>OX155951.1:20356473-20703973 GCA_944548615.1 Micropterix aruncella | reverse complement strand
TAACAATAGTAAAAGATTTATTTTGTTAATTACCAACAGTGGCCTTTATTATCCAGTCAGCTATTAATATCGTCCTATTGGTTTATCAGTTAAAATTATCAATTATTAATTCGACAACATTCAAAAATACAAATTACACAATAAAATAACATAATCAAATAATCAAAGAGGTGGAAAAATTATCAAATGGTCAGTAATATGCTCATATACTATTAGCAATGCAGACTTTATGTCAGGGTCGGCTCCTAGCTTGATCTATATATATGGCGTATCGCATGGAATCGCCACACCGATATTCGCGGTCGGCTTGGAACGGTTGGTACTACTCTCGGGATCTGGTAAGGTTGGTAAGCCTGGATCTCGGCGAATGTTTTCGGGTTCACTCGTTCGTCTTCGGCGGCCGGCTGGTCGCTGCTTCGAGCCGGAGTCGAGCAGGTAGGCTGGTGGTACGATGCGTCGGCTATCGTACGATAGATAGTATTGGCGGCCGCGCAATCGTATTTTTCTCCCCGACGATTGTCTGGAGATACTGCCGCTGCTGATGTGGAGACGGGGCCGAAGGGCTACCCGAGTGTCGTTCCTGCTTGAGGGCGGTTCGCTGGAGAGCATGGGCGGCGCCTCAGGCTTCGCCGAAAATAGGGCGACTGATAATCGCCCCTGCAAAAGTCCCTGCCGGAAGAACGTATCCGTCAGTATACGGGATCCAGGCAGTGGAAGGCATCACGGAAGGGAGACGGCACTCCACATTCCGGACAAGCCGCCCAAAGGCCGGAAACTCCCGTCGAGCTATGCCCGCCCCAGGGAATCTAGTTCTCACAATATCAATTATCAAACGAACACTTACCGGAGAAAATATTGGGGTCCTATCTATAAGTTCTGGACTTCTCCGGGACTTTGTCTGGCTCGCACGATTTCTCGAATTCGAATGGAAGGAGTTCTAGCAAGGGCGGTCGATTTCGAGAATATTCCGCCTAGATGAGGGTTTGCCTATCGGATTTTCCCGCGTACATCTCAACGCTAATTTCCGGAATTATTAATAGCGCTTAATATTGCGTGTATGTATTTTATTAAAATAAAGGAATTTTACCACTACTGAAAACATATCTTATTTATCCCGGTTATTCCCTGAATTCTATAATATTTGATAACCAACGCTAGAAGGCAGCGGCTCCCTCCTGTATCATGCTGAAATTGAGTGTATAAAGGCACGAATTAATTTACTCGGCGACTACACAAATAACTACGATTTATTGACTCATCTTCAATCTCTAATTATGACTTGTTCATTTTCATGATTTTGATTCGCAATCGTATCCAATAGTCGTACTGGCAACGCGATGTCTGTTGGTACGTCACTCGCCGCAATGTTGCTCGCTTCTGAACTCGGCGCTTCAGCTGTCAAAACTATGCGCACGCGCCGGCTTCGATACGAATGTGAGAAAATACGTGAAAATAGTGAAAACCCGCAGGAAAACACAGAGCTCGTGTTACACACCGTTTCCCTCGGCAAAAAAAATGAGGAGGAACTAATTTTTTTTTATACTTCGGGTACGTACGCCGTGTTTTTCTTTTATTTTTCAAACTGTCACCTAACCTCAATAAGTCGCCATGCTTACAATAGCAACAACGTGTAAATATTATGTCTATGTGTCCCTAATACCTATTTAGAACGCCTCAAATCATCCTAAACCACCCTTTAGCGAAGGCGCAACTACACTCCGGCCATGCAAACACCGAAAACGAACTCAGAGCCGACTATAACTTACCCAAGACCTTACATCAGCTAGGAATGCGGGATTAAACCACATTAGGTCATATTCCTCAAGATAAATATCAATATCCTGCCTAGGTCTGAATATAACTTAGGACGCGGGATCGAACCACCAAGAACTTATAGCATAAGTATAGCGACCGACTGATTGTATCGTGCGTCTGATCATGACGATGGAAATAAACCTTACAACCTCTGCCATTCATACTTCTGAATCTTTCCTACCCATCCGCTCATCTGGTACCATTATCCGGCAACAGCCCATTCATTCTCACCGTGGTGCTTATAGTTGCAACACGTTGACTCCATTTGAGCTGTCACTGAGCCCTTATGTGATGTTTTTTCAGACGACGACTGAGCGGACTGTTCGCACAACCTTGGGCGACTCGATTGTAAGCCGGAGCTCCTTCGGTGCGACAAACTATAGGTATGTAGGTACACCTTATTTATATTATTATTATTTTCTCCTGATGATAGGGATAAAATAATAGAGTACTGAGGTCCATTATGGAAATATCCTCAGGGCCATTATTATAAAATTTATTATATATAATTAATATGATGTAGATTATTATGGAAATATTGAAATTGAAATGGCATTATTGAAATTTGACAGCTAGGAATAGCTAACATAAAAAAATATATATTATAGGCTATACATTAGAGTTTATAATTGATACTTGCCGAAAAGAAATCCCTTTTCCGCAAAATAATCTGCCTCCGTCTCTAACTTTCCCCGCGTACACAAGAATAATTGCTTGAAGAGTCTGTATGAGTAATCCTCTGGTTTAATTCTATGTTTCAGGCGCTGAGAATATTCCCCCCACGAGGATACTGAGTCCCGAATCTGCCGGAAAAACCTTAAGGCATGCCGCTCAACATTTCCGGAGCCCCGCGCAGCAGAGAAACCTCCGAAATGCCACGGCTATCGGCCAATTCTTTCACCCGCTCGCAGAATTCAAATACGCACCCTTTACCGTCATAGCTCACTGGAAATTTAGCAAAATTTACCTGCCTGATACAATCGAGACTATTTGATGGAAGATTTGAACCGGACACTCTACCACTGTACAATACATTATGATTCTCACTAGTATTTTCTAGAACTGAAGTATTTATGTTGTCGACCAATATATTATTAACCGCCGCCGGGACCGTCGCTGAAATATTCGCTGCCGACGACTCAGTGACGGTTTCGAGCGGAGATTCTATCGTCTCCTGCGTGAAATGTTTCGCGGTACCTAACTTTATTTTATATGATTCTTGAATTAAGTCCCATATCGCGATCAGAGTATTAGGCATACCGGAAGTTACTAGAAACCGCCTACTCATAGCTTCGAAATTTACCTCAAATATCAACGGATTTATATTTGATGCACCGGAATCTAATGCATTGATATCGGCCTTAAGCCTTAACAGAGAATTAAAAATATCATCGTGCCATTCTTTATTATAAGCGCATGACGATGCTGGTTCCGTATCCGCTAAACCTTTTAATATTAGCCTATTTTTTTCAACCGTATCCTCCGGAGTTGCACCCCTCAGAATTATCTCGAAATCGAGCTCCGCTTTGCGCAAGAGTTTGATTCTCAAAGGCATATTGGACGGAATTACTAACTGTTCGTTTGATAGTTGATACCAGAAATGATTACCTCGGCGAGGATAGGACGACTAAAGCCACCAACACTTCAAACGACTTACCGGAATCCGAACTGCCGCTAGGGACTGTGAACAGAAGAAATGACACGGGAAGAGTGATACCAACCTCAACTTACCTTTATTATTTAAGTAATTATAGATTGTAAATCAAGAAGTAGATTGTAGAATTATGCATGTATTTTTTTTTTCGAAATTATAGTTATTATTAGAATAGTATTAGTACTTTACTTATTAATCATAGAATTAGATGATTTTAGCATGGAATTTTAGAATTTTATCTTTTTGTAGAATTTAAGTAAAAATGTAGAATTAGTTATGTAGTATTAATAGGTTTGAGAGATTTTTTATTTTTGAAGTTTTATTTATGCGTATAATATAGTTCAAGCTAGGTGTATACGTAGATTAATGGGCGCCAATTCTGTAACCTATATTTTTATGTGACTCTATATAGTCTTGGAAAATATTTGGAATCTATAGGGTTACAGGTTTTTATATTAACAATAGTAAAAGATTTATTTTGTTAATTACCAACAGTGGCCTTTATTATCCAGTCAGCTATTAATATCTTCCTATTGGTTTATCAGTTAAAATTATCAATTATTAATTCGACAACATTCAAAAATACAAATTACACAATAAAATAACATAATCAAATAATCAAAGAGGTGGAAAAATTATCAAATGGTCAGTAATATGCTCATATACTATTAGCAATGCAGACTTTATGTCAGGGTCGGCTCCTAGCTTGATCTATATATATGGCGTATCGCATGGAATCGCCACACCGATATTCGCGGTCGGCTTGGAACGGTTGGTACTACTCTCGGGATCTGGTAAGGTTGGTAAGCCTGGATCTCGGCGAATGTCTTCGGGTTCACTCGTTCGTCTTCGGCGGCCGGCTGGTCGCTGCTTCGAGCCGGAGTCGAGCAGGTAGGCTGGTGGTACGATGCGTCGGCTATCGTACGATAGATAGTATTGGCGGCCGCGCAATCGTATTTTTCTCCCCGACGATTGTCTGGAGATATTGCCGCTGCTGATGTGGAGACGGGGCCGAAGGGCTACCCGAGTGTCGTTCCTGCTTGAGGGCGGTTCGCTGGAGAGCATGGGCGGCGCCTCAGGCTTCGCCGAAAATAGGGCGACTGATAATCGCCCCTGCAAAAGTCCCTGCCGGAAGAACGTATCCGTCAGTATACGGGATCCAGGCAGTGGAAGGCATCACGGAAGGGAGACGGCACTCCACATTCCGGACAAGCCGCCCAAAGGCCGGAAACTCCCGTCGAGCTATGCCCGCCCCAGGGAATCTAGTTCTCACAATATCAATTATCAAACGAACACTTACCGGAGAAAATATTGGGGTCCTATCTATAAGTTCTGGACTTCTCCGGGACTTTGTCTGGCTCGCACGATTTCTCGAATTCGAATGGAAGGAGTTCTAGCAAGGGCGGTCGATTTCGAGAATATTCCGCCTAGATGAGGGTTTGCCTATCGGATTTTCCCGCGTACATCTCAACGCTAATTTCCGGAATTATTAATAGCGCTTAATATTGCGTGTATGTATTTTATTAAAATAAAGGAATTTTACCACTACTGAAAACATATCTTATTTATCCCGGTTATTCCCTGAATTCTATAATATTTGATAACCAACGCTAGAAGGCAGCGGCTCCCTCCTGTATCATGCTGAAATTGAGTGTATAAAGGCACGAATTAATTTACTCGGCGACTACACAAATAACTACGATTTATTGACTCATCTTCAATCTCTAATTATGACTTGTTCATTTTCATGATTTTGATTCGCAATCGTATCCAATAGTCGTACTGGCAACGCGATGTCTGTTGGTACGTCACTCGCCGCAATGTTGCTCGCTTCTGAACTCGGCGCTTCAGCTGTCAAAACTATGCGCACGCGCCGGCTTCGATACGAATGTGAGAAAATACGTGAAAATAGTGAAAACCCGCAGGAAAACACAGAGCTCGTGTTACAATATATATATATATATATATATATATATATATATATATATATATATATATATATATATATATATATATATATATATATATATATATATATATATATATATATATATATATATATATATATATATATATATATATATATATATATATATATATATATATATATATATATATATATATATATATATATATATATATATATATATATATATATATATATATATATATATATATATATATATATATATATATATATATATATAGCCCAATCAATAAGGAATCTATTAAAAAAAGAAATCAATTTGCTTATTTTCAATCACATACTTGCATACATTATTTTCGGGATATAAAGTTTTTACACCTCTCTCAGCTGCTTTATTTGACTCTGGGTGGTAAGATGTATATTTTACAGGTTACCATTTGTTTGACTAAATGCTTGAAATTGTGACTTCGTTCGACCATTGTCTGAGAACTCGACCAAATACAGAAAATATTTTCTTTAATGTAGAAATAACTCCATCAGCAGACGTTCCGATTTTCATGAATTTTACTTCTAAATACGATTATTTCGA
Organism: Micropterix aruncella; assembly: GCA_944548615.1. Lineage (NCBI taxonomy): Eukaryota > Metazoa > Arthropoda > Insecta > Lepidoptera > Micropterigidae > Micropterix > Micropterix aruncella. The sequence continues at coordinate 20,697,988 of OX155951.1, read as the reverse complement.
CTTACTGACAACTAAAATCAAAAATGTACGTTTATTTTCATTAAATAAATCAATGATTAGACGATGAATGTCACTGGAAACGGACGGACACACGTATCAAGCATTGCCTATCTGAAATTCTGATAGCTGAAAGCTTTTACAAATGTTTTCATATTAGATCAACATAAAATTTTATGGAAGCAATAGAAAAACACATAACAAATACTTTTCTTTTCCGAGGGTGTAAATGTTTGAATATTATATGAATTTTTCTAATATTTTCGATGTTTATTTTGAGATAGCCCCCCCCCCCCCCGGGATAGTCACGCGACCCGCTGGGGGTCGCGATCTACTGGTTGGAAATCGCTGCTTTAGGCATACGTACGTCCGCGTATAGACGTAATAAAGACAATTAATGTGATTTGATTATAGAATACGCGAATACGGCTATATCTTTGTAAAATCGATATTCGGTAGGGTGCCACAAACTTTAAGCTGTAAATCCTATTTGTGGTGCGTAACCTTTATAAATATTTAATTGTTATATACATCCCCACCCCTCTCCCGCCTCCTCCCCGCCCCCTCCCGCATTGCCTCTAGTTGAGTTAGTGCAATTGTACTTGAGCGACGCGTCCAAACTTTGTTTTAATCCGCCTGGCAATGGACGAATATTCAAATAATCTGTTTGTCTATACGAAGGTATACGTTACTTTACTGTCCAGCATATGACAGTGTTGCCAGAATCGGTGAAATTTAGCCATTAAAACTATCTCTGACCCCAAATCGGTGATAAAAAATGGTTTTCGTCTACTATTTCGCAAATTATCATACATCTAGCTATAAAAAATGTTGAAAAAAATATACAATTTGGAAATGATGATACGGCAGCAACATTGTTAAAGCAATTGTTATCGCATTCATATTCCGGTGCAAACATCATCTAGGTGCGAATGGCTGCTTGAGCTATTTTTCAATTAAACGCAATACAAGCGGTAGATCCACATTTTGGTTTATTTTTATTCGATCAATTGCAGTATTTTTTAAAATAAAAGCCACCCATAATTTGTTTGTAGGCCACCACCTAGGCAATTTAGATGTTATATTTAATATGGCCTATGCATAAAATAGATCAAAATCAGATATTCATATTACAATCAGACAGACAACCTTTCTCGAATTCCGTCAATAGCAGTAGGTAAATAATAATATTGCTGTTTTCCATTCGGTGTACCTAGAAAAGTATCGTGATCTTGCAAAATTTTGTGTTTTAATTTTTGATATGGGAATGCCGATACTACATAACATGGATATACGGTAATATTTTCGCATCTGAATGGTTTATAATAGCAAAGACATTCATTGTTATTTTCAACTTCCGAAACAGACTATTATTATTAATAATAAATGACAACCAATACAATAAATCTATGTATATTGTATTGATCGAGTATAAAATAACGGTTCATAATAATTATACTTTAACAATTTGGATAAGCTAACCTATTATAATAATATTATTTTACAGGGAAAATTGATGAAATCGAGTTAATAATACGTAAACTTAGTGTATGTGTAATAATACTTATTTAATAGTCTATTTAACAATAGACTATTAAATAAGTATTAAAACTTTACGCAATACTATAAAATAGACAACTATACACACAGATATTTGCGACTACTAATTTCTCCAACTTCGGTAATATTATAACCAAAGCTTTCGACTTCATTGGTGTTGCTGTTCTTTGTTACAGTTGAAATGTATTCGTATCGTACATTATTTTCAATAATTTACATTCTTATTGGTGTATCTGCTTGCTGCGGACAACAAATAGTAAGTACAAGCTATGCTCAGATAGTGGAAATTTTTCTATGATGTATTATTTTTTTAGCGTTTAATAATGGTTCGGTTCTTTTTACGCCGATGAATGAATAAATGAATTGTTACTAAGAGATTGAGTAGGTACAACCTTGAATATGTTGCACTATGTATATTGATGTCAATGTCGATGACTGATAAACCGCACATAAACTGTTTGAATTTGGACGCTGAAATAATTGGGACAATGAACACAGCGGTTATTTTATTTTCCATTGCCTGCTACGCAATGAGAATACTACAAACGTGGTTACTACTGCGCTGTTCCATGTACACCGATAAACTCGGTTTTTAGTCACCCTGTAGCAGAGCATCCAGACGGCATTACAAGCCTGTTGATATTTAATTATATGGGAATTTAATGGAGTGTCTTGCAACACTAGAAATAGACAGCGGTTGTCTGTAAAATTATGACAGGGCGAACAGATCAACTTTGCATATAAATTGCAACATCTGTCTGCCTTTCTATTTCCATTTTTGAGTGATATTTACCGATTGAGACACACTGAACCGAATCACATCAAAATAAAATTGGTGTCAATTTACCTGTCTATTTGTCTGTATGACCGATTGAACTCCTGCTAAACCAATGGACCAAGCGCCAGGCGGAGGACTCAGAAAGGAGGTGGCCGATGATGGCTAGTATTGCCTGTGCTATTGACCGTTGAGGAGTCGACTTGGGAAACTTAAAACGGGCTTCCATAATTTAATGCGTATACAAAATTTTGTGTCTGTGCTGTTGACCGTATAGAAGCCCCTCGTCGGGAGCCAGCCCTGGGTGCATCAGCCATGTCACGATGAAACTTAGAACGTGCTGTCATAATAAAATGTCATAATAAAATGCGCCGCGGCCAGGCCGCAAGTGCGCGCCCCGGCTAAGTGCAGTCATTAAATCCGTAACCAACAATTCGTGTCGTACGTTATTTTCAATAATGTACATCCTTGTTGGTGTATCTGCTTCTGCTAAGAACAAGTAGTAAGTACAAGCTATGCTCAGATAATGTAAAATTTTCTGTGATTATTTTTAGGCGTTTATTAATTATTCGGTTCTTCCTACTAATGATGACAGGGCGAACAGATGAACTTTGCATATACATTGCAATGTCTCTCTGCCTTTCTATTTCCGTTTTTGAGTGATTTTACCGATTGAGACACACTGAACCGAATTACATCAAAATAAATTGGGTGTCAATTTACTTATCTATTTGTCTGCATGATCATAGAACTCTTTCAACCCCCCTCCCCCCAGGCCCTCCCCAGCCACCCCCAACCCTCCCTCTCTTTCACTATCTCCACCTTCTCTCCCCAACCCCCCTCTTCCTAGCCCTTCCCTATCCAATTCCCCCCAACCCTCCCACGCTCTCTTTCCCGCTTCTCCCCCCAACCACCCTCTCCCTACCCCCACCGTAACTCACCCCCCCCCCCGCGCGAAAATGAAGATGAAGTTTTTTTTCTCTTTTGATAACTTTTTTATTTTCTTTTTTATGACATATTTACAGACCGAGATTTTTTTAAGACATTTCAATCAAATTTTTACACATAGCTGTTCTTTCAATTTGGCGGTTACAGGAAAAACACGTTTTTTTTTATTTTTTCTCTTATGATGACACATCTACAGACCGACAGCTTTTTTAGACACCTCAACCAAATTTTTACAAGTAGCCGTTCTCTCAATATGACGGTAACAGGAAAAAAAAGATGTTTCAAATTAATATACAATACAATACAATCAACTACTCCAGTAGATGATTGTATTGTATTGTACCTTGTATTCCTACACTTGGATGCGTCACAAAATTAAATGCTAAAAATGCAATTATTAAAAACATAACTAACCTGATAGTTGTCATGGCTGTAATATTTTATTCAATATTACCTACATACAAATAATCAAAATGTACTAAAGTGATTTAAGAGTCAGGGAGAATAATATATTAAAATAGAATTGCAAGTTCTATGTAGAATAATCAAAGAAAATTAATTTTATTGTCAATCCAGCAATATGCCTTTGTATTTTTAAAAAAATGAATAGATGTATAATAAATTATATGAAAATTAGAATGTCAGCTATCATCATACCATTACGTTTAAAACTTTACACATTTCATTAATCATCAACATGGAAAATAAACTCAGAATGTTCAAACTCCCTTATACCATAAATTGGGTTTCTTACCTTTTATAATTATCTTTTTAAATTACTCCTCTCCAAGGCTTTTCATTTGCTCTGTAATTTTATTATAGTAGGACAAATTTTGGTGAATAAAACTGTATCGCACTTTGCTAAGTCGCTGTCGGTTTATGTGGAGATTGGATTTATTCCTCGTATCGTGATGATGAAAATCACTATTCACCGGAACTTCTGTTAGGTGTCTACGAGCATACATAATATTTTAGTAGATGTAAGAAGAAAATAGAGTCATGATTCTTGATTCTACAAATAGCGGCTTACAAGAACTTCTTGGTGAGACTCTATTTAACTGCGTACCGCTCTTTTCTGGAGGAGAAAAATTCTTTTTGAATTTGGTGCCATTCCCCAAAACAGTAGGCCATACGTTATTATGGAGTGAAAATATGCAAAACAAACGGATTTAGCTGCTTCAAAACCGCATTAACTTCTTATTTTTCTAATGGCGAATATGGCACTGCACATTTTTTTACTGAGATCATTTAAGTGATCAGACCATTGTAATTTTTGATCAATTTCTATTCCGAATTTCTTGGAGGAGACATTTTCTAGTTTGTCAGACCCAAAGTATACAGTCTATTTCATTACAATCAGACGGCCGCAAAGAGAAGCATACTGATTTTGATTTATTTACGTTAAGTGAAAATTTATTAACTTGGAACCATATACTAAGCCTGTCTATTGTTTCTTTTACTTTGGGACAAAGTGTCTTTATTTTTATCGCTAATAGCTGATTTGCACTCGCGCCTCGCGCGATGAAGGGGCAATCATACTATTGGACGCGTCCGTAAGCCGCGGCTCATGGACGTGATTGAACTGTATGCATAATCGTTTGGGACGCGGCTTGCATATCTCTATTGGACGTCCAAAGCCTCAAGGCCACGTCCGTGACTGACGTCCGATAATGTGCACGGCTCAATAGAAATTCATTACACAGATAACCTTTCAGTCGCGTCCATAAGCCGCGGCTTACGGCCGCGTCCGATAATATGATTGCCCCTTTACACTCTCGTCTCGCGCTTCGTCCCGCGCCTCGCCTCGCGCCTCGCGCGAGAGTGTAAATCAGCTATAAAAAGAAGTGAAGTATCATCGGCGAATAGAATGATTTCATCATCCACGGATTTCAGGAACTCTGGTATGTCATTAATATAGACGAGGAAGAGAAAAGGTCCAAGTATCGATCCTTGAGGAACACCTTTGCGGATATTCTGTGGCGCACTCTTGCTATTTTGACTTGCGTAATCTGAGCGCGTTCTTGCAAATAAGATTCCATGAGTTGCAGTTCCTTATTCCTAATGCCGTAGTATTCCAATTTTTCAAGTAGAATTGAGTGGTCTACGCAAATAAATACGCCTTAGAGAGGTCACAGAAAATACCTACGGTTTTTTCCATATTGTCTACCCCAAGTAGTGTTTTTTTTAATTAGACTGGCGATTGCATCTTGCATAGAGAGATTTTTTGAAATCCAAATTGGTTTTTAGACAGGATTTGGTTTTCAGTAAAGAAATTAACAATTTTATTTTATTTTATTTTATTTTCCAACAAAAGAGAAAAACAGCGCTCGGGTCTTAAGTTAATAAATAATAATAACAATATTACGGCCAAAATAGTCTCCTGGTAATATACAGTTAATGTGCGTGATGTTGTGTAATAATATTTATATATTATGTTATATTATCATGTTCTCTCGATATGTGAGTGTGTATGATAGAGTAGGATGAGTGTGTTTATATGTGTGATTGTGATGTGTGTTTAATGGGTGTGTGTAAGTACATCTACGTGTATGTGTCATAGTTGTGTATATATGAGAGTGTGTGATTCTGCACAGGAATGTATCTGTTCAAGCTTTTAAGGTCTGGTCTATTACCGCTCTGATAAACTCGTTTTTGCTCATTGAGAATATGTCTAGTTCCTGAAACGATTCATCGTAGGCTTCCATAATTCGATGCAGAGTTGAATTCCTTGCTTGATTTGTATGGAGTCTGGTTACATTGAATACCCTTGGGTGACAAGTTCGGCGCGATGGGACATTTAAGGCTATTCTGCTTAGAATTTGTGGGCTGTCGATATGATGCGAAAGTATATTGTGGAAGAACGTCATATCAGTCACTTTACGTCGCTGCTGAAGACTCAGCATTTCGAACCTTGCCAAGCCGTCAGAATATGAGGTATATTCAGCGAGGGTTCGATGACACAAGTGCCTTACGAAGGTTTTCTGATTACGCTCTATACGGTCAATGTGTACATTGTACTGCGGTGACCATATAGGTGACGCAAACTCCACTATACTGCAAACGTAGGCGTTATAAAGAGTAAAGAGCACATTAATATCGGAGAATGGTTTGCATGCTCTCAATACGAAACCGAGAGCTCTGTAAGCTTTTCCCACCATGTGTTCAATGTATGTATCCAGCATTAATTTGTTGTCCAGCATTATCCCCAAATCCCGCACTACACTCTTCTCTACTATAATCTCTCCGCCTATCCTGTAGTCAAAATCATACTTTGATCGGTTACGAGTAAAGGATACCTTGCTGCATTTCGCCGCCTTTAAACTTAATTTATTGAGAGAGCAATAGTCTGACATGCGAGCAAAGTCCTCCTGTAATCGATGACACTGTGAAATATCTTTGACCACAGAATAAACTTTAAGATCGTCAGCGTACATAAGGCAGTGTGAGTGTTGGAAACAATCCTGAATATGGTGTATATACACATTGAACAGCAGCGGACCAAGATGAGAGCCCTGGGGTACGCCAGATGGAATGTTTACATAATTCGACCGAAAACCACCCAGTACAACAGCCTGTCGCCTGTTTCTCAAGTACGATGAGAGCCATCGCAGTAGGTCGCCGTGTATGCCCACAGATTCTAATTTTCCAAGTAGAATACCGTGGTCGACGCGGTCAAACGCCTTCGAGAAATCGGAGTAAATTACATCTACTTGCAGTCTCTTATCCATGTTGACCGTGACAAAGTCAAGAAATTGGCATAGATTTGATGTAACCGAGCGTCCTGGTAAGAAACCATGCTGATTCTCAGGGAGAATTGTCCTAAACGAGGGCAGCAGGGAATCGTATACCACCTTCTCAAATAACTTGCTAATAACCTGAAGAATAGATATCGGTCTGTAATTAGATACTACATTTTTTGGGCCGGCCTTGTGAATTGGAACGACATACGCTTCTTTCCATCTCGTCGGAAAAATGCCCGCCTTCAATGATCTGTCGAAAAGAATGGCCAGTGGAACAGAGAGGGACTGAGCACAATTGTAGATAAATATAGGAGGGATGGAGTCACTGCCCGAACCCTTATTTATATCAATTTTCTTTAAGTATCTAAGAATAATATCTTCGTTGATTTCGATGCGTCCGATACTCAACGAATTGTGCGAGCCACTTTTAGGCGTTGCGTGACATGTGTTCGAATCGGCTCCCGATTCTATGAACACTGATTTAAAGTAGACACTGAAACCCTCACATATATGTGTGCCATCACTGAACGTTTCTCCATTATTAATCATTTCCCTAGGTATATTGCTGTCTTTCCGAAGTGACTATATAAGTCCATAAAAACTTTGGATTAAGACTGCGAATTGTAGACTCGCATTCCTGAGTATAATATTTGAAACATTCAGATTGTAATCGTTTTTGACGAGCCCTCAGTAACGTGAATTCGTCATAATCAAGAGGATTACCATATTTTTTCCACCTCGTATGAGCTTTACGCTTTTCCTTAATTACTTTAATTAGAGGGACCGAGTACCAGTTTGGGAATCTCGAGTTACTGACGTCGGTTTGCGGCACAAACTGCTCGATCGCGGTGTACAAGATATCGTAAAATTTAGCTACTAATGTTTCTAGGTCAGCACCGTAAAGATAGTGCGGCCAGTCGATTGAAGATAGAAGGTTATTGATACTAGCGTAGTCGGCTTTCTTGAATAATGACTTTATACGATGCTGTGCGGGTAGGTTATGAAGGATGACATTAGGATAGACAATTTCCAAAGATGGGTGGTATATGTCTTCTTTCACTAGCGGAAAGTTAGAATTCTTAACCGAAATATCATTGTTACTAAGTACCTATTAGGTCAAGAGATCTATCGTAGAAATTCCCAACCGGGTTTTATTGTCGGAGTCCAGATAATGTGAGACTGTCGACAAGGACGGAACTGGTCCTGTCTGAAACGTTTATGGAACTTAGATAAGCCTCGTTTACAAAAGGTTGCCAACTTATTCTCGGGAGGTTGTAGTCTCCCATCACAATAAAATTATCTTGTGGATAACGACTTCGCATATCTGTAAGAGAATTTGAAAATTCGGAAATGGATTGATGGTGCGAGCTCTTATCTCCTGGAAAATAAACACATTCAATGTGGAGAGCATGCGGTGAGCCTAAAGCCATCGAGAGAATCGTCACCCAAATGCATTCCATATCCCTACTGCAGGCAGACAACAGTCTAGTACGTATAGCTAAAAGAACACCACTTCCCATCGCGTGGCCTGTATAAATAGGATCCCTGTCAGCCCTGTATAATTCATAACGGTCATCCACTAGTTCACCCTTTAATATACCATTGGTCAACCAGCTCTCTAAGCAAGCAATTATATCGTAGTCTTCGCTAATGACGTTTTGTAAAAATATTGAGGTTTTCATACGTAAACCTCTTACATTTTGGTAATATAATTTCAGCTCGCCTTTGACAGTAAATTACAAGAAATTATAATATACCGAGCTGGTAAAAAGTAACCTGTGTAATCATCCCTCGAGAATAGCAACAGAGTACATAAGTGTATTTGTGAGAATTTGTTCGAATGTGTGATTATGTGTGTATGTGTATGTGGAGTACGAGAGATTATGATGGTGTAACAGCGTTTAATATTAAGAATAACGTATGACCGGTGAACCAATAGTAAATTATAGAAATCTTTGTAATTGAAAAAGTTAAAAGTAAAAAGAAAGCAAAAGAAAAAGAGAAGAACATTAAGACAGTATCGTAGTCCGTGACTGTAAGATTTATGCAGGTCCTGTGATTTTCTTCAGATCGATTTCGGTGGATATTGATAGGACCGGTGCTTTCTCCATCCTTCTCGCGCGAATCCTTCCTTGACGTACCGATAAAAACTGCCAATTGTGTTGCTTGCAAAGTTCGCGTGCCTTCATAAATAGGTTTTTGTAGTATGGAGAAAGATGTTCGTTCACGTACACATTTACCCGTGCACAAGGTATACCAAGATCTGCTGTCGTAATGATCCCTTTTCGACGAATGCCCGATAAAATGCGATCCTTATTCAATCTACATCTCAGCATGGCTACGATGGTTTTCAGTCGCCCTGGAACAATGGACTTTGGCGTGACGCGAGAGCTGAACTCAATGTCAGCCGAAGTAAGATTAACTCCAGCTAATTTGCCAATTTTTATTATGGTGTCAGTATTGTTTTCTCCAGCTACTTCAGGTACGTTAATTATGTCTAGATTATTTAACCGATCCCACTGTTCTCTTCTGTTTTACTGAGACCTCAACATGATGATTTCGGATTGCATCTGAGCCATCTCTTGTTCATAATGGACCATCTTCTCCAATTTATTATTGTGCAGTTGAACCCTGTCTTCCACACTAGAAATTCTTGATCTACAGTCCTCAACCGAATCTTTAGTATGACGCAGTTGTTCTCTGAAATCTTTAATTTTAGTTTTTATCTGGGTTAAATCATCCCTCTGTTTTTTGAAATCATCTCGCAGTTCTTCGATGGCCGATAAGATTTTATTGCTTATATAATCCTGTGATAAAGATGTCTCCCGAGAAGACGTGGCTGCTGGCGCTAAGTTCTTCTCGGTGCCATTCGGGGTGAGATGAGTGGGTTGGACAGCCTTCAAGGGCGATGTGGGAGTTAGCGACCGCGACCGATTAGGAGTGCGAGTCAGATCGTCGACTCTAGCGGGACGAACGTGCCCGAAATCGGTCACTTTACAGGCGGCACACAACCACTGGGCATGCTGTTGGCTTTCATCTTCTGATAGTTCTTCTTCAGTATATTTATGCAGGCGTAATGAAATTGTTCGCGACAATTTGCGCATGACAGTTTGTCTTTAGTCGCGACATCCTTCGAGCATTTATTGCAATTATTCATGGTTCTCAGTGTTAGTGTTCTAATCCGTAGGTACTGTATGTCAATGGGAGCACTATTTTTAGTTTGACAGTGATGCGCGACGAGATTTATGTTGATCGTTAAAGTAATCCTTTTTTACGGTAGCGTTGTATGATGACAGTTTCGATTATGAAATTGATGACAAGAGTACGATTAAAAATATTTTAAAATCCGTACGATAGTTTACAAAACGTCTGTGCGAACGTCTGTGCGAACGACTTGCTGAACTCTACGGGCGAGTCAGTAGTCGGAGCGTATGCGCCTGCGCAAAATTCGTCGCTGATTGATGAATCGGTGGTGACGTCTTCTCGGCTGCGATTTCTATTGGCTCCGCTCCAAAAATGAAATTAGCAATTGTTGGACAAAGTGAAATTCCAGAAAAAACAACGCGCGATTACTCACGAATCCTTGGAGTAAAGGCAAACACTTCTTTCTTTAGTTGTTCGCAGTGTCCTTGCTTCGGAGATAGTTCGAAAAGTACACTTCGGAGATAGTTCGAATTCACTAAAAACTTATTTTTTTAATATAATAAACAGAGCGACTGACAGTAAGTAGGTACGTGTAGGTAGAACGAATATAATGATATCGCAACGAATATAATGATAGAAGTCGGATAAGTAGTAATTTTTCAAAAATTTTGCTGAAAACTGGTAAAAGAGATATGGGTCCATAATTATCTCTGTTTTCAGGGCAACCTTTTTTAAATATCGGCACCATTTTGGCTATCTTCATTTCGGTGGGAAAGTCCATGTTCCATGCATCGATTAAATATAAAAAATAGATTGTGCGAGATTACGATACCATATAGACTAACTAAAACCCGTCGAAATCGACGGTCAATTTATTGATAGTAACGTTTCAAAAACATACTTTTTATTTATGTACAAATAATATTTCTTTGGATTAATTCGATTACCTTGGGGTGCCTTGCACAATCGCGAAGGCGTTTCGAATAAAAAAATACAAAATCGCACGAAAACGACTGGCTCGTTCGATTAATTATGCTTTAGAGGAGGGTAATGAAAGTCATTTTCCGCTAGATCGGTGGCTTCCCAGCTGCGAGAGAACCGGCCAATGAAAAAAATCGCTAGTGTCACCCTAAGACTTTACCGACAAGTAGGCAAGGACTGTGTCATCTGCATATTATGTCACTCTCACCCCCCCCCCCCCCCCCCGCCCCCTTTCCCTTCCCGACAGCAATGTGTTTTCGCATAAAACTTTATATCTACATAGTACTTGGGTAACTATTTAAGCACTATAGATAAAGCGGGATATTAATCTACTTAAGAAGTAGAATATCGAAAAACGAAGAATATTTTCGTCCGAAACTTTATACATTCTGAGTACTTGAGGAAGAGGAAGAGGAAAATTTCTTCTTGTTTTTATTGTTTTTCTTCTTTTTCGTCTTTTTCTTCTTCTTCTTTTTCTTCTTAACCCCCAAATCACCTTCAACCACCTTTCCTCTTAACGCCCTCCACAAACCCCCAACACCCCTCAACACCCCCCCTCCACCAAACTCTACTTCTCTCCAATACTGCCCTCCCCCTCCAAGACTCTTTTTGCATCCTAAGAACTTTGGTATCTATTAAAGCACTCTGGATAAGCCCACGGAAAAAGAGGAACATCAGGAGAAAAAGATGTATACATACATCCTGAGTGCTTCTAGGTCTATTAAATAGTATTTTTATAGTGTTTCCGTGTGGTATTAAAATGGATATTTTTCAATATGCTTTGTTTATCGGCTAGTCTTGGGCGGCTCGACGTTATTATTTGATTTAAATGTATGCCGAAATTTATTTATTATTGTGTCGATTGTATAAGAGATATTAAAACCAACATTTAACAATATGGTTTCGACCCTACGACGCATCTGTGTACAGAATTTCAAGTCTCTAAGTCCAATATTTTGAGATTCAAGTATAATTGCGCGCCCCGACCGCCAGGTGGACCGATTTCAACCATAACCACTTTTCTTGCCATGACCAAATGATCCCTGCATGCCAAATTTCAGCTCAAACGGAAGAAGCGTTTCAGCCCTATTGTGGAGGAATACACACAGACAGTCAGACAGACAGAGACAGACAGACAGACAGACACACAGACACACAGAAGTGCGTCCACAATACTTTCCTTATCGGGAAAGTAAAAGTCGGAAAGTGCGATAGAAGGATGATGCGCTATAGCGTGTGGTAGGCAATAAAAAGAGCGAAAAATGCGCAAGCCACTTAATCAAGAACGATGGTGTAATATATTTATCTAAGAACAAGGAAGAGTGAGATGGGTCGTAAGTTTGATCAGCACCGTGACGCCGATTATTATATCTGACCAACATTTACATGCGCTTAGCTCTTCAAATAAAACTGAAAATTTTATATCACGGCTATTACTTCGACGGACGCATTCAGTCACAAAACAACTTCAACGACGAAAACCATGAACTTTTTATTTTATTTTAAATAGATTAAAATTTAGAAGTGCAGCTAAGACCATTTCCGATTTTAATTGTTTTAGATTTCAAAATAAATATTTTAATTCCATAATTCCGTTAAAAGTTACGGCTTTCGGTACCGATATTGCATTTCTTAGAATACGCAGAATCGCAAATAAATAGGAGAGCATTTTTATCACAATATTACGAGGCTTTTTCCTTCTATCATCTAATAATATTTTCTTTTTTAAGCTTGTCGACTATGATTTGGTGGCTGAAGGAAGTGAGTTATGGACGGAGCCAAATATGTACTTTAAAAATACAACATTCGCTGTTGGAAGCAATATAAAAACAGTAAAATTATTACCACAAATTTTACAGTAAAAACAATAGCTCCAGTTTCACAGGAAGTATCGGTTAGTACACATACTAAGTGGATTCTTTTAATAATAATATAAAACAGGCATTAAAAATTATATTAAAAATACAGTTGGAAATCACGATGTACGAGAAAAGAAAAGGCGTGTTTACTAAAAGTGATTTGACCAAAACCAGCGATATCTGTGATTACGCTCAAAATGATAAAATATTTGTTCCAATGTTTCGTACATTTGGGTATTTACCGTCCAGATGTCCAGTCCATGAGGTAAATATTAATTCATATAATATATATATATATATTTAAGCTTTCTAATTGTTCCAAAATACAATACTGTTTATATGAACGATGGATAAATAAGAAGCAATGTGGACATGGCTTGATGTTTGGGTTTAGGTTTTTTAAATACAAATACACAAATAGGTTCAATGACCCATTTGTTTATGTGAATTATGGGTAAAAACGCTGAAAATAATATGTACGTGGGCTCCGTAACGATAACGACAATCCCAAAACAAGGATTATTACTTTAATTTGAAGAGTGAATTAACATTACAATTATTTGAATATTTTGATCCGTTATTTTGTTTTAATTCAAAACATTTGGAAATATTATTGAAGTACATGGGGGTGATGTATCAATCCCCGTCTAAGGTACATTATCATGTTTCATTCAGCACATAACATCCAAACTGACTATTTTGCAGCCCGTTCGATTTACAAACCAACCCATAGGCTATTAATTATTTTATTACGAAATATAAAATTTTAGTCCTGTATTGATATCGCTTAAATATATGCCTTCAAAATACTAATTTGAAATACCTTTTTTTTTAACTTTAATTTTAAAATGTTACACGAAGTTGTTGGATAGGCATAATTTTGTCGACTTTTTTAGAGCAATTCGATGCCACACTCAAGAAAAAATATTTTGTTTTGCCGTCATTTACCTAAATTCGCTGGCCTGTCTGTTTTTTCATTAATAAAACATGAATCTGTGCCGAAAAAAAATATATAAAAATATGTTTTCAGTGGATTTAAATATTTTTTTCATAGAACAAATCTCCAAGACAACTCAAATTTTCTTGGACTGAACTTCATTTTTTTATAAATACGTATGGCTAATTGTTTATACAATATGGAGACTTCCGGTTCGGTCTGTGAAATTTCGTTTGGGATAATATTATAATATGTAGGTACATACGTTTAGAATAAGTACTCATAAAAGAAAAAAAAACAAATTTTAAACTTTACTTTGACAATCAATTTGAATCGGTTAGAACGTTTTCAATATATTGACAATTACATATTTTACAAATTAATAAGAAATGTTGCACTTGGATTTTTTTTGAAATATTTCACAATTTTATGTAATTTTACCGGTCTAATAGGAAAACCTTGTAACTCAATTTTTCCGAAACTTTACTAACAACTTTATTAGGTAATATATTATTATCCAGGCCATTCTTGATTGTATTTAAATACAAGAGGTATCCACAAAATTATGCAATCAAGAAATTAGAATCGTAAACCAAATATTCGCGAATAAAAATGTGGAATTAAAGACATAATTATGCCTGCAACCAATTAATTTATGGACAACTCCAAATGACATTGGAATCTTTATGTACACTTTTACCAGCAAACAACTGTCCTGAAATTGTTATTACCCAGATATACAAATAGAGGATCAAAGGGCAATAATAATAGGACAAATAGTAATATATAGAATCGCCTACATCTGAAATTAACTAATAAAATATGTTTTAAATCCTATTTTTCAGTTTTTTCTCCACATAGAGAATTTGGATGTAAACACTACACCGCCGAAACCACCAGTAATGTTGGCTTTACATGGAAAAGTCCACGTGGAATTTTTCTACACGGGAAATGGAAAAAGATTTTTGGTGTTGAAATGGTATTTTATTGTGAAGCCGCGAACACCGCAAGAGCAGAAATCTAATACATAATTTTGATATATGCATACCAGTTTAAATGGAAAATTTTAATTATTGTACAAATCTTTAGTTTCCATATATATATTTGTTTTATTGCTAATGGCTTGCCAATGATTATTATTATTGAAAGGCTGAAATGATGCCGCAGGCAAAATAAATAAATCAGTTTGAAATTTTATCTTAGGATAGGTATTTTTTCCACGTTGGATTGATTGATCACCGGTGCTACCCGCTAAAGGTTGAATATCTTGATCATACGTCACAGTGAGTTTTTATTTAATTATTACAATCTTTATTAATTATTATTTTACCCAATCAATAACTGTGAATTCATTTCAACCTATATACAATTTGTACAAATTTCATTAATAAAAATATTTATTATAAAGCTGGGTCCAGAACAATACGTACATATTACAAATATTGCGTTGGGTTTCATTCGATTGCACAAATTCTATACATTGGGCCCGATTGCGTTTCCTTGTGAACTAAAACTAAAATTAGTCCAAGTGAACGAGACAGAGAAATACGTTAGAGCGGAACGATCGTCGATTAATACTACCTGTTGCACTTATACTCGTCCGAATAAATTCGAGGATATTTCGTGCGGTGTAAGATTTGACCTTGGCGGGCAGTTTTAATGCGAAAAAGTGACAACCGATCATCTCGCACTCCTTGTCTCGTTCATACGGACTAATTTCCGATTTTAGTTCACGAAGAAACGCAATCGAGCCCATTGTCATCATATATGGTGACGGTGGCAGTGAAGTGGTGACTGTATTACTAAACGAGTTTTTTATTATATTTTATATTTGAATATAAACATAATTTAAATCAATAAAACTATATTTATAAGAATAGGAATATATTTATTTCGTTAGAAATGAAATGTTTTAAAAGGTAATGTATAATGTCTGCCTAACTAGGCCCAAGCTTGTACGAAAGTAGTTTAGACTACGTTAGTAGTAAATTGTGAATTGTGTGCTCTTTATCAATATACTTATCAAAGTATATTAAAACGGAAAAAATTGTTATATAAAAGCTCTAATAAATATACAGTTTTTAATCAATATAACTGCATAACGTGTAATGACACACATTATTACCTAATCAACTGAGAAGCAATAATATTTATGATAATACAATAAACAAAAAAAAGTAGGTATAATAAAAAAAATGTTTTTTTTTTAAATAATTAATTATGTCAATAAATAAGAGAAAGGAAATTACTCAGAAGCAATATTTTAAAACAATGACATTGAATTGTCAGATTTGAGAGTCAATACAGGACAGAGAACATGAAAAAATACCTTTATTGTACTAAAAATAATTACATTGGTAAAGAAAACTTAAAAGTTAGACCCATGTGTTTAGGGTCGGTCAAATGCACGGGTCAACACCCATCCGGCGGCCTCCACGGAGAAGTGCGTGCCAGGGTAGGACTCTGGCCTGCGGACCAGTTCCCCTAGGAGTCAACTTTCGGGCGCTCCTGGACGGATTGCGCACCGTGCGGAGTCAACCAGTGGATTGCGCATTCTGACCGACAGCCGGGGAAGTCTGGAAACAGTACTTACTGTCTCCTATAGAGCGTGGGTAGTTGTTAATATTACGGCAACTGCTCTTGGAACGACCTATCGGCTACCCGATACCGGGTAAACAGCTGGACAAAGATGCCGTGGTCTACGATAGATTCGGTAGACACCGCATCACTGATACGTAAGGGAGTGGACCGCGCAAGCGACCTCGAACCTGTAATTAGTCGGGAGACCGTAGTAATCTGGTTGCAACTGGAAGTAAGGGCGCGGGTGTTCGCCCGCTGTTTGGTTTACCTTGTTTTCTCGCGGATAGGCGTTGGTCTCTAACGAGCGAGTGGCGTAACTAGACAGTGGACTGTGTTCGTCCCGAGTTTTCTACGTTCACCTCACGGGACAGATAACTATCCAATATCGTTAAAAATTCCTGAGGTGACGGGTTCGCCCATTGTAGTTGGCAGCTCTGGTTGCCCTAATGTGCTTCATAATAATCGATACCCAATGACGAGCAGCGACACCGGTGGCGCAACCGGCTGCGTAGCCTGACTGCCTAATATAATAAAGGCCTTAAATGTAAATTACATTTAAATATAAAATCTACAAGTGTTCTTTTGAAGATAACACCAAATGACTTTAGGATTTGTATCTACGGTTTTACCAGATAAGAACGGTCCTGAAATTTTAATTTCCCAAATATAGAAATAGAGGACCAAAGGGCGATAATAATAGGACAAATAGTAATATATACGAATATAATCGCCTACATCTCAATTTAACTAATAAAAATATGTTTTTAATTATACTTTTCAGTTTTTTTACATGTAGAGAATTTAGATGTTAACACCTCATCACCGAAACCACCAGTAATTTTGGCTATGCAAGGCAAACTCCATTTGGAAATTTTCTACACGGGAAATGGAAAAAGATATTTGGTGTGGAAGTGGTATTTCACGGTAAAACCGCGAAAACCGCTGCAGCAAAATATAATACATAATTTTAAAGTATCCATACAAGCTGAAATTAAAATCTTTAATTACAAAACCTTTACTTTTCAAATACATTTGGTTTTACTATAAGTAGCTCGCCAAAGCTGAACTGATGGCGCACAAATAAATAAATCAATTTTATTGGATGATATGTGAATGAAATTTAAAGAGACGCTATTATTGGTTAACCTACGAAAGACACCTTTTTACACGACTGCCCAACAAAAAAGGAGTGTAATATATTTAGGGTTCATCTATCTATGTTTTTCGTTTCTTTATTCCACTATAACTCCTAAACGCTCTGTCATGTCATCTCGAAAACATAGAATACGTTAAATGTTAAAACATCAAGTAAGTAGTTGTCTAAATGTCTAAATCTCCAAATGTCAATAAATTAACATAAATATATCTTGTTTAGTGTCAAATGAAAGGTCCGATTGAGTACATTCCGAAAATATATATGTACCTATATGGATAAATACATAAACCACAAATGACCTTCACTGGCCTAAATGGCAACAATGGTGTTGGGTCGTCCTATGCCTATTAATAATACCAAATAATAAAAAAACTCAATGGAAATGTATTTTTTTAACCTTTGGGTGACCGGTCACCGGTCCTGCCTGTTGAAGGTTAAATATTTTGATCATACGTCTCGCACAGTGAGTTTTCTATAATTATTATATATATCATTATATATTTTTATTATTTTATCCACTCAATTACTGTGAATTCATTCCAGCCTCTATAAACTGTGTTCAAAATTTAGGGATTAAAATCTTTATTATATGCATAGGTGTGTCCAGATCAACAGGTTAATATTATAAATATTATGTTGGGTTACGATAACATTGGGTTTTACCATTTAGTCATAAATGAATAAAGTTTTAAATTGAATTAAAAAAAACGATGTTGCGAGATATTTATTATATTAAAGGAGGTTATTTTACAAAAAAACAGTTCCAACGTTACTAATAAAAAATAGTGAATAAGTATCCGAAATTGTAAAAAATGTTACTAATAAAAACGACCTGCAGTACAAATATCTCGGTGCATGGGTGAATGAAATATGGGACTCCGATCAAGAAATTAAGACCGGGATAGAAATTGCCCGTGCATCATTCAATAAAATGAGTTTTTTTGTCTTGCCGGATATTCAATCTAAGACTTAGAACTCGGATCCTGCATTGCTACATCTGGCCAGTGGTTATATACGACAGCGAAGTGTGGACCATAAAAGAAGACACCAGATAACCAGATAGCGGCTACAATCTTTTGAGACGTGGTGCTACCGTCGAATGCTCCATATAAGCTGGACCCACAAAGTTAGCAACGAAAAAGTGCTTCAGCGTGCTGGTACGATCCGAAAATTGTTGCACACCGTCATAAAGCGCAAGATTGAATATCTGGGGCACGTGCTGCGGCATGACAGATATCAGTTGCTTCAACTGATATTGATGGGCAAAATTAAGAGGAAACGATGCCGTGAAGGCGGACAAAGTCGTGGTTGTGCAATGTCAGAGAGTGGACCGGGATCACAAGTACGGAACAGCTTTTCCGGATGGCGCAAGACCGACAAAAGTATTCAGAGCTAACGGCCAACCTCCAGTAATGGAGAGGTACTTCGGGAAGAAGAAGAATCCGAAGTTCAAAGGTAAAAAGTCTTTTATGCAATAACAAAGGGTTAAATGAAAAATAACAAGTCAATGATTTTCAACCCACATTTTCATGTAGAATAATGTGCCGTAAAATAGAAACTTCCAATATAAAAACGTGTCATTCTATGCGTAATTTGACAGTCAGGAAATGACATCAATGTTATATAAAGACTCTCAATCAAAAATTGAACACTGAAATATTGGCTATTAAATAATATATATTTAAAAAAAACCAGTGTAAACCTTAAGTTCTTTGTGTAAAAAGTCACAAAATAATGTGTTTAGGTATCTCATACAATTTATTATATCATGCTTGAGATGAAAGTAATATACGAGTTCATAGCTTGCTGTTTATAGAAAACATTTAACTGTCAAAACGACATTATCACAGTGATTTTTTTCACAGACAACATATATATTTTTTTAAATATCCCACTGTAAACATCAAGCTCATTGTGTAAACAGTCAGCAAAAAATGTAGGTATCTTAAAAATACATATTTAATAAATCAGCGTATTTAACTAAACCTGCGATATAACTTCTATATTTTTTTAGAGGAAATTGTACATTTTACAAAAAAAATATTTTCGTAACAATCGACTCAGATTACAATTGGGATACAATTATTCATTCATTCCTACGATAACCATTTTAGCAGATTTGCAGACCCCCGTCTGCCCCTGTTTAGTAGTTAATATACCTATACATACATAGCGGTATTTATAAAATGTTAATAAGCTACCAGTTCCCATTTCAGTTTCTAGCTGCATCCGAAGATCATGTTCATCTTGCAGGAGTTAATTAATATTGTAGGTAAGTCATCCATGTTGATTGGCGAGTCGCCGAACCTCACTCCCGCATTGCTTGCAGTCCTTTACATTATCACACTGCAATGCACTACGGAATTGAGGACCGACGCTCGAATATGTCAGCTTCATCTCTGGTGTTATTCGAGCCTGATGGAATCTGTAAAAAAAGCCGTTATATTATACAATACTACTTTGCATAATAACGAATTAATAAGTAGCGGTAACACATACACAATTCATAAATACCTAACCAGATGCTAAATAAATAAATGAATGAATTTTATAAATAATAAGATTACAATAATAATAGACTTTACAATTATTTATTATAAACAGATTCTAACAATTTAATACATTAAGATTGTTGTATAAAAAAACTAGCTGTACCAAATCGGTCGCATTCGAAATTCAAATTCGCCGCTTTAAAATACATTCGACTATAAAAAAAAATTGATAACAATATTATACTGTTTTCTACAATATTTCTTTACAATTTTTTAATATTATACAATTTTATATAGGTTTACCCTATTTTGATAACATTATACAATCTTTATTATAAACTCCTCTGCCAGAAATTAAGATTGAAGTTTCTTCTTTCATTTCATTGAGCATATGGAGGTTTTTTTTATTTTTATTTCGATTTAATGGCTCGTTGATAACAAACTCAGCCAATTGTATCATATTTTAAATGTTGGTAGCATTCGAAATTTGAATTATTTCGTAATGTCACTTTCATTTAGAAAACGGCTTTGACGAAGTGATCAATAGTTAATTTTTTTATTTTTTCGCTTAATTCGTCTCAATTGAAGGCATTTTGTGTTGCATAAGGATAAGCCCTATTTATGAGATATATGGATGAATAGTGATCGTTAGTCGACTGCAAAAGGACCTTTAAACTTACATTGCACCGTCGAAAGTCGTGCACATCCGTAAGTATATCCCATTCAAACATAAGCGTTTCCCAATACAAGCTGGGATTTCCTTCGCTACTTTTTAAGTAGCTTTTACTCATTATATTTTAAATAAAAATATCATCCTATAAACGGATTTCTTTACAAACCTTATCAAATATAACTATATATATATATATATATATATATATATATATATATATATATATATATATATATATATATATATATATATATATATATATATATATATATATATATATATATATATATATATATATATATATATATATATATATATATATATATATATATATATTGATTGTAAATGTGTAAATTATTATTTTTTCAAATTGAAATTATGTTTATTACTAAATAAATGAAATGATAAAATAATGAAAGGGCACTTATCTGGTCTGTGGTGACCAGGAGTGACTCCACGCCTTATTCTTCTCTTCCTTCAGCGCTTGCTAGGTGTTTCCTGCTGTGGTATTGGAACCTGATCAAAATGGTAGCGGCAACACAACAATGCGAGACGAGAATGAATGCTGGAAAATAATAGGCGATTAGTGTTTCTTAAATATTAATGAAATATATAAGAAACACTAATCGCCTAAACACTAATTTTCTCTTTTTTCATTAATATTTAAGAAACACTAATCGCCTATTATTTTCCAGCATTCATTCTCGTCTCGCATTGTTGTGTTGCCGCTACCATTTTGATCAGGTTCCAATACCACAGCAGGAAACACCTAGCAAGCGCTGAAGGAAGAGAAGAATAAGGCGTGGAGTCACTCCTGGTCACCACAGACCAGATAAGTGCCCTTTCATTATTTTATCATTTCATTTATTTAGTAATAAACATAATTTCAATTTGAAAAAATAATAATTTATATATATATATATATATATATATATATATATACATATATATATATATATATATATATATATATATATATATATATATATATATATATATATATATATATATATATATATATATATATATATATATATATATATATATATATATATATATATATATATATATATATATATATATATATATATATATATATATATATATATAGGATGATGTTTTTATTTAAAATAAAATTAGTAAAAGCTACTTAAAAAGTAGCGAAGGAAATCCCAGCTTGTATTGGGAAATGCTTATGTTTGAATGAGATATACTTACTTTTTATATATATATATATATATATATATATATATATATATATATATATATATATATATATATATATATATATATATATATATATATATATATATATATATATATATATATATATATATATATATATATATATATATATATATATATATATATATATATATATATATATATATATATATATATATATATATATATATATATATATATATATATATATATATATATATATATATATATATATATATATATATATATATATATATATATATATATATATATATATATATATATATATATATATATATATATATATATATATATATATATATATATATATATATATATATATATATATATATATATATATATATATATATATATATATATATATACATATATATATATACATATAGATAACATTTCTCTTTTGTCATTTTTACTAATTTTCGGAAATAACGCTGCTCTGTCTAATAAAGCTGCTTGAATCTCCAACAAACATTGCTAATCAAGAAAATAAAATCGCATTTTTATATCATTATATTAAAAATATATACATAAATATGTATGAACTCACAATTATGGTAATCTAAATTTGGCAAAACTAGGCACCTAATCTTATTTCATATTCGTTTTTATATATATGTTACAATTATACATACACTTAAATAGAAAATTAACATATAAAAACGAAATAAAGATGCAGAGGAAAGGAAAACTAAGAAAGAAGAAAAGAGAAGCTAGAAGGAGGAGGGTTGGTTAAGTTAACGGTTTTAGATGTTTGTGTTACTTGAGCCTAACCTTGAACATGGTGATGTTGGGGGCTGTACTGACATTATTCGGTAAAGCATTCCATAGTCGTACAGCTTTCACGCAGAAGGAGTACGAGAGAAAGTCGCTACTGTGATTAGATATGGATAACAGGTTATTACCCTGATCTCAGGGGACGACCGTGCGCTGATAGAGCAGTGTACCGTTCGGCAAAATAAGGTGGCATGACATTTATGAGGATTGTATACAACAGGCAGAGTTCTAACCTGTCGTGCCTACCTGGTAATAAGCCACTGCGTATAAATAAACTATTTCCAAATAATACACAAAATTTTACAAAAAAAAAACCCGACGCCATTTTTTTAAAATGCAGCAGCCATGTAATGGTGATAGTTACATCTGGCTATCATAATTGAATTCGTGTACAAAATGCTGTGTCTGTGCTGTTGACCGTTGAGGAGTTCCCTCGTTGGAAGTCAACCCTAAATGCCGCAGTCCTGTCTTGGGAAAACATAGTACGGGCTGTCGTATTTGAATGCATTTACCAAATTTCGTGTCTGTGCTGTTGACCGCTAAGGAGTCCCGTCGTCGGGAGCCAACCCTGGGTGCAGCAGCCATGTCATGGTAGAACTTGGAACGGGCTATCATAACTGAATAAATATACAAAATTTCGTGTCTGTGCTGCTGACTGTCGAGAAATCCCCTCATCGGGAGCCAACCCAGGGTGTAGAATCAGGTCATTCTTACCATAAAAAAATAAATTTTCATCGGAATTGAATCAATATGTACATTTTCAATTTCATATGATAATATTTGAGAAGTTCCCGCAATTTCTCATGGATCTAATCATCAGAACAAGATTTTGATAAAAATGGGACCAATCTACAACTATGTACTTTCAAAAAAAAATTTTCAAATTGGTTCATATTGCAATGGCAGAGTTCTGAGGTAACAAATATTAGAAGAAAAAAATAGGTACTACCGAATTGATAACCTGCTCCTTTTTGAAGGCGGTTAAAAATCATCTTAAATTCTACGATTTAATTCTTCTTTGATTCTAAAATGTTTCTATGATAATGTTTTTTATATAAATATAATATTATAGATTTCTTAAGATGATTATAATTAAAATAAATTTTCGACCTTGGAACAGGCGGCAGCCTAGTTTGGCTATGACTTTTGTGAATTGTAACTACTGATCTGGCCGAATTTGAGGGCCATGATTTTTCAAATATTGCTCCCATTTAAATTACTTAAAAAAGTAGAGCCTAATTGTATGATTATTTTATATGGTCTTATATCTGTACTTTTAGTTTAAAATGCATAAAGTAGATTTAATTTGATTATTTAACATTTTACTGACCATTTGAATATTACGATAAATAATTTTACTACGTATCTTTTCGAATTACTAACTACTTCAAATATTAGGCTTCTATTTTGATTATTTATATTTATAGTTTGACAATCTAATGTAGTAGTTAAATCTTGACTACCTATATATGTTCAGTAAAGAGTAGTAACGAAACTTACTACATAACCCAATTATTTTGACACGTCCAAGAGCGGCCTTTAGCCGTCACATTGGACACGACGTAAATGTAATGTAATGATAATTTGAAATGAAAAAATAATTTGAATTTGAATTTACATTATCTGTTGAACACATAGATGTGATGTCATGCCTCCTGCCTGCAGCGCAGCGGCAGGCGTCCATAATAGACACGACGCATTACTCCCCTTCCAGCAGTCCCGGCTCTTCACGTCGTCGGTCACGTTGTTTCCCTTCTAATTACGGTGAAATACTAGAGAGGCGACGATAAGCAACGCCGTCAGGGCGAGACGCCATCTCGAGAGCGAAAAGCGACCACCACCACCAAAAGAAACGCTCTACGAAGTAGTATGAGTGCAGTATTTCCGCCGCGCTCCCGGCGGAATGCGTCTGCAAACATAAATAACCCTTACATAACGGCATTTTTCTTACTGAATTCCGGAGATTTTTGGGTGGCAGCTTTTAATTTTTAGGCCGGTTAATATAAATATATTATTCTTCATCATCTCTGTCGCTCCCTCATTACTGAGGATCGTGGACCTTAGACAACAGTTTGCCTACGAGGCTCCTCTGCTTCGACCTGTCTTCTCCATGGCGGGTCGCAGATTGTGTTGACCCTTTTGTGACTTCTTTTATGAGATCGTTTCATCTGGCTGGTGATCTGTATCTACTTTTTATTCCCTCCACTTGACCCCCCGGAAAGCATTTTCTCCAGATTATTCGGGTATCTCCTAGCAACATGATCAGGCAACACTGCAGAACACTTCTCATGCATACGGTCGAGAGCCTCACACACATATTTTCTTTATATTTCCTTTTATTGAAAAATTACGGTGTTTAAATATCGAGGAATATGTCGTTTGCCTGCTCATTTCTGGTATAACTATCAACAAAAAAAAAATATATATAAAAAAATACAGCCACGACATAAACTCACGTAGTTTAAGTCAAAATGGTGTGAATTGTAAAAAACCAACGGGTACTTTTTTGAAAGATTATTCATGAACGTATATCTTAACATTGAGCCTTGAATTAAAATAAAAACTTATTCATCTAACACTAAAAAAGAATAAAACTATAAAATTTTAAATTACATCATCTCGGTTGTATATTTCGTTGATAATAAGAGAGTATTTCCAATATTTAAGGCTATGAGAGCAAGCATTGTCTAACCAACGCTCTTGCTGAAATTTAGATATTGCTCTAATCATCGTCGCTATATTGATTGATTAGAAAAAAATTGTCCAAGCAACATTTTTTTTTTACTATAGATGGCGCCCGAAACATCGTGTTTGGGTTACGCAACTTACGAAAGGCGAGATAAAGGAAGTAAATTCATTTTTGCATTACCAATATCAGGTCAATCATTAATTTTGACGGTTAGACTATTTTGATATAATGGGATTACAACAGTCAAACTGCCATAATTTGCATAAAAAATCTTACATACGTTATGGTTATTGCCTGTGACCTGTTTTAAATCCTTCCAAAACCAGTAACCAGCGCTGGAATATGTTATATGATAGGCAATTTGGACGTATTGCCTCTGTGAACATAATGAAGCTACATATACTGCTCATATTATGATATTTGTGTGAATAATCTCGGGCATCATGAGGACATCAAAAAAACAGGGTCCTGTATTTCATACCATATAAAAAAGTTTATTAATAATAAAAAAATATGTATTATCACGTCGGGGTCACCAATATTGTTGTTATATTACTGTTCCTTTTATTTATACTCCATGTGAAGAGTTTGCATATCACTCCGATTTAGGTTCTATCGCTTCCGGGCGACCGCGGACGGGGACAAAGAAACTGTCGCCGCGCCAGTGACTGCGCGGCGATCTACACAATTATTATTACCTACTGGCACAAGCAATGCCAGTCATACGTCTGTCAATATTGTTTATTAAATTAAATGGCGTGAAATTACAAATCCGCTTATATCTACTTTTAAACTAAGAAGTCGTGTACGCCACAATAGTATTATTATCAAAGTGGTGATCAGAATCGTAATATAAACATGTAGTTAGTTTTCTACCGGTTCTATGTATCGCAAAAAAAATAAAATGTGAAAAATATCGACCATAAATTATTAGTCAGTGATCACTCTTTATTGGATTACAGTCAAGATTTTGGGGTAATAGAGGGGAGAAAATTAATTTCGCTGTTAGTAAAAACCTCTTTCAAGTTATCAACATGACAGAAAGATATTTATTTACCAAGATCATACGAAAATTGAAAGACACGAACAGAACTTTTCTGAAAATAAACAAGGTTTGCTGACTGGTTAAAGATCCAGTGGCTGCGGTTAAAAAGATCAGAAAATTACGGAGGTTTATATAAGTTCATCAGCATGGAGATGTTATAAAATAAAATAAATAAAAAATTAAATACAAACGATTCACCGACCAAAAATCGGGCCAATCATATATAATTATTACACTTCTGGGAGGTGAAGGGTGGATTCCGGACTAACGACCGGCTGTGGTAGGTTTAGGACAGCTGTATTGCCACATCTAATCGTTCACCTTACCACCCATTCACTCCCCCTTCGAAGCCATAGGATTTGAGATGCAGAAATCGCGGTTTTAGATAATTTTAAATATTTAAAAAAAGAGAACATCCACAACAATATCTGGGCTTAGCCTTCTTGGCTTGGGATAACTAATGTGAAGAAGAAAGACTTCATTGAATCGAATAGGTTCATTCCACCAATTATAAAATTATTATTAAAACAAGTTCTGATGATAAATTTCATATATTGATATATTTAAAAAAATATATAGTACTTTATTTTAAGGTTTCTTTAAAGTTTATTTATGATTTACTTAAAGATTTTAAAATATAATATTTTTGTTAATTTTCGGAATAAAAGGTACAAAATCATTCTCATAAAATACATTCATATGGTATTATAAATAGATATTTTGTATGATTATCATGCAGTTTTCTTTGGTTTAATACTAGGATAACCCCTTATTTCTTCCTTAAATGGATTGAAGTTTTAAATGAAAAGTGGTCTTTCTCTACTACCTTAAAAACGTACACTTTAATCGGAATATTTAACAGTTAAAGATATCCATATGAAACAATAAAATGAATGAACGTGTTCAAAAACTTCAGAAAAAGTGTTTTAAAGGAACCTTTATATATTAATTTTAGAGCTAGAGCACTCACGCAGCCTTATTTGTGAAATTGATTTCCGGTGACAAATATTTCATTAAAACGACTTAGATTCAAATGTTGACTGTCATATAATTCTATTCGGATGTATCAGTCTTGAAAACAATAATTATTCTTTTGCTCGAATAGCAATTCTTTTGCCCGAGCTGCGTGCGAGATTTCGCGAGGGCATGTCTTAGAAATTTTTGATTTATTATGGCCGCCGACCAAAATATTAATTTCTCCCAAACCGTTGTTGCGATAATTAAAATAAAAACGTCGTTATGTTCCCGATGAAATTTGATATTAGAGTATCAAAACTTTAGAATACTAACTTTAGAATATTACTAACTAGAATACGACATTTAGAATACTAGAATATTAGGCTGAGTTCGATCGGTCCCAACGAGGCGCAACTGTGCTTTTACGTTTGATTCCCATCGGTCCCTCTGAGGCTCGACGGGTTAAAGAGCCATGGTGAAATAATCATTTAGGCATTCTTTATCCGACGTTACACGCAAAGGGTTAGAAATCCGCTATGGTTCCTAAAATATATAAATCCTGAGACACTCCGTAGAGCTAAAGATTAGATATATAATGTCATAAATAACAAACTTTACCTTATACCCTTACCCCCCACCCCCCCTCCTTCCCCACAAGACGAGGTTATAACCACGGCGTTGTCGACCTAATGCAGTATTTCGTCATGAAAAAGTGCTACAAAACTCACATCCGCCGTTAATCTGGCTGTCTACACGGGCGTCGCGACCACACCTCGTCAGCTTGCGGTTGCCTCACATAAACACGGAAGCATTGTTTTCGTTTGACTCCCCTAAGCACTGCTGCCTTTGTCTTTATACGCCCGCGAGGTTCATTTTAGTGCGGGATGCATCGTAACCCTCGCCATTGTTCTGCGGGAGGGCAGACGTTTTGCGATGGTGATTTATTTAATTTTCAACGAATTTACTTGGCCGCGATTGTGATAATATGAAAAAAATGCCCACGGCTTCGCTCACAGCTACCAGACTTTGATCAAAGTTGTTTTGTAAATTGAATGTTAGAGGTCGTTGCCAAACGAGCGGCCGAAAATATCACTCCCCGGACTAGTGATAGGTAATAATAATATTGTTTAATACCATATGGTTGTCCTTTATTGTAAGTACCTAAAAATAATACTGGCCGCGGCTTTGCCTACAGCTACCATAATTTTGTAAAAGGTGTGTTGTAAAATGAGAGTTACAGCTCGTTTCCAAACAAGCCCTCGAAATTATAATTTCCCGGACTCTTGATAGGTAATAACAATATTATTTAATACCATATGGTTGTCCTTTAGTGTAAGTACCTAAAATGGTACTGCTCGCGGCTTCGCCTACAGCTACCAGATTTTGGTAAAAGTTGTGTTTTAAATTGAAAGTTATAGCTCGTTGCCAAACAATCGCCCAAAAACGTCAGTTCCTAGACTGGTGATAGGTAATAACATTATTATATAATTAATACCTTGTATTTGACCTTAATTGCAAGCGCCCGAAAATATCCCTTCAGGGCGAGTGATAGGTATTATTGTCTCTTCTTTACTGACGTTATATTTATTTAATGAAACACTAATTCAATTGACTAATTCATATTGAGTTGTTTTTACATCACCATTTTAACAGAGTAGGTGATTTAATCTAGGTCGTTTAATCTTACTCTGAGGCAGGAAAAAGAAGAGCGGAGTTCACGTGGGGAAACAGCGGCTCGTCAAATAGCTATGAAACGATGGTCAAATATTGTAACGTCGGGTTGTGATTCTATGAATTTTGATGATGATGTTAGGCAGCCATTATAATTTAAAATGATTCTGCTATACCTTTTACTTGCATTGGCAGATAATCTCTCAATATATGACTTAATGAAACAATTATATCGTATTATTAAATCGTCTACATCAACAACTAGAGCTGTCCACTTAACAGGCGAACCCGTCACCTCAGAGAGTTTTAACGATATTAGATCGTTCTGTCTCCCGTGAGGTGAGCGCAGAAGACTTGAGACGAAAAACCATCCACTGTCTAGTTACGCCACCTGCCCGTCAGAGGCCAACGCCTTACGGCGAGGCACCGGGAAAGGTACCCAGCGTTCAGCCTCGCCTTCTGACTACCAATTTGGAAGGATATATCCGTCTGGAATTAACCTTCAGGATACATCCTGCCTTCTAACTGGTTACAGGATCGAGGTCTATATGAAACATATAGGACACATTGCTGTTTTCAGACTCCTCCGGCTGTTAGTCGGAAATCAAAATCGATAAGCTTTAATAATTTTGCAATAAAGAGAGTGTTATTTTTTTAATCCGTCAGATAATTTATTCCACACGACATACAGTGTGTCGTTATTCCTTATTAATTAGATATTTTTTAATACGCTACGTGATATACTTATATACTTGCTAGGGGAATTTGTTCCTAATTTCATGAAAATACAGAGATGTGTGCTTAGCCCTTTCGGTCTTCCTTTTCTATTTATAGAGAGTACTTTACTTTTCAGAATTTTACAGCTGACGATTAGTTCAATAATTGAAAATCTTCAAGAAACTGAATAATAATGACCTTAGAAATTAGGACTTCACAAAATGTAGCAAATATATTATTCGGCTCCCTTTTTTGAAAATTCGTTTTATAGACATATAAAATGCAGTAATAACTATAACTATATTATAAGAGGACTAAAAATGTATTAAGTTACTGGACTATTGTTATGTAACAAACAATTTACTATAATTATCCCTAGTAACGACATACATAGAAATGCTCCCCTTGATTAACAAGTGCTGAAATTTAATTCAAAGAATCGGTAAATTTATATTTAGTGTCAAATTACAAGAATTTGTAAAATTTTATAGTCTATACAAATGTTTTATAAAATCTACAAGATTTACAGAACTTAAGTGTACACAATATAGGTGTACACAATATAATGGATGATACTAATCAGAAAGTAGGTAGGTCCCCGGCGATCCTCCGGAGAAAGAATTCCCTCTGGCAAGCCCCGTGAAATGCACTCAGAAAATCAATTTTGTAGCTGCCAGATTATCGGGGAAGTATGAAAACATAATTTTCTAACACATTTTTAGATTTGAAGTTGTTGCTGCCAACGTGCCCGCTATTTCAGGATACTATAACGGCCTGTTGCCATCTTGGTACTTAGCTGTTGTCGTGCTGGAATGAACCGCAAAGGCTTGAGACGAAGATACTCTACCGTCGAGGTCCAACTAGAATCCAGACTGGGAATGTGATCCAGTGCGATCTCTCGCACACCGCCTACCAGATTTGGACGGATTTATCCGCCATCTAGTCTGGCCACGGTGCGAAGTCGCTGACTCTATATACCTATTGTCAGCGGCAAATTCGGTGTAGGCCTGTTGCGCTCTTTACCCGCATCATACACGGGATTGGGTGGCCGATTGGTCGTTTCTAATGACAGTGGACAGTAGGTCAACATACATCCCCGGTTCATAGAAAATATAATATAGCTTCTCCAGTCGGCCCCAGTTATAGTGCCAGACAGTTGAATATATTCGTACACATTTTGTTAGTATAACGGTTTACAAGTCATGATGAAGGTAAGCCAAGATTTTATTTCGTAGATATAACATGAAAACGTAAGAAATTAAAAAATAGGGAAAAAAAGAACTGTAATAGAAAATTTGAAAAAACGTAAAATGGGTGTCGACCTAATATCATCTACTTTTAAAATGGCCCGTTAATCATGCAGCCCCTGTAAAGAAACGGGTTGCGGCGCTATGCTTACACTAGATAGAGATTCGCTCAAGTAAACTGGGGGCGGTGAACAGTCTACTGGAAGGACTAGTCCTTTCAAAACTAGTAAACAGGAAGTAAGGGAGCCTCAGTGGCATACCAGTGCCCTCTCTGTTCTAGGCCTTCACTGGGTAATGGCCTAACTAGATCTATAGATGTGACTGTACAAAGTCTTTGCCACTTATCTCAGGATGTAAAGACGACAATGGTCGTCATAAATCCTGAAAAGGCGGGTTCGAGAACAGCCTCAGCAAACTCAAGCTTACCGGTTTTATTATTTATATGCCAATTATTTATAGAAAGTTTGAACATATGAAAATTTTATTTTTACATTTTATTTCATGATTTTAAATCGTAGCATTTCTTACATTTTAATATCCCAGGTCGTGGCTACGATACGCTTCTCTCTTGCCATATAAGCGAAAAACAAGAGAGAAGCGAGTATCGAGTCGAGTAACAGTGGTGGTATGTGGAAAGGGAAATTTAAAATTCAAACAAGTATTTAACTGTTCAAGTGGTGGAATTAGGCGGCCGAGCCGACTAGAATGCGAGTTTACGAGTTGAGCGCGACTGGCGTCGCGACGCGACGTGTCCCAGCCGCCAAACTCGCGCCCAAACTCGGGCAAACTTTCGCGACGACGACGTCGCGAATAAGCTTCGGTTCGTCGCCGACGCCGACGCCGCGAGACGCCCGCGAGTGTCTTCTATTCTTAAATACACATTGTGAAACATAATTGTGATGAAACTGCAATTACTGGTAATTTTGTGTATTGTAATTTTGTATATGCTTTAGATAATTGCTATGTCGAAATATTGTTTCATCCAAACGACAAAAACCCAAAACAAGATACCAAAATATCTGACAATGGATGAGTTTTTATAATATTACTAATTGCGAGCTTTTCGAAAATTTAACATATCAAGCATTACAGTTTTTGAGCTGAATAAAGAGCATTTGACCTTATGGCAATTAGGCGAACATTGTATTGTATTCCTGGCAAAGTAGTAATTGTGACAGCTCTTTAAGATAAAATATCGTGGACAAAGTATGTTTACTAATGTAATACTTTCTTATCGATGATTTTGAATTAATATAAAAAAAATATTGCCTCTTCGCATAAGCATCATTGGCGGTTTTATTCCTTGTTTCTTATAATATTTAAAAAAATTATGATTCCGATTCCCGTATCAACGGATAGATCCATGGATAGATGACATCAGGTCGACAACTACCCCCGCTTTCATAGAAACCCCCTGGTTATTCACCAGATGGGCAGCGTGTCTAGCAAACCGGACAACTAGAGTTGTCAACTACAACGGGCGAACCCGTCACCTCAGGAAGTTTTAACGATTAGTCGTTCTATCTCCCTGGAGTGAGCGCAGAAGACTTGGACAAAACAGTCCACCGTCAAGCTCCGCCACATACCCGTAAGAGGCCAACGCCTTAACCGCGAGATAGCCAGGAGTGTTACCCAGCGGGCTTACACTCACGCCCTTACTTCCAATTACGACCGGATTACTCCAGTCTCTCGATTGGTTACGAGTTCGAGGTCGCTTGCGTGGTCATCTCCCTTACGAAGCGGTGAAACGGTGTATACCGAATCTATCTCGGACCACGGCATCCTTTGCCCGGCTGTTCACCCAAGATCGGGTAGCCGATGGTCGTTTCAAGAGCAGTCGCCGTAAGGTCCGCAACCACCCCCGCTCTATATGAAACAGTACTGCTTTCAGACTCCCCCGACTGTTAGTCAGAGGGAGCTAATGGGCCCATGATGAGGTGGCCACGATGACCCATGTGTTCAGGGTCGGTCACACTCACGGGTTAACACCCATCCGATGGCCTCCACGCATGGAGTGCGAGCCTGGGTAGGACACTGGGTCAACCAGTCTCCCCTGGGAATCAAACCTCTGGCGCTCCTGGACGGTCTGCGCACCGAGCGGCGCAAGCCAATCGACTGTGCTCTCCGACTAACAATCGGGGGAGTCTGGGAACTGTATTGTTTCCTATAGAGCGGGGGTGGTTGTCTACCTTACGGCGACTGCTCTTGAAATGACCATTGGCCATCCGATCCCGATTCAGAGTCGGGCAAAGGACGCCTTGGTCCGCGACAGATTCGGTTCACACCGTTCCACCGCTTCGTAAGGGAGAGGACCGCGCAAGCGACCTCGAACTCGGAACCAATCGAGAGACCGGAGAAATCTGGTCACAATTGGAAGCAAGGGCGCGAGAGTCGGCCCGCCAGGTAACTCTGGCTATCTCGCGGTAAGGCGTTGGCTTATTGCGGGTTGTGACGTAGCTGGACGTTGGATTTGTTCTGTCCAAAGTCTTCTACGTTCACTGCAGGGCGATAGAACGAGAAAATCGTTAAAACGTCCTGTGGTGACGGGCTCGCCCGTTGTAGTTGACACCGCAAGTTGTTAGTCAGAGTGCGCAATCGATTGGCTTATACCGCACGGTGCGCAGACCGTCCAGGAGCGCCAGAAGGTTGATTCCCAGGGGAAACTAACCATAAGGCCAGAGTCCTACCCAGGCTCGCACTTCATGCGTGGAGGCCATCGGATAGGTGTTGACCCGTCAGTGTGACCAACCCTGAACAGAATGGGTCTTCGTGGCCAACTCAGTAAGGGCCCATTAACTCCCGGACAGTGCACCATCTGCCCAGTTACGTCCGATGTATTATTCGAATCCGATGTATTATTACCCCGAATCCGCGATCTTCTGATCCCAACCATCCCCGACTGCAGGACTACAGCCGTGGCAGTAGCTCACAGCGGCCTTAAGACTGCACCGAGCAAAATAAGCGAAAACGTCAGTCACGGTTTTGTCGCTGCAATCCATAATTTTTCGGTAATAAATATTTAAAAAATATATTTAAGATCTCAACGAATGTGTTTACAATAATACATCTTCTATAATCAAAAACCATTTGCTGGTTAATATTTCTTTCAACATAAAGTTGGGGAAAAACTTAAGAAAAGCACTCCGGCGTTTTGTTCACAATGAATAAAGAAATTAGATTTTATTTCAAATTTCAAATCGTAATAAATCACAAACGTTCAAGCTACAAGAAAGCATCACGGATATTTAAAAATGTTCCCTGCTTATTTAAATATGATTTTTTTAGAAGATACCTCGAATCTGCCATACAAATTTACTATGGCCAAATAACGTTCGATATATATACGCGAGCGCAAGGGTGAATTATTCAGTCGTCCACTAGAGCTGAGGAGGGGGTGACGTTTCTTTGCGTAGCGATCTGACCTCGAAAACCGGCCGCGATCTATTTCGTGCGCGTATAATATCACTCACGCGGTAAAACGATGTAAGCATTTATTGAAAGTATTTTTTATTTAGATTTTATCTGGTATTAGTGTTCCTTTTTCTATTGTCGAAAGTTGTAATTAGGTCAGCTCGTGTAAGAACCTGACCTAATTATAACTTGTTTTTATCTAAATGAGCATTATATAGCATTATATATATACAAGTTTTTATCTAAATGAGCATATTATTATGTTTTAGTAAAAATGGGAAAGCGTAAGATTAAATATCATAAATTGAAATGTGGCTCAAAGTTTCAAAACAAACGACTTCTCGCTTCTATTGTACGTGCAAGTGCCATCGCTGAGCAAGACTCGCTCGCCCAGGTATAAAAATCTTAGGATCTAAGTGATAATACGTTACAAAGCAATAATTACTTTTATCACTGTACATTTCGTTCCTAGGAATCTTCGAACAATGTGATAATAGGCTCGAGTATAAGAAAACTTGATGAACACTCGACGACAAAATATACGCCGTGCAATGATTTTGCGGTAAGTTAGTTGTATATATTTTTTTTAAGTGTTCTAGTATAAACTTTACCTGTATATTTGCAACAAAGATTTTCGGTACTTAATTCAGTTACTTTTATTAACTATCTAATTTTACCAATACAAATCGTGTTTTCGATTGAGATATATACCTATATATTTTAAAAAAAATACTGTGATATTGGGCTTGATTGCGTTTCTTCGTGAACTAAAATTGGAAATTAGTCCGTGTGAACGAGACAGGGTAATACGCTAGAGCGGAATGTGAAATGAACGGTTTTCACTTTTCACTTTTTCGAATTAAAACTACCCACCAAAGATAAAGCATCTGAATGTAACACAGCACAAAATGTATTCAAATTTATTCGGACGAGTATTAGTCCGACAGGTAGTTTTATCGACGATCGTTCGTTTTATATTCCGTTCTAACTCGTTCGTATTGCTTCGTATCTCGTTCGCTTGAACTAATTCCAGTTTCAGTTCACAAAGAAACGCAATCGGCCCATTGCCTACGTAATTTAAATTTGATAAAGTTTTATTATCAGTGTAAATTTGACTTGCAGTGCAACTTTTCTATACATACCTTCTTCAATATTTCCGGTCACTTCTATTTTCAGAAGCAATTCAGCAATAATTTATTAATTCAATTAATTTTATTTCAGAAATCATTTGAAACGGACTCGGATTCCGATTTCGAATTAATAACAGAAGAGGAAAATAATGATGATGTGGATTTTTTACCTGAAGGGAATAGAATAGTAGATTTTAATTACATATTCAAACAACACCAAGAAATGGCCCATCACAACTCTGCATTTCAATGTAACTTAAATTTTTTAAAACTTACCAAGGAGATTAAGAAAGGGTTTCTATCAAAATTCTTTTTTACGTGTCGATTATGCAATGCAAAATTAGAACTTTTAAATTGTAAAAAACCAGATAGCCCAGTTGAACTTAACCTCAACCATAACGCTGTTAGTAGTTTCATGTCTATTGGCGCTGGATTTTCAGGATTGGAACAAGTTTCAGCCTCCCTGAACATACCCTGTATGTCTGATAAATTATACTCAAAGTGCCATACCAAGATCTGTGAACTATGGGAACTAGCTAAAGAGAAATGCATGGAGGAAGCAGCCAAAGACGAATATAATTTAGCTGTACTCAACGGCGAAGTGGATGCGAATGGAGTACCAATGATTACTGTGGTGGCTGATGGCTGCTGGTCGAAAAGATCGTATAGAAAGAACTACAACGCATTATCGGGTGCTGCAGTAATAATAGGATACAGGACAAAGAAAGTACTATATATGGCAGTAAAGAATAAATATTGTATGGTTTGTGCTCGAGCTGAAAACAGAAAACACACAGTTCCAGATCACATATGTTTCAAAAACTATACAGGTTCATCTAGCGCAATGGAATCGACAGCTTTGGTTGAAGGTTTCAAAACATCATTGAACACTCACAAACTGATTTACTCTAGATTGATAGCTGACGGTGATTCAAGTACACATAGAAACATAGAAAAATCGAAACCGTATGGAAATTTACTCGTGGAAAAAATAGAATGCACTAATCATTTACTACGAAATTACTGCACAAAGTTAGATGAACTGACCAGAAATACAAACTATCCATTGAAATATAGAAAAGTTGTTAAGAATAACATATTGCGCTTAAGGCGTTCTGCAACTGGTGCTGTAAAACATCTTAATTCTGAAGGTAGCAAAACTTTTCAACAAAAAGTTCTACAGTTGAAGCAAGATTTGTTGAATTCACCACACCACGTATTTGGCAATCACAGCTTATGCAAATCTTACTATTGTGAAAAGCAAACCGAAAACGTAGAATCCGTAGAAGAAAACCTAGTTCCAATAATGAAAAGTCAAGAGGGTGGTTTTATATTTTCAGCCATATTGAAGTTTATTTCCAGACTGGTGAATAACGCGCCAAGCCTGATGCATAATGTTAATAGTAATATAGCTGAAATTTTTAATAGTGTAATTGCAAAGTTCGTCGGTGGAAAACGAATAAATTACTCAGGCAGGCAATCTTATGGAGGTAGATGTGCCGCAGCAGTAGTGTCCTTCAATTCAAGAAAGCCAGAGACTTACCTAAGCAAAAATATTTTGCTGCGAAGTCCAAACAAACTTATTAAACGACTTGAAACCAACAGAAATATCAAAAGATTGACATCAGCAAAACGCAAAATAATAAAATCGTTTCATTGTAAGAAGCCTGTTATTAGTCATGAGGACAAAAATTACGGAGAGTCTTGTGAAAAACCTGACCTGGAAAAGGCGGATTATGAGTTTGCCAAAATCGAGCATTTGAAATGCATAACTTTGACTAAGGAAGATCGCCACTTACTAGAAAGAAGAACTATTTTGCAGGCAGAATCCATAGAATGGCGCCAGGAGCGAAAACTTCGGCTAACTGCATCTATATTTGGAAAAGTTTGCAAACGAGGACTTATTAAATGCGGACCTTTGGTAAAAAATATACTGACTGAAAACAATTTAAATCATGTGAAGTCTATACAACATGGACAAAACCATGAACATCTGGCACGTGATCAACTATCTTGCTATCTTCAAAGTCCTATAAATCCATGTGGATTATTTATTGACCTGGATCTACCATTTTTAGGTGCGAGTCCGGATGGACTTTTGCAAGAGGACAAAATTGTAGAAATAAAATGTCCGTACTCAGCTAGAGGAATGAGTATTAATGATGCCATCAGAGAGAAAAAAATTACTTTCTGGAAAATAGACAAAGATGGCAATACCAATGTAAATAAAAAACACGATTGGTATTTTCAAGCCCAAGGACAAATACACGCCACTCAAAGAAAAATTTGTGTATTTGCTGTTTGGACGGACGTAGACATGAAGGTGGAAGTCATAAACGAAGATGAAGGCTTTTGGAGTGAGATGGAAATAAAACTGAAAATATTTTACTTTGACTGTTTGCTACCAGAAATTATAGATTCAAGACTGGATAGGCAAATGGACATAAAGGAACCTGCCTATATTTTGGAAGCATTAAAAAAAAAAGAGATATTAAAAAATAATAAACGGAAAATATTGGAAACAAAATCCGTTAAGATTACGAAACCAAAAAAAACTAGTAACAATAAAAATGTTTAACAATGTGAAAATTTTCTAAATCAGTTTAAAGCCAGTTCAAGGCAATGAGCAACTTTTTTGTCCAAATTGTAAATTGTAACTTTTTTTATAATAATGCCTATATTTTTCTAAAAATTCATAAAACTAAAATTCTTCAGATATGGTCTTTTCCAGGTATCATCTAAGGCGACTACCTCTCTCAAATAGTGATAAACTGACATTTTGCGATCAAATTTATGGGCCTCCCGCATGCATTTAAATATTATAAAAAATATTAATCTTGTAGAAAATTTCCTAATATTTTGTTCTACGATGCAGAATTTCATTGTTTTGATTTAATTCCTAATCAAAATAAATAAAATCTGAAGTCATCACTTTTTTGTAAATTACATCTTTCTGGGTATCTACAAAGTCAAAGAGATACCACATTAGATACCCCAGAGAGATACCAGATTATAAATTCTTACGAATATCTTAACTGGCGCCGCAATATGTTATTTCGATATTTTCTGTTTTTAACATTCTTTTTCACATTTTTTCCATGTACCTACTGACATACCACTCGGGCGAGGTGCATGGCCATGCAGATTTCTGGACGGTGTTTTTCATCTGAGTCATCATATTTTTTTTATGTATATGATTATACTTATGTAAATTAGGATATTATTAAAGATAATATTATAATTACGGTACCTCCGGTTGTTTTTTGGAGGTTTCCTATCCGGACTTAAACGCTCTCATTGATCAGTGATTTCGTGTGACTTCATATTGCTTAAAATTCTTATTTTACGGATTTTATATATTGTTGCTTTTAAATATGCATCACAAATAAAGTGTAAGCGTTTAAGGCAATGGATACCGTTATTTCCTCCTCAATGAGTCATAATAACGTATACAATAAAGAAAAACTGACTCTTTTGCTGTTATTTTACTGATCCTTCTACTGTCTTGTGCATTGTGTTAAGTCTTTTTCAAGTCTTTTTTGATGCCCGGGCTAGAAGATAATCTTTTGGCACTATAGTGGTCGCAATCGCTCCTGACATTCCGGGTCGTAAAACGTGCGAGCACGACAGCACATCACTTTTCTCCCTCGCACAAGATATAGAGATCGCTATCCCCGGCCACGCCTCACTATCGATATCGATGGATTTTCGATATTGATGTGTGATACATAGTAATATTTGACAGTACTTAAATGAAAAATGAAAAACGAAGGGGTTGGTAAACTTCGGCCCAAGTGTTAGGTTAGGTCACCTGATCTTACATTGTAAGGATCCGGGTTCGATTCCCGGCTGGGTCACTATTTTCCATTGGGATAAAACTAACGGAATTTCATTTTCAATTCTGTCGGCCGAATGCCATAACAAGACACACACTTACACACATGTTACATGCACACATACATATAAACACTTCATATTAGGGTTGGTTGTAAGAGATTGTCGTATGATAATAAACCCGCCCATTGTGAAATTTCACAATAAAGAGTACAAACAAACAAACAAACAAAACAAATTACTTTCTTGTATGTATTTATAATATATTAGGATGTTCGGGGTAGTCCAAAACAACTAAATGAACTTAGCACGTAAACCATAAGAGATTCATTGCCAGTCCTGTAAATACACCCTCAATAAAGGGAGTTACTCTCTGGAAGGGTTTCAAATGTTACGTATCTCCTGTCCAAATAATCTAATAATCTCCTGTCCAAAAAGTCTTCTAATATCCAAAGCGTGAAACGATAGTTGGTGTGAAATATCGTATCTACTTTTTAAAAATTAAACAGTTTTTTTTTTATTTTGATGATTTAGTGTACCGAATATTGTTCAATATGAGAAATTGAGTTTAAAGTTATACATGACTTTTTTTGTTGAGGTCAAGGTTACCGACAAAAAGCGGGTTTTATTTTTAAAATTCAGTTCTTCAAGTTTTTTTTTCTTAGTAACAAAGGCCTATATGAAAAAAACTTTCAGATAAGTTTTAACTTGGTTTCCATGTTGAATTTATATAATCTCCTGTACAAAAAGTCTTCTAATATCCAAAGCTTGAAACGATGGTTGGAGTGAAATATCTTATCTACTTTTTTCACGTTCACGAATTTTCACATTTTACACAAATTCGGTTGATTACGTAATCTTGGGGGGGGGGGGGGGTAAGGCCGCAGATTACGTCTGTAAACATGTGGGGGGGGGGGTAGAAAATCCCAAAAACGTGATTACGTAATATGTGGACGGCCCCGCCTCATAACCGCACAATCAGAGACCTGTATTCAAATAATTATGATATCGTTTATATAAATTACTGTGATATAGTTAAATATAAATATAATATAAGACGAAATAGTTAACAATGACTCAGTTTTCTGCTTTTTCTGTAAAATATCTAATTTTGACTTACACTGTACTTTTGTTTAGGCGACGATATTCGACGCGCCATATCGTCGCGACGATTGGCGCCAACCGGTGTGCTGCGTTAAATACCTATTTAGGGCACGTGAATTATGGTCGGCGCAGTCTTAATGGGTTGTCACACCACGAGGAGGCTACCAGGTAGGAGTTAAAGCGTGAGTTGGGCAAGCCAGATGTCACAGAGTTTGGCTCCACCCACGCTGCACGTAACCATTAGGTAGACATGGTCAGGAACCTAGCGGAACACGAGTAGTATAAATAAAGGGTAGCCGCGATAACCTGTTTTTGTGTGAAGACCTAATAAGGAGCAGGGTGGACCTAAGCGATATCCGCCACAATTGCCTTCCCACGAATGTCCTGTTTACCCGCCCAAGTGCAGTTTAAAAAAAAAAAAAAAAAAAAAAGATAAATTTGATTGATAAATAAAAGTTTGACAAGCGTTGAGCGCGGTGCGCCATCTAGCAATAGGTAAAAAAACGCGAATAAACAATATTCACGATATGTCTCCTACCGCTAGATGGCGCAAAGCGCCTCATTTTCTATAATATTTTGTTAAAACATCAAATTTTTCGAATAAAAAAAAATATAAAAAAAATAGCGAAAATATTTTTTTTTGTGTGTTCTCCCAAAAAAATTTTGCAAAATTTGCTTATTAGCTCGTACTGATTCACCCACATTAAGGCTGCCACTAATTAAAAACTCACACTGTATATGTTTAATTATAATTTTATACAACTGTTCGTAGATTCTCAGTTATCTTAATTTGTTTTTTAACATGTTATTTATATTCTTATTCTATTTATTTATTTACTAATTCTCTTTTAAGAATCTTCATAATGTAATATAATAGATTTATTTTTAATCATCGTTATTATACATAGTTAAATGACTAAATTCGATGTCATCTTATTTGGGCTTTTACGGTTAGTACATTGCTTCCTTTTGACATGTTTAAGTTGCGAACTTGCGAGAACTGTTAAACTAATCGAATGAGATGAAACGTCATTGCTGGTTGACAGAACTATGTTACACGATTAATTTGACACTATTCGTCGCATTAATCGTAGTACCGAGAGAAATAAAAAGCTTAGAAATAAAAGATCTATCATCATGCTGCGCGTTACATTTATCCGTTGTCGGCATGTGTAGTTCATGAAAGTTAATTATAGAAAATACATCATTTTCTATTATACTATCATATTCAGGTGTATGATTGTGACACCGACAATAACAATACTGACGCCCGTTAAACACTCTCAATTGTATGCTCGCTACAACGTGTTATCTCATTGTTGTGAATAACGCTGTCATATTAATCGGGCGGTGGGCCCTTGTATTGTGAACCCGTAGGCTATTCAATAGTCAATACTGCTCTGCGCTGTTTCTATATTTGACTAACCTCTCTGTAATGAGAGGCACTCGAACGAATAATGGACGGTTCAATCTAGATAGCGAATTGACTATTTGTATGTACAAAACTTCACATATTATATTACATTCTGGACATCATGTCACAGTACATTTACACTAAACGAACGTAGAGCTAGAAAAAAGCTATCTGCTCTTGCTCTTGCTCTTCCTCTATAAATGATTATTAGCCATTCTTGGTTATCGAGGGGAAAAGATCATTTTCACTAAAAGAGCCAAAACATAGAACCTGTCAGAGCAAGACCGGTAGAACAATTTCGTATTTTAGCTGTTTTTCGGCCCTAAAATTTAGCGAATGAATGCTTAGAAAGTTATCAACTTCGCCGACACCGCAGGTAATCGCATGGACGATGTCTAACGATAATTGTATAAAAGTAAGTGTTTCTTTCATCGCAATGTCCCAGTTTAATAAAAAGAAACTAAAAGAACCCCGTTATTGGATGCCAGCTATAGTGGATAGCAGACCAAGAGTGCAACATGTAGAGCAGAGCAAAGGCAAC
Source organism: Micropterix aruncella (assembly GCA_944548615.1). Taxonomy (NCBI): domain Eukaryota; kingdom Metazoa; phylum Arthropoda; class Insecta; order Lepidoptera; family Micropterigidae; genus Micropterix; species Micropterix aruncella. The sequence goes on along the minus strand of OX155951.1, from coordinate 20,655,367 downwards.
TTTGCTCTCTATATAATTCTATTGAAGACAAACATCATCCGTCCAATTCATTTTGAAAACACTAACGCAAATGATTTTGGCACGTAGAATGTTAGAAAGCTTTGAAGAGACTGCGAGACTGCGAGAAGTCAAGCGAGCGCGTCTGAATACGAACGAATGCTCTAGGAATGCATTTACAGTAAATGAATGAGTAATTCTTTGTTTTATAGGGCATTCTATGTCGTTACCGCCGAATGGCGGTTTGAATGCTCTTAAGTCTCCCCCAATCTGGTTAAAATCACGTGATATTGGCAGAGTGGGGGTAGAATAAGCATTTGTTCGCTTGGTGTAAACGCACATCTTGCGGTGTCAACTACAACGGGCGAGCCCGTCACCACAGGACGTTTTAACGATTAGTCGTTCTATCGCCCTGCAGTGAGCGTAGAAGACTTTGGACAATACAATCCAACGTCTAGCTACGCCACAACCCGTAAGAGACCAACTGCTTACCGCGAGATAGCCAGGAATTACTTCCCGGCGGCTCGAGACACTCGCGCCCTTACTTCCAATTGTGACCAGATTTCTCCGGTCTCTCGATTGGTTCCGAGTTCGAGGTCGCTTGCGCGGTCCTCTCCCTTACGATGCGGTGAAACGGAGTAAACCGAATCTATTGCGGACCAAGGCGTCCTTTGCCCGGCTGTTTACCCAGGATCGGATGGCCAATGGTCATTTCAAGAGCAGTCGCCGTAAGGTAGGCAATTACCCCCGCTCTATAGGAAACAATACAGTTCCCAGACTTCCCCGACTGTTAGTCGGAGAGCACAATCGATTGGCTTGCGCCGCTCGGTGCGCAGACCGTCCAGGAGCGCCAGAGGTTTGATTCCCAGGGGAGACTGGTTGACCCAGTGTCCTACCCAGGTTCGCACCCCGTGCGTGGAGGCCGTCGGATGGGTGTTGACCCGTGAGTGTGACCGACCCTGAACACATGGGTCATCGTGGCCACCTCATCATGGGCCCGTTAGCTCCCGGTGTAAACGCACAGTAAGTAGTATAAATTTAGGGATTCACGAAAACCCGTATTTGTAAAGACAAATATAGTATGAAATACGCCACTTAAGCGATACCCGCCAAACCCTTATACACCCGAATGTCCTCTTTACCCGTCCAAGCGCACTCATTTTAGCGCATTTTATCATATTGTTTAAGCTATCATATTGTCTAACTGACCAATTTTTATTTATTTATTTATTTATAAATATATAAATAAATAAATAGAATACCTATAAATAGCGCAAAAAAGCGCAACAGGCATTTAATAGCAAAAAAGCGCAACAGGCATTAAAAAAAAAATTACGAGGCGTATTCGGAAAGTAAGTACCGTTTTATTCTAGTGCCACCGCAGCTCTGCAGTCGGCATTTCTCGCATGTGCGGTAGTCTTCCTTATTCACTGGCTCTCAACTAACGCTATTTCGGTTGCTCTACGTTTCGTTTTCAGTTTGCTGTGCACATTTGAAATGTTAAAAAAAATTAGTGATCCCGCCGACTGTGAGATTCGTGCTGTAATTAGATTTTTGAATGCAAGGAATGCGAAACCGGCCGAAATTTATTGTCAAGTTAAATATGTGTACGGTGAAGACGCGATGAGTGATGGAATGGTGAGAAAGTGGATGATGTTTAGTGATGGATGTTTAATGAAGGTCAAACAAATATCCAAGATGAGGCTCGGAGTGGTCGGCCTCCTATTGTCAAGGATGATTTGTTATGGAAAGTTGATAAAAAAATTCATGAGAACAGACATTTTGCAATGACAACGCATTCAAATGAATTTCCGCAAATTTCATAAACTGTTTTGCAGAAGATTGTTAGTGACCGCTTAGGTTATCGTTTCTGTGACGGCGGAAAGTATATATGACGAAGGTATAGAAAAGCTGGCCACTCGCTACGACAAGCGTTTGAACGTTGGCGGAAACTATGTAGAACAAAAGTTTAAGGTATGCTCTTTCATGCAAAAATAAAATTGGTTTTAAAAAAAAGTTTTACTTACAAGTTTTTTTTAAAACAGTAGGTATTTACTTTCCGAATTCGCCTCGTATATATTATATCATTTTTGTTGACGCTGTTGATCGAGCCCTGGGGACTAAATCCGCGGCCGGAAGGTGTATATAAAAAAAACAAAATATCTATTAAACTATGAATCACCCTCGCAAAGGTATCAGCTTTCGCATATTCACTTGCTGCTGACTTTATAACATCATTTAATAGATTATGTATACATTTTAAGATCAATGAGGTCAGCCAAACTTTCACATTTTCTGAGAAAATGACTAACCAAACGGAGCTGATTGCTGAATCTTTTCGTATTATGGTGAAATACGCCGTTGAGGTCAAAGTTTACCCCCGACTTAAACGGCAACATCGATATTGAACATGTCGGGGACCGTTAATATTCCTAGCTCGTGGAAAAGTTCCTCGCTATGAAACCCGGAGGCACTACAGTAACTGTGTGCACAGAGTGTTTCTGTTAAATGTTTTTATTACCTAATTTTAAAAGTCCCAGTGTGTGATTCTTCATTAATATTTTAGGATAACTAAGATTAACTGTAACAATCATGATTAACAATAATGTCCGATGCTAAACTGTTGCGCTTATTAAGTGCTACGACTGGTGCGATGGCTTGCTGAGTAGACACCTCATGCTTCGCTTGGTGCGTTTGATTGTATCTAACATTTGTATTGCTCGATCCCACATCGCGAGTATTCAACAATGCATTAACGTTTGACGAATAAGGATTGCGCGTGCGCTTCCCAATGTCACTTCCCGTCTTGTTCTGCCATAGCGCGCTATCCCTCGCGTTGTCTGTTTTTTTTATCGGACAGCGCTGTACGCATCGCCGCCGCCGGGCGCCCACAACCGCCGACCGCATGTCGACCTCCCTCGCCTCTAGCCATGCTTTTATGCCGTGTTTTGTTCGCTGCGAATTTCGTGGAATCTGGAGCAGATTCCCCAATGGAGATGATGCCGTCGTCCACCTGCCTACAGCTTGCCGAGTTTCCAGAAAGATGTTTTTCGCGGAACCACCGAAATTTTCGCATTTTCAATATATCGATTTCTGGTTTGATGCGGACGGTAACGTCGGTAGCCGCGAAGTTATGCAGCGTCATGCGTGCTCAGCACTTGGATGGGTGATAGCAGTTATAAAAAGCCAGCCGCCTGTAGGATAATTGTACTTACATAGATATTAAGAGGTAAAAAATATATAAAAAAACTGTTTGTAAGCAACGAGATGTGACGTAAAGGTGTCTCATTTGGCCTTTTATTTTCTTGGTTTCATCGCTCGCTTCTTTACGGTCTCGCATCAGCGCGTTGCTGTAGTTCTTAATTTCTGTGATATTTGCCTGTTTAATAATTAAAGGTGTTCTAAATATGTAGCTCTGCTGTGACATTGTGATAATTAGCGATCTCTTTTATTAAAAAAACTCAGTTTTAGACTCCGTGTGCCACGCCACATTTCTAAATGTTAACCTGCATCCATATCAAGCCAAATTTATTTTGCGCTCCATTTATTATAGTGCATCGATCTCCTCGAGCGCCCTTAGAAAAGTGCAAGGCGCATACCCCGTATGGTGATTTTAATTCGCGATAGCCTCTTGGCCGAGCGACCTTGTGGCGCCGCATAAATTGCGGTCGCCTCCCGCTACAAACAATGTTGCAAACGAAGGCGGTCGTTCATTGCGTATGCTTCGACACGGACACCATTTGCATAGCATCGCGGCGCCTCTCGGTGCCATCGTTACTCGTTACCGCGCTCCACTGCGGCGCACGGCCCACCGCTTTCTCCTCGTCTCGGACGGAATACTTAACGGTGCATTAGCGGATATGTTGCAACCCGCATAATAGCTATTGGAGGATTTTCATTAGAGGAAATCTTATGCACCCATCGTTTCAATTGAATTTTATCATTAGTTAAGATTGCAAAGTTCCAATAATCATTATTAAATCAGATTAACTGCAAAAATCGCGTCTTATCATGCTTAGCATATTGTGCAGTATTCGGCAACATTTCTAGCCACTAAAGCTTTGATTTCTAGAAAAGCGGTGCCGTTATCTAGCGGCCGCGATATGACGGCCGTGATAGGACGATCGTCTCGGCTGACCAACGCTGTGGTTTCTTAGAAAGTGGTACAACCGTATTCAATCTACGCCACTTAGTACTCACTCGATTGGTGTTCGTACAGCGGCGGATAATGGACGATTTAGACATAGCACTAATAGTATATTTCGAAGATGAAGAGTCGTAAAACGAAAAAAAAACGTTTGGAGCAGTCGTACTACTGAGAGTGCATTTCAAATTTTAGTGCATCGCCATCTTCACTGTAATGACGAAAAATGTAGGCAATACTTTCGCTTATCATCAGTATTGCTCGATTATCTACTAAATAACATATGGAATTACTTAACTTCTATACCATATAATAGACACAAAAAGCCCATATGCCCAGAAGAAAAGCTCATCGCTACATGCGAAAAAACGTCCCACAACAGTTAATCACCGTCATGACGGCCGTCATGCAACTGACAGCACCGCTATTTGACGTTATGGTAACACTCAACGCTCTCTAGGAAACCTATGGCGATGGTTTTTATAGACAACGTTTTGCTGACATCACCCATATTACGGCCGCTAGATAACGGCACTGCTTTTCCAGGAAACCAAAGCTTAAGCGCTTATCGGTGCATTAGCGGATACTTTGTATGGACCCGCATAATGGCTATCGTAAAATTTTCATTGTGGAAATGTATGCATCCATAGCTTCTATTGAATTTTTTCGGTATTAGAATTTGCGAGATCCTATTATTCAATATTAGATTAACTGCAAAAATCGTGTCTTATGATGCTTAGCTTATTGTGCAGTGTTCGGTAACTTAAAGAATCATTAGCGGATACGTTGCAGGGAACAGCATAATGACTAAAAGAGTATTTTCATTACGGAAATTTTATGCACCAAGCGTTTTTATTAAATTTTATCTTTAGTTCGATTTGCAAGGTCCCAACAATCAATTTTAAATTAGATTAACTGCAAGGGTCGTGTCTTATGATGGATACTTCTGGTGCACTGATCCACAACCTTTCGATCGGCAACCTTTAGATCCGTTAAGCGCTCAACGGTGCATTAGCGGATACGTTGCAGAAGATCCGGATAATGGCTATCGGAGGATTTTCATTAAGGTAATCTTATACACCTAACGCTTTTATTGAATTTAAAATTAGTTAGGTTTGCAAGGTCCTAATAATTAATATAACATTAGATTAACTATAAAAAAAACATGTCTTATGATGGTTAGCTTATTTTGTGGTATTCCGCAACCTTTCGGGCCGTCAAGCGCTTAACGATGCATTTAGCGGATACGTTGCAAGGGATGTGTTCGGCGTACATCTATGTATGTTTTCTGTTTCTTTGTTTTACTATAACTTCTAAACGCTTGATTCCATATAGAATTACGTGGTATTGCTAGAATTAGTATGTCAACTCAATTATCATAGGGTACCTTAACTGTCAAAATATCAAGTAAATAGTTGTCTAAATATCCAAATCTCCAAACGTCAATAAATTATCATAAATATATCGTGTTTAGTATCAATTCCGAAAATATGTATGTATCTATATGTATAAATATACAAACCACAAATATTTCATAAAATAGAAATTTTTGACTCGTTTTTTGCATTTTAATATATTTACCTGTTATTCGTATGTATTTACTTGAATAAATAAATAGATCTTGAATGAATAAAAAGTAAACTAATAAAGTATCCCCTTCGTGTTCACTTCACGTATAATGCACTGTTTTAGTAGTGACAAAGCAAAACAAATATTGATATGAGAAAAACAGCTATTTCTTAAAATAATGGATCTGTCTGTTAATACATCGAATATTATGTATAAAGTTCGACCATTGATAAGAATCCCCTTCCATTTCTTGGAGCCTACTCTCCGGTTAAAAATACAGACCCCAAAGCATCGCTCGTTAGCGGCGCTACATTTTCCGGTAACAAAATGAAAGCCGAGTGGAAATGAAAACACGTCGAAGCGGCTGCCCGCACGAATCACTTAGTGCAGCGACTGCCGTCGGCCACTCGGCACGGTCTGCACGATCTTTAGACAGAGAGCTCAATGCACCTGGCTTTATTGATATTCTTCTTTTGTATAGTTTCCGATGACTTTGATAAGTTGATATTCATTAGCGTCACGTATTTTAATGATATTAGAGATAGATAGATAGATAGAGATTATTTATTGCACATTTAAAGAAACAAAAACGTACAAAAGGCGGACTTTTTGCCTAAAATACAATCTCTTACAGCCAACCTTCGTGGAAGTGTAAGAATTTAGGTGCCAGGAGATAAAAAATAACAAAAAAAAAGAAAAAAAAACTTATTACATAACAAAATTTAGTCAAGTAACAAAAATGCAATTTTTTAAATATAATTAGGATTTGGACTATTCTTAAGGAGCGAAGCATAGGAGCGTATGGAATAAGACGTATGATAACTAGGAATTTAGGGACATGAAATGCTTTTACAGAGACACTTGTAAAGTAGAAATCGTTAGTGCGTTTCTGATATTTGACGGGAGCTGGTTCCATAGTCTAAGTGCATGAACGGTGAAGGAATAAGTAAAAAAAGAAGAATTATGAGTGGGAATCGCAATTTTACTATCCTGACTCGAACGGAGTGGAAGACCATGACTTCCTAAGTGATTGAATTTTTCGGTTAGGTATGAGGAAGCGGTAGGATTGTTGAGGATGTTATAAAGAAAGGAAAGAATCTTCTACGTTCACGTATTCGAAGCCAATGAAGTCTGCTTCTATACTCGAGACGTGATCATTATTTTTCGCATTGAAGATATACCTAATGCATACATTTTGCAATCGGTCTAATTTGTCAAGGATGGCTTCAGTGACGTCAAGGTAGCAAACATCAGCATACATTGTAAAAATTTGGTTGGAATATCTCTTATACAAGCTCCACTAATAATATTTAAATATCGCCATACAAATTTATGGGGGTCATGAAATTAACAATGAATTTTTAAGTAAGCGGCGACTCCCGTACGAAATTTAAACCTTTACTGCATTTTGTAGCTCGTTCGAAATTCGAATTTTAACGGCGAGTTCTAAGGCGACGCTCGTGTGCAATTAGATTTCAAATTGAATGAAAGAACGTCCTTGGCTACTTGCCGGGAAAGTTTTGGGGTGACACAATCTTTTTCTAAAGATGGCCGCCGCGAGCAAATATTTATATTTAACTTCATGTTTGGATATTTTTTAGACTTGGGACGAGCTTCTCAAGGTTGAAAAGATTCAAACATGAGGCGCAGTTATACGATTAAACGATAATAGCTGGGGATTTAGTGCGATGTACCCTGCATTTTGTGATTAAAGGCTCATACTTGGCACAATTGTTCCATAGGTGATCCTGAGTGGATTTAGACCGGGAGCCATCGGCGACCACCCCGGGGGTGGCGGGGGGAGGGGGTGGAAATTTGATTCCGCCGCGCGTCACTTTGAGCCCTATATCTCTCAGACTATAGGTACCAGGGGAAGTAGAATATCATTTTCGGATAATTCAGTAATGACAAATTCATTTCAAGAAGAAAAAAAATACCTATCCATAGAAAAAATATGAAATAATTGGTAAAATCCCAAAATCGTTGCCATCTTTTTTTTACTTATACGAAGTTTACTTTTTAACCGTAAGAGGTATCGGTATGCAAAAAATATATTCTGAAAGCCACACTTTTCTAAATTATAGACATATACTTTTTATTGGACTGGTATTGCAAAATGTGAGGGAAAAAAATATAATTCATCGCACGGCAGACCGGCGTATTACGTCCGTTACGCAGAGACGGGCATCGATCCAAGTTAGATAAGTACTTATCGGATTATTTAGTTTCTGCGACAGGCCAGTGAGTTAAAAACAAGAAGTAAAATCGTTATTATTATTATTATAACTATATTATTATTGTTTTTTCAAAATAATTCATCATTCACACACCGTACCTAACTGATATTTGTGCTTACATACCTTAAATACCTAATAAGTATTATTTTTGTCTGCAATCCCTACCACTTCGTTGAAAAAATAATAATTAGTAGTATATATGATACAATAACATACCTACCCATACTTACTTAATTGCTAGAAGAAACTATTAAAACACTGAAAAAAGGCTATTCTTTTGAATGCCCATTTTCAAATTTCTCATTTCATTTTAGGTGAAACAGGCGCAACACCCTCGCTCTTCGTGGCCCTATAACTGAAAAAAATATGGGCTAGACTTTACAAATTTTATACCAATTTAGATGATGAATTTGTACTTTTAGCTTTTAAATGTATGATTAACTTTAATCTTATTATTTAACACTTTACTGACTACTTTGTATATTACCTACTATCAAAAACTTTTAGTACGTTTTCGAACCTACTCGAATTATTGACTATTTCAATTATTAGGCGTCTATGTTGATTATTTAACTTTTTACTGACTATTTTAGTTAGTATGTTGAGTAAGTAACTCTTAGTAGGTACCCATTCAAATTATTAACTCTTTTAATAAATAAGCGTTCATTTTGTTTTGTAATAAGATTTTACAATAAATAGCTTTTAGTAGGTTCCAAAGTTTCTGAGATACTATTTTTCCAATTTAATAGCTAAATTCTTAACAACCTACATATCTATGTTAAGTAAAGATTAGAGAAGTAATTAGACTACCTAATACAAATATTTTGCCACGTTCAAGAGCGATTTTTAGCCACCAATTGGACACGACGTAAATGTTATGTATGTTATAGACTTAATATATCCTATCTATACTTACTAAATATAAAACAAACATTATAGTTTTTACCTTAGGTAGTCGCAATATCATGACAGCAGAGAGATACTGGTGGCGTTTCCCAGAACCTTTGTGCACCCACAGCTCTTCAAGCTGTGTAATTGTGGTAATTTGCACTTCTGCTGCTGGTCTGCGAACTCAGTATCCACAGTCAGTAGCATAATTTTCGTCAAGCCATGAGCGACAGTGTCAGATACATGCACCACCATTCATCGTGGTTACGTATCACGTAACTACGAAGAAACGTACGCGTTGTGTCACGTGTGATATTGGTTAAGTATTTGGTCCACCTATGTTGCAAACTTCCTTGCCGTTATCAGAGCAAACAATCCTTCCTTAAGCAATTGTTCATCATCCAATTGGCCTAAACTTTGGGTAGTTTCGTCGTAGCAGTGACCCGTTTTCTTTGAACGTTTTCCTCTGTTAATATTTTTTATGCTTTCGTTGTTATGTCCCAAACCATATTTAATTTTGAAACCCTGTAAGTTCTTTGCAAAGAAATGGTATACATACTGGTGAACCTATTCTCCAAAGTCTTTCTATGGCCAAAACTCAGTATGTGTACTAATACAGATCCATCTAGAATTTTCGCTGACACTTGTGGGGCGTTTGGAACGGTTGCAGTTCCAAAAACACTGGTAATCGATTTTAGTAGGTCTGACCTTCTTCCAGATCGCAATTTACCCATTGAAGAAAGTGCTAGAGGACTGGCTTGGTTTTCTTGCGCCAAAATTGAGATCTTCTACTCTGTGCTCACAGGTTGCAAAATAAAGTTTGCTGAATAGACTGTAGTCATTCTCAAGGCCTCTTATCTTTGCTTTCGTTTTGCTCTCATTGCTCTTTTTTATGTGTTTTAATAACTTGTATATTTATATTGTGTATATACTTGTTGTATAAGGAGATATTACTAAGTTTGGTTGATCCAGTAAATATTTTAAGAGTTTGTGTGTAATCTTCCTTCACAAATGTTATGTATTTAAGAGCAATAGCTTTATAAGATCAATAACTCTTTGCCGCTTTTTCTTATCATTCTATTCTGTGATGTGTAAAATAATATTATGTTGTATAATGAAGAAGTAATCACAAACTATTTAGCGTAAAGATGAATGCAAGAGTAAAAATAGGTCCTACCTACATCTCCCTTTAATATGGCATTCATTTGCTCATGTGCTTGGTCCTTAGCCATCCCCGTAAATTTGCGATAACTTTTTCGATCCAGAAATTACACATTTTCAAAATGCTTTAATAATTCTCTGCGCGGCAGATAAATTCTTTCACTCTTTACTACTGAACTGAGTGGGTCGACCAAAAGATTTACCCACTCAGTTAGGTACGGTGTGTGAATGATGAATTATTTTTATTAAATAGAAAAAAGCAATAATAATATAATTATCATACTAATTATTACTATTGTACTTGTTATTTTTAACACACTAACCTATCGCAGCAACTAAATAATCCTATAAGTACTTATCTAACTTCGCTCGATGCCCGTATCTGCTTAGCAGGCGTAATACACCGGTCTGCCGTGCGATGAATTATATTTTTTTCACTCACTTTTTACTATGAAAAGTCCAATAAAATATATACTGGTATAATTAAGATAAGTGTGGCTTTCGGAATATATTTTTAAAATACCGATAACTCTTATGGTTAAAAAGTAAACTTTGATTAAGTAAAAAAAAGATGTGAATGATTTTTGGATGTTACCGATTATTTCATATTTTTTCTATGGACCGGTATTTTTTTTCTTCCAAAAATGAATTCGTTATCATTGAGTTACCCGAAAATGATATTCCATTTGCCCTAGTACCTATATTCCGAGAGATATCGGGCTCAAAGTGGCGCGCGGTGGAATCAAACTCCCACCCCCTCCCCCCGTCACCCGCGGGGTGGCCCCCGATGGCTCCCGGTTTAAAACCACTCAGGACCACCTAAGGAACAATTGTGCCAAATATGAGCCTTTAATCACAAAATGCAGGGTTCCCATACAAACTGTTGCACTAAATCCCCAGCTAATAACCTTCTGCGTCTAACCGACTAGCCAACAATCATCCAATAGTACAAGAGTAACCTATGTATAAGATGTTGGATCGCATAAAAAGAAAGCAGTTTAGTGTGATAGTATAATTAAAGGGTATTGTAATATAATAAGGGTAAGGGTAGGATAAGAAATTATAAATACGCAAATCGCCTCAAGTACCTCAAACCTGCAGCGACCTCTCGGACTACTTGGCTTTCCGCTCGTTCGGTCAGATTCCCGACCTTCCTTAATTAAAACAATTAATCAGTACACATTCCCGCGCGCCCTCGCCGGTGCCACAGACCGAAGGCGATTTAAAAAATGTGACCGCATCGCGTATCTGCTTTCAGCTGTTGTATGTAATTTGTTTAGAACTACAAACAAGAAAGGTCCTAGAATTAGTGTAGTATTTCCGCCATTTCATTTAAATGAGGTAGTATACATTAGAGATGTACTTGTGTAGCGTTCGTGGCTATTTTAAATCTCCGTCTTTTTACACGACTGCCCAACAAAAAAGGGGTGTAATGTGTTCAGAGTTCATCTATGTATGTTTTCCGTTTCTTTTGTCCACTATAACTTATAAACGCTTGAACCAATTTAGAAGTATGTGATATATTTAGAACCGTTATATCAACCCGACTGTCATAGGGTACCTTAACTGTAAAACAATCAAGTAGGTAGATAGTTGTCTAAATTTTCAAATCTCCAAATGTCAATAAATTAACATAAATATATCACGTTTTGCGTCAAATAAAAGGCCTGATTAAGCAAATTCCGAAAATATATATGTATCTAAATGGATAAATACATAAACCACAAATATATCATAAAAATCCGTAAAAAACTAATTTTAAATACAGTTGTTGAGTTTTTGTAACGGCAGTCGTGTTTTTTATTTTTTCAATATATTTACTTGTTACTTTAATTGAGGTTATTGCCGTTGATGAGGAAAGCAAGCGTTTTGCAATATTTTAATTCGTAATTAAGTGTAATCGAGTTCGCAAGCAAAAACACAGATACAATTAATAAAAAGTGTATAAAGGAATGCATCTGTGCAAACTTTAATTTATCTGTTTGTGTCAAGAACTAAAAATTACACAAACAAGCAAACAAAAGAGAATGCGGCCAATTCTGTATAACGTTAAAAAAACATTACATTTTTTTTTAATGAAAATTGTTCCTGTTAGTAAAAGTGCGAGAAAAATGCATGCTTTCTGCTATATTTTCAATTGGTGATTAACATTCAATGAATGGACAATTTATCAAGGAAATATGTTTATGAACTTCCATACGTCTTCAATATGGTCTTGCGTAATCAGTAATTAAAAATCACATAACCAAGCAAGACTGAAGTCAAAAAGTTTCATCCAATTCCCCGGCGCGCAAATCAAACTCGCAATTTACAGGTTTATTTTAAACGTATATTACCAACCTTACAAAATTTATCCGTACAGTACAAACTTTGAGCTCGTTGTTCGTGTTGTTTGTGGCGTTCGAATTTTGCAATGATTTTGAACGAAAGAAATATTTTTTTATCCTGTACCGCTCGTGCATTCCATGCATGCAGGGTCAAAGCAAAAATTCGTCTCATTCACAGAGCAAAAGGTTGCTCGTGAAAATTCATTTGTGGTCGTGATGGACCCCACATTCCTGTTATAGTAGTTAATGTGATGGTTAGCTAACTCCTAAGTTGAAAATGCCACTGAAAGGGACCATTTCAAATCTGTAGAAGACAGAAGATGCGTTCCAAAAGTGTTTTCCGTTATGGTGGAACTACCGGGAACACTTGTAGGTGTCGACTACAAAGGGTGAACCCGTTAACGCAGGAAGTTTTACGGAAGTTTTACGAACGCCTTACGGCGAGGCATCGGGAAGGTGAAACAGCGGGCAGCCTCGCCCCCGTTCAGCGGTGAGTCCATTTGAATATATCGCGGACCATGGCATCTTTTACCCGGCTCTGAACTCAGAATCTGGTAGCCGAATAGTCATTTCAAGGGTGGAGGATGACAGATCAACATCCGTCTTGCTACTTAGGGAACTGTTTATTTTCACAATCTCCCGACTCCTTCAGTAAATAGTCAGAGTGCACGAACCGATTGGCTATCGCCGCACGGCGTGCAATCCATCTAGTAGCGCCGGGAGGCAATTCCCCAGGGAAAACCGGTCCACCAGCCGCGAGGCCTGAGACACGAGAGTCCTACCCGGGGTAGTCCTACCCGGGGTAGTCCTATCCGTGGTGGTCCTACCCGGGGTAGTCCTTCACACGAGGAGGCTACTGTATAGGAGTTGAATCGTGAGTTGGACCGATCCGAAAACACGGCGGATCTTATGGCCCAAGCTGCATGAAACCGTTCGCTACCAAACCGTTCGCTAGCAAATCGTTCACTACCCGGGAACAGTGTGTCCATAATAATATTATCACTTTAGTAGGTATACAAAAAGATAATGCAGACAGGCATAAAGTACTAAAATATGCATTTTCGCCATATTTAAAATATGTCGAAAGAAATAATAACACAATTTTAATTTCCCACCATGTACTCTGCTACAGCGCTGCAGAAAAAGAACGAACGCGTCTATTACATAGCATTTTAACGAGGGCAGAATTGCAAGTTCAGCATGTATACATAATCACAATTGCAAATTATTATGGAACGTGTCAGAGATAGAGGCATGACATTTTAATTAAAATTAATTCTGCAGTCATTTCGAAATTGAGTTAAACCACAGCCCGATGTTTAAAATATGTTAGTCTTTTGAACCAAGAGTATGTTGGCTACTTTGCATGCGACAGAGAATGGTTTGAGAGGCCCTTTTCAATTATGCTTCAAGCACTCAACGCTCATAGCAGCACACTGAGTGTTTCACAATCTACAAAGGTGGTAAAATTGGATGTAGGTTGTGGTATTGACTAAATATTTTTTTTCTTAGACGGCACTAACCACTAAACCACTGGAAAATCAATATTTGTTTGGGAATTTGTAAAATTTCCATATCGGCAGTCGTGTATTGTAAAAAAAAATATATTTACTTGTTTCGGAATAAAATTAAATAGCTAAATTATTGTATTTGTTTTCGGATGAAAACGTCTTTCGTCGACAACATTTCAGCGCAACTTTTTATTTGCTGACTGATTTCTTTCTGCTCAGCTCACATTTTAAAACATATCATGATTTACACGATGACAAATCACTTAAGAGTAACATTTTCCGTCATGTCTGATTCTTTGGTCGCGCGCAGTGAATTTCTATACCCCTATTCGACTCCTCCCCTGTTTGATAAGCACACATCCACGCATATTGAATACATTTAGTAATTGAATATAATGTATTTTTATTATATTTGTACCATTTCGTGCCACAACCCTTGAACCACGAGATGTGTTAAAATATTTTCGGATAACAAAAGGATTTCATAACTTATTCTAACGGGACCTTGGGCTGTAGGGCCATTTTAAATGCGTTTTTACGTTAAATCAACTCCGAAGAGGCAGTGAAAAACGCCTTGAAAGCTTATATTTAATAATGACTTTGTAAGTTTTAAGGAAGATATTCCTCGTATTAAAACGACAATCAGGAAATACCTCGGATTAAAAAGAGATCAATATTTCATTTTTTTTAGTATATAGTTTTAGATAAACAATTTAAAACGACATATTTTATTGCATATTACAATAACATTGTTATGTAATACTGTATGATTTTTGAATGAAGTGAAATATAAAGGAAAACCGGAAGAGAAGATTATGGTAAAACATAATAATATCACAACTGTCCTTCCTCGAGAAGCCATAAGGAACGGACGCGTGGACGTCTCGTCGTCCTTGTAGATTTATATGGATCGGGCGGGCGGCGACAGTTCGAGCCATCTAGAGTCCAGTTGAGGACGACGCAATCATTTCTTAAAGAATCATCAAGACAGGCTTTTTTAATTAAAGTCTGGTCAACATATCTGCTACAAATTAACTGATTATTTGCATTACAGATTATGATATTAAAGTATGAGGTGAAATACGTATACCGATTTGAAATGTTCAATATTGATTTACTTATTTGTAAATTCAGTACACAAATTATGCAAAGACTCTCAGGAAGCGGTTACCGCAAGGTATAACGGACGATCAATTGTGCGCTGGAAGCTTAGAAGGAGGACGATACTCTTGTGGAGGCGATAGTGGTGGACCACTGCAAGTGACGATAGCTGACAACCAATGCCTCTTCAACATAATCGCCGTTACCAGTATTGGAAAGAGCCCTTGCGGAAGTGCCAAAGGACCTGGCATATACACTGCCATGAAGAGTCATGTGAAATAAATGGCATTTTAGGAGTATGTCTACCGCCGGAAAATTGTCCAAAAACTGACGGGGATTTACCAAAAGGGAAACTACCACAATTTTGTATAATGTCGGAACAAGAGACTGTATGCTGTATTCAACACAGCCCCATGAGCAACAACACGAGATCATCAGAAAACCAGGATAAATCCAATAATGCATCTTCTACATCACCGCCTACTACAACAACTACCAATAAGTCACCGGTCATCTCTACAATAGCTCCAGAAAAACCTTAAACATCGCCACAAGCCATAACTACCAATTTCATAAATGACAGTGTGGAAAAACGAACTAAATCTGATAAAAATAGCTCTGCAATATTGAGTACAAATTTAACAATGACAGCCATTGCTGTGTTAGTGATTAATTAATTTATTTTATTTTATCTGCATCCAAACTTTTCTCTGGTCGTAACGGTCTCCGTTCCATCGGGTTCAGAAGAGGGAGGAAGAGAGAGTGCACCCGTGGTCGCGCGCCCACCTTTGCACTATAATATAGCCTGCGACTAAAGAAGTCACTGGAATCTACAATGCAGTCGCTATGGCCAAACACGGCTAGAAGGATATATACACAAATTATTGTAATCGAATCGATTTAGGAGAATATTGACTAGATGATATAGACACGGGGAGCTACTCGATATTTTACGGCAAAGAGTGAAGCATAAAAGACGCTTTCGATGTGTACATGCACAATATTTAGACAACTATCCATAAAGATATTTCACGCTTTTGGGAAAATGATCGTAGTTAGCCAACTGTCAATGGAGGACCCCAGAATACATTCTATAATAAGAATTATGATATGCAGCACTCGCCTTTTTAAAAGTATATATATTATCAGTATCGCTGTATTACCGAACCAGTATCCATGATCGTACCACCATATAAATACAGAGAGGCGGCCGCAACAGGCGGCACCGTAAGGGGGCCGTATAAGCAGCGAAGTCAAAATACAAATTGAGCTATTCAATAATTTAAATCTTTACGAAACGATTTTTATATTGGTCTATGTTATTCCGGTATATATGTATTCTAATCATGATTTATCGCACGTCTCTGTACAAGCGCTATTATTATCCTTTGATTTCGTTTTTTGGTGCAGGTGCCTAGTTGGCGAGCGCTCCAGCCTGCCCAAACATTCATACGTTTGAAGCAATGTATGGAGTTTGCGCTATTTTCTATCGGCATCTTCGAGAGAGACCGATATACGAGTACACGTGTGATCTGCAACGGGTAAACCCGTCACCCCATAAGGTTATAACGATGTGTGGTCTTTCTTTCAACCTGGAGTGAGCGTAGAGGTTTAGCAACAACACAGTTCACTGTCTAGCTACGCCAACTCAGACGTCAGACATCAACGCCTTACGCGAGGCACTGGTCAGTATCCAGCGGGCCGCCTCGCCCCTGACTACCGAGTTGGCTGGATTCTTCCAACCTTCAGTCTTGTCACGAATCGAAGTCGCTTGCGCGGCCTCTACCTAATGTAATTGGTAATTTAGTTTGAATTTATCGCGGACCGTGGCCTCCTTTGCCCCACTGTTTTAGGTAGCCGACCGGTTGTTTCAAGAGTGGCTGACAATATGTCAACAACCACCCCGCTTCATAGGAAACCGTATGTCGTTTCCAGACTCCCAGGTTGACACTGCACGATGCGCAAAAAACCCAGCTGCGCCTGAAAAACATCACCCGGGGTAAACTGTATACTTTCATGAGAAGGCTCGAACTTCTACGAGGAGGCTACCGAAAGGCTGCTAAACCCAAGAACGAGACGGTTTATAGTAGCCTAACTTCACGAGAGCTATTAGAAGATATAGAAACATTGATCTGTCTCTCATACACACGGGATTCTGCTGTGGCTGCCGCCAAACGACAAACCAACTTGGCGTCTTTTGATAGCGTCTGTTTGTTTGTTTACGAGCTGACTTGTGTTGTGTTCGCTTCTATTCTTCATTGTTATTCGTGACAAACGATTGTTAAAAACGTTGGAATTTCATCACTTTGCTTTAAATTGGTAGAGAAATGGACGAAGTGACGACGTACTATAAAAAGTGTGAAATATACGGCATTAGATCCTGGTCGAAAGATAGGGAAAAACATGTACATATTTATATAGGCAAAAAACCCACTAAATTATGATCGGTAAGTACAACATATAACAATATGTGTGAAAGTGCTATATATTGAGTTATGATTCACGAAAGATAAAAAACCCTTCTTTTGTAATACGTAGGATACATTCATGCACAGGCCTATCTTTACATTTCCTCACAATGGACGTAATGTGATTTCATCTCATGTTGTTCCTTTTTCGTAGTAGACTTCCAGGCAAGCGAGTCGGGTGGTTCAGAGTTCAGAGCGGACGTACCGCTACACCACTCACGCGTTCATTTCATTAAGAACTAAACTTAAGCGATTCGAGTGGATGCAACGGAGGCACGTTTGCTCACTTACGAAACCAATTTAATTATATCCACTTCGAGTAATTACTTTCGGTTTAGAAAATAATTTAATATAATGATTTTTATTAAAGTTTTAGTCATTAGTTTTATACAGGGTATGATTAAAGCAAGGGAATTTCTTGTAATGGGTGAATCGGTACGACAAAGTAAGCAAATTTGGAAAAAACATTAGAAAAAAACAAAAAAAGTTTCTGTTTTTTTTTTTTTTTGACAAATTTGTAAACTGTATCTATTGAAGAAAAGTTTCAGAAGCGTTGAGCGCGCTGCACCATCTAGCGTCAAGTATTACATCGCAAATAAACAATATTAGCGACATTTCACAAATCGCTAGATAGCGCATCGTACCTACTCATAGCTTTTTATACTATTTATAAAAAAACACAAAATTTCAATAACATATTTTTTTTTGGTTTTTCCAAAAAAAATATTAAAACATGCTTATTTTGTCGTATTGATTCACCTACTACAAGAAATGCCCTTGTTGTAATCACACCCTGTATATGCTTTTTGAATTTATACATATACAGCCTCTAGCTGAAATCAAATAACTTTTATTCTAAAATTTAGGACGATAAAAAGAATTAGTTATGACTTTCCCGGCAAGTCACCGATGACTGATTTCAGCTGAATAATAATTTCGTAAATAAAATTGATGAGCGCCCTATTTCGGCCGGCGGACGAATCCGGTTGGGTTTCATTGCAATCACCTCGGGCGGCACGGTTCGTTTCTCGGCTTAGGGCGGATTGGTCCAAGCGCTAACAGATGTCGTTAATATTATATTAAAATGTATGAATACACACAGACATACAGACAGGGGGACAACTAGAGTTGTCAACTATAACGGGCGAACCCGTCATCTCAGGAAGTACTAACGAAATGTATTGTTTTGTCTCCCGTGAGGTGAGCGCAGAAGACTTAGGACAAAATAGTCCGCCGTCAAGCTCCGCCATCTGCCCGTCAGAGGCCAAAGCCTTACGGCGAGGCACCGTGTAAGGTACCCAGCGAAAGGCAGGTACCACCGGGAAAGGTAACATCAAGCAGGCGGACAGACACAGAGACAGACTTCCATCTGAAAGTCTCAATCGTCTCAGGGTCAGGGCCGGCTCTAGGGCTTTTGGCGCCCTAGGCGAAAACAAATTCTTCGTCCTCATTAAAGTGCCTTCGGCGGAGTTTGCCGGGTATGGAACTACGGAAAAACGTTTCTCCTGATAATTTTTGTAACAAAGAATTTGATTTTATAACCTTTCATTAAGGACTGGGATATGTAAATAAAACAAACGTTAATTTTACAAAAATACATATACACTATTATCCACAAACTTTACCGTATTATGTTATATAAAAAAAGTTGTTCTAAAAATGGTTTAGCATTTTGTCCTTTGTTTTGACAATTTTTATATTAATAATTAAAAATCTAAATTAGTATTAGAAAAGCTTCATAACACACAGTTTTACATTAGGTGTATGGGATTGTAGGTTTTATAATAGCATTATGCACATTTCTCTCAATAACAAACAGAAACTCACAGTTAGATTAAAGCGAGTTTTTATGTTTTTATAACACTCTAAAAAATACACAAAGAGTAGGTACTTGATATTTTTTGATATTTGATTATTGTTTTCTTAACTACGGTCCAAAAGTCACTTTGGAATACTGACTTACCTGAGATAACTTAAAATATACTTCACCTTCCCTTATCTAGTAATTCATCTGCCTAAGCTGCGCAAAAGTACTAAACTTTTATTTAGTTAATTTTTCTAAATCCGCAAATTTGAAAAAACCTAAATTTAGCGACTTCCCAAAATTTCGCGCCCAAGGCGGCCGCCTAGGTTGCCTATATGGACGAGCCGCCCCTGCTCAGGGTGGCTTAAAATTAATGTTTCCGATTAAATTTCGAAAAAAAAGTTTTGCGCATTCGCAATACTTTCCCTCCTCGTCAGTTAGTGGGCTGGGAAAGTAAAAACGTGTCTTCAAATCCAAAGCATAACATACAAGGAGAAGCTGTAAAAAATAATTAAATATTACTTACCCACTCGCGGAACGTACAGGTTGATGTAAAGACAATCCTCGGACTGATTCCGCAGGAGTGGCAGTAGACGCTCCAGCTGGCTTACCCTAGCTCGAGGATGTTCTAAAAGTGCTTCGCCACGTGACCGAAGCGGTGGCGCCCGCTGGGGACACGCAGCTGCGAGACGATCAGCTACACGAGGTAATCGCCATTGGGATGGAGTCACTGGCGGCATGTACCTAAAAGCAATCAAGTTTAGTTAGGTGGTATATAATAACAGCAGCAGAGAATCAAGATTTCCATTAAATTACTGTTTTATTCAATAACTACATCTAATGGATAGATGGTTGATTTCGATACATGCTTAGAATATGGAACTAAATATATAATTTGAGTTTTTAGTTATGAATGTTAGCAATATCACTAGAAAAATATTTGCTGTATTGCTAATATTATGAATAGCTAATGTAATCCGGAAATGTCCATATACGGCATGTCCGAACATCTCCAATGATTGATTAGCACTTTGAAGGTTTCAATCATATTTCCTGTAGCGTTATCGGATTTAGTACTGGTCCTCATAAAAGCTCACAGCCCATATGAATGTTTTGCAGCGTTCGAAAGTATTATTATATTTATATAAATATTAAAATATCGGATATATGTCGATATTTATGCGATGTATCAAAATTGGATATTTATCGTCCCTACGAGAGTAGTAAATATACCTATATAATATAATATTGTCATTAAATTATATTAAATTATATTGTTTTGACGCCTATTAAATTATATTACCAACAATTACAAAAATTGTCTATAAGGAGAAAGTGATGTAATCCACTCGAGTGAAAAGGAATGAATGGTGAATGACATAGCTAATAAAGAAAAGGGATTTCACAAAATACCCTTTGATTGCTGCGGAGGCTAGTATATTTTTACCGTAGATATCGTACGATAATAACTGTTTTATAATAATATGGAATACTTATGCTATACAGAATGAGTTTTAATTAGTGACATCCTTGTAGTGGATGAATCACTACAACGAACTGAGGAACTTTTAATAAAAACTTTTGAGAAAAACAAAAAAATATATATATAAAAAATAAAAAAAATGTTTAAAAAAAAATATATAGTATTTGAAGCTATGAGCACGATGCGCTTACTAATGGTAGGTAAAATATCGTAAATATTGTTTATTAGCGACATTTTACCTACAAACAGGCAGAAAGACAACTAGAGCTGTCAACTACAACATGCGAAGCCGTCACCTCAGGAAGTTTTAACGATTGGTCGTTCTGTCTCCCGTGAAGTGAACGCAGAAGACTTAGGACAAAACAGTCCACCGTCAAGCTACGCTGCATGACCGTAAGAGGCCAACGCGTGATAACCAGGTACGCTACCCAGCGGGCTTACACCCACGCCCTTACTTCCAGTTGTGACCAGATTACTCCGGTCTCTCGACTGGTCACGAGTTCGAGGTCGCTTGCGCGGTCCTCTCCTTACGAAGCGGTGAAACGGTGAAACCGAATCTATCGCGGACCACGGCATTTTTTGCCCGGCTGTTCACTCGGGATCGGGTAGCCGATGGTCGTTTCAACAGCAGTCGCCGTAAGGTCAGCAACCACCCCTACTCTAAAGAAAACAGTTCTGTTTCCAGACTCCCTCGACTGTTAGTGAGAATGCACAATCGATTGGCTTACGCCGCACGGTGCGCAGACCGCCCAGGAGCGCCAGAATATTAACTCCTAAGGGAAACTAGCCCAATGCTAGAGTCCTACCCGGGCTCGCACTTCATACGCGGAGGCCGCCGGATGGGTGTTGACCCGTGAGTGTGACCAACCCTGAACAAATGGGTCTTCGTAGCCAGCTCAGTAAGGGCCCATTAGCTCCCAGGCAGAAAGACAGATCGATATTTATTGTTATGCTCAAAAATAATACCGACACACAGACAGACCGACGTTGTATTTTATAATTAAGACAGATATTATATTATATTCTTTTAATATACTATATTAACTGGAGTCCCGTACCACTGCTGTATTCTCCCCCTAGTAGTTCTTTATATTGTGACCTTCCTCTTTTACCAGCTCTGCTCATCCACATCTGAACAGCAATTCGACACAGCTCATCGCATGATCTTACTGGCTGTCTTTTGACATTAAGTTTTCTTGTTCTTCTGTTTTCAGGCGGCTTTACAACAACTTTTATTCAATCAACCATCTTCTCCTTTACTAATATTTACGTTTAGGATAATTATTATGCCCTGGAGACGTTAATAGCAGTTTACCCATTACACAATAGCGTATGAATTATTATTTCAATGAAGTTTACCTCAGGCTTCCCAAGGGTGGTGTTGCATACGGCACTCCGAGGTACGCCTCAATTTGCGGATGCGCATGCACGATAATGCCCCTCAAAGGGCCGTACTTTGTCCTCACTACTCTAGTTGAATATTTATGAGTTGGCAGTGCTGAAACGGCCGTCATTGCGACCCACGCGATCCAAAACAATCGCCAAAGGCAGCCGATTTTAGGCGAAATCTGTCTGTTACGTCTACTTTTCTTATCTTTATCATAGTCATTAATTTTGGCACTATTAACACAACACGAATTGATTTGAGTGTAATTATCTTCGCTAATTAAACTAATAAAATAAGCGCTGTGTACACTTTGAAAACACGATTTATCTACTATAGATTTAGTTCGATCACACTTGCAATTCGCGGGGCTTAGGTCGCGTTGATATATTCTGTTGAAGTTTAAATTCTCTTGTGCAAATTCCTTATCGTTATCGTGGGAGGTATCATCGTTTGGGCTTTCGCACAGTGCGGTTCTGTCGTCGGTGAGGGGTGCTGGTGTTGGTGGGTTTTGGTGGTCGCCAATGCGAGCGACGTTGGCAGTGGCGGCTCGGCCGCGTCGCATGGCGTCACTGTGCGGCGAAGGAGGCGCGCGGCGAGACTGGCCGCATCCTCGCCGCGGCTACGCTGCCATCAGAGCGCGTCCCTGGCTCCTGCAAAATGCAGCCTTCTCGACGCCGACCCTAAACACCGACGGCATCTCGTCCAGAACGAAACCAACACCCAACTCGTAACGGAAAATCATGGCGTCCTCTGTCGGATTGGCATCTGCAACAAAATAAAAACAATATTAATAAAACCCGTGTATAAAACCGGCCATCATTTATAAAATACAATCTGGCCAGATTATCCTGCTTTGTAGACCATATTCCCAGTACTGCCAGTACTGCCATATTGCCAGTACAGCTCAGCTAGCAGAGATTTTGATAGCGAACGGTTTCGTGCAGCTTAGGACATATGATCCATTTTGTACTCGGGTTGGTCCAACTCTCGATTCAACTCCTATTCAATAGCCTCCTCGTGTGGAAGACTACCCCGAGTAAGACTCTCGCGTCCTAGGCCTCACGGCTGGTGGATCAGTTTTCCCTGGGTGATTGCCTACCGGTGCTACTGTACAGTTTACGCACTGTTCGGCGACGCCAATCGGTTTGTGCATTCTGACTAATTGATGGATGAGTCTGGAGGATATAGAAATATACTGTCTCCTAAGCAGCGGGGGTGGATGTTAACCTGTCGTCAACCACTCTTGAAATGCTACCTGTTCCTGTATCCATAACTGGGAAAAAGATGCCATTGATCTGCTATAGATTTAAACTGAATCACCGCTCAATATACGGCAGGTTGTGGTTGCGCAAGCGACTATGGACCAGTAACCAGTCAAGAGGTTGGAGTTATGGTCAGGTCAGGTTATACTCAGGTTATGTTGGAGTTATGGTACATGGTCAGGTTATGTTCCCTAATTTCAGTAATTTTTCATAAGCATTTTTTAATACAAATTTTATGTGTCCTCTACTGCCAAAGAAAATTATATAGCTACTTATTGTACTATTCTTGTCAAGACACAACCCGTTTTTTAGGTTCATTGAACACAAGAAACATAAATAATAAAATACGAAAAAGGAAAGTTTTTTTAAGAAATAATTAGCTATATATGTAGCAATGTGAATGGGAAAAATAACGTATTTTAAGACCAGGCATATTTATTATTAAAGTAATCGTTAATTTTATGGTTTGGTTTTTTACAAAGTATCGTAAATCTTTAAAAGATCTTTAACCCTTTCAGGACCATAAGCTTCACCATTGAGTATGGAATTTTTTGATACAAAAACTGTTAAAGGGCGATATGATTAACAAATATATTAGGTTTTGTGAAAATCGGTTCAATAGATTTTGTATAGTGTCCATGTGGTATATAAAGATGCAGAATTACAACTTTTTCTAAAATTTCATAATTTTGGATATTTTTTATTCATTTAACTGATACATATTACGTAAGTACTAAAAAAGGTAATTGATAATGTCGCCATAAATATTTTAATTATTTATTTAAAATCACCAGAGTTCGTTGATCATTTGCGAAATTTAAAAAAAATACTGCATGTTATAAAAACAATATTTTTTTGCTGATATGATGCTTCAATAACTTGGAAAAAATTATATTTATAAATTATTCGTATTCGATAATTATGAAATAATTTTTGAATTTATGTGACTCCTATGTCCCATGGTTCTTAAAGGGTTAACCCCTTAACAGTGTTCCAACAAAATAGCTATTTTTTATAACGCTGGATTACCAAAAGTCTGCTGAATCGGCTTGCGCTTGTGCGCTCAGCGAGACATTACAGATTAACTTGTTTTAGTGGCGGTTATATAACTTCTTTATTTGAATATATATATGTATAAAACCAGAGTATGCAAAATTGTATATAAAATTTCTTTTTATTAATTAAGGAAAGATTCATGAACTGGCGCTTGATTATTTGCTTTGCGATTCAACTTAAAAAAGTAGTGGCCGGCTCAAATTTTAGGAATTTCAAA
Organism: Micropterix aruncella; assembly: GCA_944548615.1. Lineage (NCBI taxonomy): Eukaryota > Metazoa > Arthropoda > Insecta > Lepidoptera > Micropterigidae > Micropterix > Micropterix aruncella. The sequence continues at coordinate 20,630,755 of OX155951.1, read as the reverse complement.
TAGGTCATAATAAAACCGAGTCAAACGAACCGAACAGATAACGGCGCACTCTTGTTTAACATAAGTGGATAGGTGGCACAGTGAGATGGAAGCTACTGCTTGCCTATGCCATTCTTTATTGCGCCTCTGAGCGAATACTCCACCCCCGCGGCCGCAGTGGCACGGGGCACACCTGGTTCGGCCCACTCATTCTTCGCCTCCTTTCCTATTTTCATTCGCGTAGCTTTAATTTGGAGCTGTGCGCTCGACAACGGCCGCGATAATTCTGAACACGGACGCCCCGAGCCGCATGAATGCCTCCTTTGTATTCCGCAATAGTCACGGCACCCGTTGCGGCTATACTGAGGCTCTCCTTGCCACCAATTAGTATCAATCACTGACCTTTTAATAACTCATTAAAATATGTTCTAGTTTCAAACACTTGGCAATCCCTAAGATAGTTGCCCTCCGCGCTTTATAAAGTCTATTAACGAATCTACAATAACGAGAGCAGTCGTCCGTCGATGATGTGTTGCGTGTTGCGTCGCGACGTTTGCAAATCGCGTCCGCCACCTGCAGCCGCGCAGTCGCGCCCCACCACCTCTCTCTCTCTCTCTCTCTCTCTCTCTCTCTCTCTCTCTCTCTCTCTCTCTCTCTCTCTCTCTCTCTCTCTCTCTCTCTCTCTCTCTCTCTCTCTCTCTCTCTCTCTCTCTCGCTCTATCTCTCTCTCTCTCTCTCCCTCTCCCTCCCTCCCTCCCTCTCTTTCTAACGTCTCAACTGTGGTGAATTATCGTCGCCTTGTTACCAGGCGACAATATCGTATTCAAATAATTTATTGCGTGTGTAGAGCTTCCCGTCTTGACCTTGTCGTTGCACATCCCTCCTCCCCACTCTCTGCGGAGAGATCGCCGCTTTATTGCTACTCGATTGCCCAGCCCATACAGCTCAGGCATTTGCTATTGCTCAGGCAGTTGAGCTCGGATACCAGCGGAGCGCGCGCCCGTGCCTCGTCCGCAACCGGCATTTGTTGACGGAATAACAATAAAAGGAAACTGATTTGATAAACTCGCATAAAAAAATGCAGCGGTAAATAAGACAAATGTTCGTAGTAGCTATTAATTTGTTAAAAAAAAGGTCTTCCGAACGCAATTTCTTGGGCAAGCGACTTATCTATATTGAATTATGAGTCCGCAAGAAATATACATAGGCGCAAGGAAACTGGACGCTAAAGCAGTGTGCTAACAAGTTTCAAGCCAGCAGGTGATTGGAAAATTGGAAAAACATTTGTTGGATAAATTATCATGTATATAAAAATCATATATATTATATAAACGGGAAAAACAACAAACTGATAAAAACACTCATTTCCTTTTTAAAAGTATGACTGACTAGAGTAACATTATTTCAAAGATGTTACCGACCATTTTTTTCTATGAATCTACGGAAAAATACGAGATACAAAAAATACAAAATTCTCATATTTACAGGCGTAGGCTAGTGAATCAAAACTGAAGGGAGTTAATTTTCAAATGAAATATCAGACTTTCTATTTTTTTATTTAATAATGTAATATAATGTATAATATATTTCAATTACAAAATAATTAAAAATATTATGTTTTAAGAAATTGGTGAAAGTATGAAAAGGAAAGGAAAGGATAGCAAAGAAAGTGGTCGGAAGGAAGTTGACGGGGTCATTTTTCGGAGGGAGGAAATAGTGGAGGATAAGTAAGGTCTTATTATCAAAAAAAACGCGCACTAGGCATATGAACGCATTTCTCATTAGCCCTTCGACGGTGTAATATCTTAACCTGAATGTGTTATGTGCGAAAAAATACTTAATTAAAAACAAACATATATGAATATTAAAAATAAAAAAAAAAACATCGCAACCCGCGCTAAAACCTTGGCAGACAGCAGTTTACGGTTCGCTGATATATATCTATATTATACTAAACGATGCACCCCACCTAGATTAAGGACTTATTCGTCCATTAGGCAATTCTTGGTTATTCCGCTTAGCAGGTGTGCCCCGTGCCGGCGCATGGATGGAGTATTCGCTCAGAGGCGCAATAAAGAATGGCGAAGGCAAGTCAGAATATTGCTCTTTACCATTGCAACAGTCCACGAAGAGTAATTGCTTATTTGCAGTTAATGCTGCAATATTATGGAAACAGCTCCCAATTGAAATGACGAAGGAATCCACACTCCCTAATTTTTAAACGTCGTTGATTTTCAAACGTCGTCGTTGATTTCAAACGTCTATATATTCTTTCCCAACTAAATGTGTTACTATTCTACAATATTTTTCTCATTCCCGTTAATAAATTTTAATAAATATACTCACAGTACAAGAGCCAGCGACAAAAACGTGCAAGACTTTTGGAAAAGCCGATACTTTCAGATCAGAGAGTATTTTGGCTATAGAATGAAAGGATAAAGTCAACATGTCAAATTCTGGGACACCTGGCGCTGGCGTACTAGGAAAGGTGTAATTTCATTTAGCACCCCAAAGTGTTTTGGAAAAGTTGAAAATGATTCAGTGGACAGTAGATGCAATAAAGAACTTGAAACATATGGTCAAACTGCTTCATAATCAAACAATCAAAGCATCTCTATACATGTCATGCATCGGTCTATGACGCATCGGTTGAATAGCGCAATATAATAGTCGCATTGGCGCAATATAATGGTATGGAGATACTGACGCTACGTGTACGATTATGAAGCATACTGACCATATATTTCGAGTTTTTTTATAGCATACACTGTCTACTGATGAATTTTCAGCTTTCCCAAATCACTTTCGGGGTACTAATTAAAATTACAACTTTCCTAGTACGCCAGCGGCAGGTGTTCCGGAATCTGTCCTGCCGGCAGTACCTCAGCATTCTATGGCCAAAATACTGCCTGATCTGAAAGTATCAGCTTTTTCAAAACTCTTGCACTTTTTAACTACCGCTTATTCGAGTGAATATTCTCGAAAATATTTATTCATACCAGAGTTGTAAAGTCTACACATAAATTAATTTGATAATAATAATATAAATTGGTAATTGCCTGCCATTTGTACATAATATCAAACTTACAAATCATATATACTATTTTAAAACTGAAACATACTTTTATTCATTAATAAATATCGACAATCATTTTACATATACTATACTTTACCATTTATATTCCTATTTATTTAGATACTTTCCAGTACTCAGATCCTTGTCAAATTAACGTCTAAATATTCCAATATTTTCTTTAAAAATATACCCAGCGAAGCGTTCACCGTATTTTCCGCCAAATCCACGCAATAATGAAGGACAAAGACGTCTGGGAAATATGAGCAAAATTTTCCGCTGAAGGCAACCGTGCGATGATTTAATTCGTTCGGCGTCATGACGCAATATTTGACTTGATATAAACACGAAGCTGTATACTATCATTTACACAGACACGATGTCTTCCTGGGCGCTCTCGTGTCAATAGATCCTAACAAATTGTTCGTAAATTATAGCCACTTGGCTGGTTTCTCGCAGTCACAGCGGCGCTTCTTGGCAGCCTAATATAGGGGGAAAAGGATGGGGAAACCGTTTTGCCAGCAATTGAATAATTAGCGTCATAGTTAAAGTAAAAGTGGAAAGAAATTGGGCAAAACAAGTAAATATATTAAAATGAATAAAAAATGCGACTGCCGTTACAGAAAGTGAACTATTGCATTTATAATTAATTTTATTACTGTTCGTTAATGAAATATTTGTGTTTTATGTATTTATCCATATAGATACATGTATATATCCGAAATATATTTTATCAGACCTTTAATTTGAAACTAAACAAGATATATTTATGTTAATTTATTGAAATTTGGACATTTAGATAACTACTTGCTTATTATTTAGAAAATTTAGGTACCTACCCCATGACTTTTGGGATAATATAACAATTCTAATACTTCACACTTCTAAATCAGTTCAAGCATATAAATGTTATGGAGGAACAATAAAACGAAAAACATAGACCGATGAACCCTGAAAATATTACTCTCCTTTTTTGTCGGGCAGTCGTGTAAAAACGGCATGTAGCCGGCAGTCTAAAATTCCCTCCACCACAATACCGTTGAAAGATTCAAATTTTTTTGCATAAATAAAATTAGATTTTGAACTAGGTTTTAAATATTATTTTTCAGTTACATTTGACGTGCACAATTTATGTTATTTTTGTTATTTTAATATAGGAATAAACATTTTGCACTTAATAACATTATGCGATATACAGTGAATAAGGCTTAACTTGGTAGTTAATTTAATACCTAGGTTTTGGCATGTCTGTGTCTCTTAATTCTTCCATTACAGTGTGCGTTTTATAAAAACAATAATTACTTTAAACGAATCTATTATCATGTTTTATTTATTTTTCCTTATCAATTTAATAACCGCAGAATTAACTACGTCATATTTGTTATATTTACAGAAATCTAAAAAAGTGGACTAACCCACCAAATAACAAGAAATCATTTTTTTTAACGTGAAGATAGTAAAATAAACTACTTAATAACATTTACACATGCACATACATCGCTTTTCTGCTTGAGTTATATTGCGTTACAAATATGCCGAAATCTTGAATGTCAATATCGTTAAGTTACTATTGAATGTATGTAATTAGACGATTACAGTATTTAAACGTTTATAACAGGTTATCATTTCATCTTTTCAACATAAATCTTAAAAATGAAGTAGCACATATATTAACGTTCGAGAATTTATTGTTAAATACATTTTATAGAATGCAGATAAATGAATTCTGAGCCGAATTTGTTTAGACAAGTGGAGGACGGAATAGTCTTATGAGCGAGTAGTAAGAAAACATAATAAAATGTATCTGTGTCGGTATATCTTTTGCAATTATAGCGTTATTTAGAATGCTTACAGTGGCAGCTTTTTATTGAATAAGAAGGATATCAAGCAATACCGACAATTTATTTGAAAGTGTGTAGTGGTAAAATATGTGGATTATAGATAAACTAGGGTAATAGGGGATTTAGAAAACGCAGGTCAGAAGATAACATATTATTGAATACTAAGGATGTCAAGTAATACCGACAATTTATTTGAAGTTGAGTACTGGACTTATATTGGTTTTGACACAGTAGGTAAAATATGTGGATTATAGATAAAGTATGGTAATAGGGGATTTAAAATACGCAGGACAGAAGATAACGTCACACATGGTCGGTTATTTAACTGTATCGTTTTAAAAGTCATTGCAACTATATAATCACAGATAAGGCGGAATACAGAATCTTCGGTTCCGATTATTTTCCTCTCAACATCGGATTGAAATTCTATATTGGTTTTAAAGTAACCTTGAAATGTATCGATTTAAAATTAAGTGTTTAAAACATGTTAACGTGTGACGTCATGGTCAGGTTTGCGTACTTTGGTATAGCAGTATTTCACCAAAATTCGGCATCATTTGCATATTGGCGCAGAAGCCGTGTAATTCCACTACTAAATTGGGGTAAACTTATAGATGCAAAAATTCTACTTTTGCTAATATTTAATGGTCGTATGAATGTCTTAAGAAATAATTGACAAAGCATTGAAAATATTTTTCATTGAATTAAAATTATTTCTTTAACTGTCTGTAAAAATACAATGGTCTGGTTTCGTGCAGCGGGTCATAAGATCCATTTTGTTCTCGGATCGGCTCAACTCATGATTCAGCTCTTTTATTCAGAAGCTACCTAGTGCGGAAGGCTACCCTCGCGTCTCAGGCCTCAAAGCTGGTGGACCGGTTTCTCCCAGCAGGATTGGATCCTGGGCGGTTTGCGCAACGTTAGGCGACGCCAATCGCGATAAATTCAAATTGAATTACCGTTGTAATACAATAGGTAGAGGCCACCTAAGCGACTTCGGACCCGTAACCAGTCAAGAAGACAGAGGTACCCTGAACGTTAACTCCAGACGGAGGTATCCTGCCAAAACTGGTAGTTAAGAGGCGACTAGGCTGCCCGCTGTGTACCTTTCCTGGTGCCTCGTCGGGCTTGTTGGTTCTCTGACGTGCTTGTTGGCTACACTCAGAAAAAAACATGGTGAATTTGACAACAAAAAGTTGTTAAATATGAGCCATCAAGGTAAAATAGTGGGAGCCACAACGCCAAAATTGTCGAAAAACATTGCTTATATGACAGAGCATAGCATTGTTAATTTCACAAAGGCGTGCTTTCACAACTTTACTTTGATGGCTCATATTTCACAATTTTACTTTGTGAAATTCGCAATGTTAACACATTGCGAATTTCACAACTTTACTCTGTTGATTCGCAATCAATTCCGCCTTTCAACCTTGTGGGTTTAGCAATGCGCACTTTGCTTCATTAGCAACTTTCAAGTTGTGTTTCTAACAGAGTTGTGGTTCGACCTTGTGGGTTTAGCAATGCGCACTTTGCTTTATTAGCAACTTTCAAGTTGTGTTTCTAACAGAGTTGTGGTTCAACCTTGTGGGTTTAGCAATGCGCACTTTGCTTTATTAGCAACTTTCAAGTTGTGTTTCTAACAGAGTTGTGGTTCAACCTTGTGGGTTTAGCAATGCGCACTTTGCTTTATTAGCAACTTTCAAGTTGTGTTTCTAACAACTTGAAAGTTGCTAATAAAGCAACGTACGCATTGCTTCAGATCTTCAGCATATTTTATTTGTACTGCTGTATACTGTACAACCGCTGTGTAAATATTAATTGCAGGGAAAAAGAAATCCATTATTGCTATTCCTGCAATATTTACACTGCGGTTGACCAGGAACAGCATTGCAAATAAAACCTGAAGAAGATCTGAAGCCTATGTTGCATTACTTGTGCGTGTTTGTGTATCCAATAACCTAAAACATAAACAACAGTTACACAAAATAAAACATTTATTTATTTACAACTGACATACATGTTATAACAAAAGGAGTGTTTAATTTTAATTTTACTCGAATAATTTTATGTGGAGACAGAGTTTAGGTCGGAAATAGAAAATTTCCATACAAAATAGTCATTAAGAACTTGAAAGACGTTTCTGTAATATTTTGTATAGAAACGTATGCTCTAGAAACTCTGTCTCCTCTTAACTAAGATTAACAAACATAAGAAGCCATAAATTTACAGATTACAGTTTTATTCATACATGTATAAACTATTTTGATCATTATAATATTTAACTTTTCAACTTTTAAGATTTTCATTCATTTCAATTAAATAGGCTTGCTAAGTACAACATGGAGCTCAGGTAGATTGATGTCACATCCGATAACTACACCATTGCATATGAACGGATGTTGCATCAATTCCTGATCAATGAATACTGACGTCTGACACGAGTTTCGTAGATAATAAGCATGATAATGATCATCTAAACCTATTGTTTCAAAAAGCTTTGCCTTAATTATTATTTTACATACACCATCAACATATACATCTTTTATTTTAGCAAAGGTAACATTTTCCTCCTCAATTGCAGAAATAATTATGTCATTTGCTTTATTAATTTTAATTTTAGTCGAATAATTTTATGTGGAGACAGAGTTTAGGTCGGAAATAGAAAATTTCCATACAAAATAGTCTTTAACCCTTCAAGCCCCGCGACTAAGCCCCGCGACTTCTATATCGAAGTCAACTGAACGCGTCCAGGAAAAGTGATTTGATTGGGTTTTTCGTGTCATTCCGTATTCAGTTGTATTTTATTTAAATGCACGATGATATTTGTATCATCGTGCATTTAAATAAAATACAACTGCATACGGAATGACACGAAAAACCCAATCAAATCACTTTTCCTGGACGCGTTAAGTTGACTTCGATATCGAAGTCGCGGGGCTTGAAGGGCTAAGAACTTGAAAGACGTTTCTGTAATATTTTGTATAGAAACGTATGCTCTAGAAACTCTGTCTCCTCTTAACTAAGATTAACAAACATAAGAAGCCATAAATTTACAGATTACAGTTTTATTCATACATGTATAAACTATTTTGATCATTATAATATTTAACTTTTCAACTTTTAAGATTTTCATTCATTTCAATTAAATAGGCTTGCTAAGTACAACATGGAGCTCAGGTAGATTGATGTCATATCCGATAACTACACCATTGCATATGAACGGATGTTGCATCAATTCCTGATCAATGAATACTGACGTCTGACACGAGTTTCGTAGATAATAAGCATGATAATGATCATCTAAACCTATTGTTTCAAAAAGCTTTGCCTTAATTATTATTTTACATACACCATCAACATATACATCTTTTATTTTAGCAAAGGTAACATTTTCCTCCTCAATTGCAGAAATAATTATGTCATTTGCTTTATACCGCTCAGAACACTTTTCTGCCCATTTGACTTTATACAATTTGCTTATATTAGACAGCTTAATTTTATTTAGAATTTTTTTAACTTTACTATCGGCAATTTCTTTTTGGCCTCCGAATGAAAAAGACGAACCTATACTTCCCTTTAGAAAAATATCATTTAAGATCAACTGATGTCTTCGAGCTATTGTGAATGTCATGTTCATTCGATTATTTGAGGTTTTTGCGGCTAACTTGTTCGGTCGATGTTTAGCTTCAAAGCGCATAGAAGACAGATGCCGTAAGGGACCAAATCGTAACATTGCGGAGTGGTAATGCAATAAATTGTGAAACTTGGGTTTAAGAGATTGTTCGAACAATGTGGTAAACATTTCGCAAAGGTCAGCTACTAAAAACTTAAAAAAGTCAATTTGATCAGGTGCAAAGGCGGGAGATAAGACAAAATCTATAACTTTCATCAATTGAATATATAGTTCCCAATACTTATCGTACCTCGGAACGAAATTGCCGAACATCACCCCAAAATACTTGCAAAATGTGTACATTTCGGCAGCGTTTAAACGTATATTGCCCTTTCGTATATTAGGCATTGCTAGCGTGACCGGTTTATCTTTTTTATCAGGGCCATAGGAAAATGAAGAAATTTTGCTATTAACAATATCGATTGAAAAATATTTCAGTTTATCTACAAAAACTACAAGCAGTGAACACATGATATACTTTGAACAACCTTCGTGTAAGTCGTGCATTACATCAAAACCCATTTGTGAAAATAAACTAAAATTTTCTATCTGAAGCCATGTACAATTCTCTTTCACGCCTGTCAGAGATGGATTGTTCGTATTTAAATCTTCCTGATAGTTAGAGTCCGTTCTTAGAAGAGATGTATTTTCATAGAATTGCTTTTGCATTAGTTTCTTTTCTACTTTACAAGTACGACAAGGGAAGTTGCCCGAGAAGCTTTCAACAAAGCCTAAAACACTGTGCAAACCTAAATTATCTCCCAAAATGAGTGCCAATTCAAAGTAAACGGTTCCTTTAAAATTTGGTAGATCGAATGATATTCCGTTTCGAATTAAGTCATTGAACTGATCAATTAGAGGCTGGAATATTATTTTATTTCCAAATTCGACTCTGTCATTAGAATGATATAATAAAGTCAAAAAAATGTTAGACAATTGGGAGGCATAATAGTAAGGCAGACAAGGAAGAGAAATGTAGGCTGCCCCCAATTTATGTATGCCACTATGACTCCCCAAAGGGTTCAAAGTCTCAAAATCATCTATTTGCAAAAATACTGGCATGACTAATTTTTCTCCATGAAATCTCTGTCTCCAAAATGAACCATGCATAAAATGTTCCACACTGACTGATGCGTCATGGTTCATTAGTTTTTTCATATTATCTATCGTCTGACATAGCAACCGAGGCAAAGAAAAAAATTTGTGCAAAACCGCTTTCATTTGTATTTTATGCGCCACGCAATCTACTGCTTGATAAAAACTGCTTCCATTTTTTTTTACAAAATCAAATCTGCGACCCACCACATAAGGCTCAGGATTAATTAAGGACCCTTTTCCTTCAAAGTACTTCAATCTATGGTGCATTGAATTAAACATTTTTAAATCACTTATAATGTTTTCCGTAGCAGAGCCGGGCGTCATCGGTAATAAAGGCTTGATAGATAAGTTGAAAATGTTTTCAATACCGTTATAAACTGTATCTGACACATTTATCGGCAATTGAGGATTACTATAAAGGGATGAAAACAGTTGAGCCATGGTTTTGCTCAGTGAAACAGTATTCAAATTAATGTTTACATATTTTGCTTTGATAGCTTCATTTTCTAGTTTAGAAACTATTTTATCATCATTTTGTAACCCAGCTGGTGTAGTGCGCATATGTGAAGTGTCCATATTGGATGAAATTGCTTCAGGGGCTTGGGCCTCTGAATGGTCTTTCAAATAATGACGTCTAAACGAGTTGTAAAGTTGATACCTTCTTCCGCAACCAATAGTTGGACAGAAATAGACCTGGCCAGGATGATAAATAGTGTAGTGGTTTTTAAATTGTCTTAAATTAAGAAGAGACCGTTTACATAACACGCATTGCACCATCGTGTCTATTTAAAACAGATGCGAGTAAATCTAACATCGGAGTACCTTCCGTGTCATACTTGCTTTTCATGAGATATATACTTCTTTGAACGAACATCCAAATAGGTGCACATTCTTTCGGGTAAGGTAAATCTAATGCCCACAATATTTTAAAAGCATTCGTAATAACATCACACACATTGGAGAAGGTGTACCGAATGTCTTTTGATATAATTAAATCGTACTGCGCAACATCCTTCCAACTGGGGCCAACAGCAATAATATACGGAAGCACATGTATGTTTTTCTCTGTAAGTTTAGCTTCTCTCTCAGAACAATGGGTTTCGAGGTCTGATACAGACGGTACTAAACTTATGAAGGCGCTGCTTACTTCTGTACGCGAGGGGTTCCACTGTTTCTTGACACCTTTCACCGGTATCGTATGCATCTGCTTGAGCAGCAGCGGAATTGACAGGAAGGCCGCAACGTTCGCTGGTTCTTCTCCCACTGCAAATATAAATTTTACAAATAAATAAAATATATCATCACTCGTCTGTTCGTCTCGCACTCAAAATATACCGGATTATTCGGCCATGACTGCCGTAACTCTAGAAGTAGTTGAGGAGATTTAATTTGATAAATATTTTTAATAAGTAAGACTTTTTTGTAAGCATTATTAAGATCTACAACTTTTCTCTAGAACTTAATCATATATCTCTCATCGTTAAGGCAGCGTTCGTTAGAAACGTTTTCGTTCGACCGTTTTTTCCGACTTACTTTGAAAATCCGACTACCACGAAAAAGTCTTCTCATTTCTCGGATTAATATATAGCCTATGACACTCACAAATAACGTGGCTTTCTATTGGTAAAATAACTTTCAAAATCAGTTCAGTAGATCCAGAGATTACTTCCTACAACGTCACAAACTTTACCTCTTTATAATATTAGTATAGATAAGGGCTGTTAAAGAAGAAGAAGAAGAAGACAGATTTTAATAGAACAATTAAATGGCCAGGACTTAAGTTAAGGTATTATTTAGAACTAAACATTACTTACAGGTTGCAAGATCCAAGACAGATTGAATATCAACTCTGCGTATGAACTCTTGGGCCTTCTCGTCCAATAATGTTAGTAGGCGAGTCTTCACTGTTGGGAATCTTTCTTCGAATTTCCTTTTTGCTTCTCCATATATTGAATTGAAGTCACTGGCGAACTGCACAAAAAAAAATGTTGTATTTACTTATATAAACTTACATCATACTAATATATTTACTATTGCGTTATGTTTTACACAACAATTCTGCATCTAGATACAGGCATTAGAGGCCCCGTTAGATGTGCATAGCGCCTGAGCTGTGTTGATCCTAAGCTGTTGTTTTTCAATGTTCTATTATTTGCTGAGTGACATTGTAATTACTTTTTAATTGTGCAAGCATTAAATAAGTAAATAAAAAAATAATACATAATACACTCAAATGCTTACAATGACGCTACAGGAGCATATTCCAATGTGCGTTTTATTTCTTTTTTTTATTCTATATAATAGTGACACTGGCTACATTTTGCAGAACACATCGATGAGTCATCGATTGCACATTATCTGCTGAAAGCCCACAAAAACGCAATGACTTAATTGAACTTAATTGAATTTCGATTAGCAGCGGTTAGTAGCAAGCTGTCAAACGTAGCTGTCATTCGGATTGTTTACAACGTTTTTGAACACAACATGGAAATCGAAAATAATTACGAATATAATAACATGATACTCTTTGAAAATAATCTCAAAAAAGACAAAATAGAAAAAGCGCGTTCAGCAGAATTGCATCGATGCCGCGTGATCGATGTCTTAGCGGTTAGATCCGCAAAATGTAGCCACTGTATTAAATTTGCAACAAGTGAGAAATGTCGCATGTTGATAAGCTTACAAAATTACTCACCAATTCATAGCCCCATGGAGATTGTATCGCTGGGAATGTTTTGCAGTAAGCTATATAGTCGCTTCCCTCTAGGATGGCTACCCGCTCGCGCAGAGTATTATGCCATTTAGATTTAGCGAGATCTCGGGGTGATGAGGAGACTTTGAGCCACTGCACGTCATCTTGAGACGAGGCCTCCTCATTCTGAAGTTGTTGAAGCAAGTTGAAGTTTTCAGGCAAAGGTCGTGTTCTACCAGGCGTGTCGCTTGTACGCCTTTTCTTCTTTTTATTTTCGCTGTCGCTGCTGTATTCACTACTGCGGCTCTCGCTGCGGCGGGGTTCTGATGGAGTTGACAGGTTTCTTCTAACTGTGATTAGTCGGTTGATAATGAGGCCACTGGCCTGTATAGCCCGACCTTCAACTATTCGAAAGGGGCTGTAATATACGGAGTTTGTTTCTTCCGGAAATAGAGATACAATCTCTTTGGTCCAGTTTTCCCATACTTCTTTTCGTATCGGGTCCGTAACTTTTTTTAGTTTGCGTACTTCTGACTCCACGATGACAGCAGTGATGATTTTTCGGTCCCGTGTCGTTAAAACTTGTTTTTTAAGAAGCGGCTTTCCTGCTGTGGTGGACTCCAACATTGATCGGAGTGTTGTTCCTACCAGGATTGTAGTAAAGTCGATAATTGACACTTCTTCATCAAAATGTGTGAGTTCCCTTTCCTGAAATTAAAAAAATTTATATAATTCTCTACTTATTTTATTTCTCGTCATTTTATAGTATTCAAAAGCGGCCGTAGTCCACGAGACTGCACGAGATCACATTCTGTTCCATCCAATAACAGTTTTTATTTAAAGCCAGTTTTATAATTTTTCTAACTCACCGCCGCCCTGGCAGATGATGAACCGGCTACAGCAGGTGACAAAAACTTCTCTGTAGCATCAATCTGAGTATTAAACGAAGAGACAGTGTGTTGAGGACCCTCCTGTAACAAAAAAATATCCAGCCTTATTGAAGGTTCAATATCATATTATGCTATGACAGGAAATATACTACAGTTAAAACTAAATTGCAATTAATTCAGTTTATTTTACCAAGAGACATTCAATTATATTCGATACAAGCAAAATTTGTTATTTTTAAATTACTGTGAAAATTTTAATTTATTTATTTAAAATGGTGCATGAAATCTACACAAACCTCATGTGGAGTCATACACCATGATGACGGTGAGGGAGTGCAAGATGACGGTGAGGAAGTGCGCGATGTCGACACGAACGACTTTTGCCTAAATGGAGCAGCGACAGAAGTGCGAACGGTTCTTTCATTAAGAACGCTAACCTTGCATAGGTCACTTTCCTTCTTCTGTAAATAAAGGAAATTACTATAATATCTGTAAATAACATAATTACGTAGACTTCGGATAGCCAACCGGACGTCTTGCCGACCGCAATGTGCGTGGGAGTGCAATCGGAACGAAAACCGATAATGTCACGAACATTATGGCACAAGTGTACATCGGAGTGTCGCAAAGTGTTTTATGATTTAAAACTTTACAAACCGTCGAAAAGACAAGTTTGATGCGAACTGACTTTTATCTGAATTTTATTGCAACAGGCATGCAAGGAGCAACCATCAGAACTACTCACGCGGTCCAGTGCTATGCGAAGCTTTCCTTTATCTACGACCTGTGGAACCAAGCTGTAAAGCTCGTGATCGTTAGCGTGCAGCAGAAAGTCTAAATCTGCACCCTGATCTAGAAAAAAAACAATCTATTATAGCCACTCCGTTAAGTCGGAATTATTCTACTTTTGGTACCTCGTCTAGTTTTCAAAAAAAAAATACACACTACTAAATTCAATCATTGCAGTGCTAAATCTGTTAAAAAATAAGGTCGGTTTTTTTTAATTTAATTTATTTTTATTTTGTAAATTAGTTTTATCATGGTTCTTAAAAAAAACTAACCTAACCTACTGTCACATAGGTGTTAATAAATTGTTTTAAAAAACTAACTTAACCTACCGAAATGTATAGAGTTGACACTTTTTAAATACCTATATCTCATTTATTGAGTCCGTTAACTCCTCGAGCGCTAACGTTTGAATTGTAGTGTCTCTTAGAGAACGAGAAGAAGAATAAATCACAATAAAAAGATAGCGTTTCAGAAAAACGACGATTAAGGGGCGAACACATTGCACTATCGGACGCGTTTGCTGCCGTGGCTTAGGACAGTATGTACAGTCGTCCGAAGCCTCAAGGTCGCGATAATAGGACGATTTCTATATAGGACGATAATAGGACGCGATAATATAGGACGGCTCAATAGAAATTCATTACACAGATCGCGCCCGACACATGGCCGCGGCAGCCGACGCGTTCGATGTGTTCACCCTTTATTCCGAAACTACTGATCATATTAAGAAGACCTGATTTTATTATTATTCTAGATTATTGATCTTTCAATATCATTCGACTATATTCACCACGCTGACTCGATAAATATTTTTTTCAAAAAACTTACCTTGTAGTGTGGAAAACAGGTGTACGAGGTTGTTCGATATTAAGAAGTCAAACAGTAGCTGCTGTTCTTTCTCCATTTTTCTGAGATGTCGCCACTTAATCACTGATTGCACTTTTGAACAGTTCGGAGTTGTGCTTTTAATTCTTTCTTGAAAATACGACGCCGTAAAATGCACTTGATCAGAGCGAGCGCTCCGCCCGCGCCCTTGTTACAGACTGGAATCAACTGGAATAGCGTCGCAAACAAACAGCCGAGCGGCGAGCGTGTCGCGACTTGCGCGCGCGGCGGGATTTTGACAACGTTTAGGAAAGCCCCCAACTTTGTAGAAAATAAACGTTGCGGTTTTGACAATTATAGTTTGAGTTTTTCTCAAACCTATCTGCCATTGAGAAAAAATCTACGTCAAAGTTGTGTTAATATCAATTTAAAAACATTGAGGAATTATGAAAACATTGCCTTATTCACAACTTACGTAGTTACTAGCTAGCGTTGCTAGTAAAAGTTGCTAGCGCGGCAACGTATAAAATCAATGTCTCGCTTACATTGTGGAACTGACAAACCAACTATGTTAATCATGGACATTGCTAATTTATCCACAACATTAAAAAAGCAATGTTCCGCTTACATTGTGAAACTCACAATACTCACCTATGTGAATTCCACAGATTAGCACATTGCTAATTTATCAAAGTACCGTAAAGTTGCCATCGTCGCAATGTATAAAATCAATATTCTGCTTACATTGTGAAAATCACAATCTTTAACTATGTGAATTCCGCAGATTAGCACGTTGTCAATTTATCAAAGTAGCGGAACATTGCTATCGCCGCAACGTATAAAATCAATGTTACGTTTACATTGTTAAACTCACAAGCTGTAAAATTGTTAACCCCGCAGTTTAGAGCATTGAGGTAATAACAATGTCGAAAAAAATTGTTAGCGCCACAATTTTATATTGTTGATTCCGCAATTTTTGCATTCGACAAAGTAAGCGTTGCTGACCCCGCAAAGGGTAATTTGTCATTGCCACAATATTCTATGGTTAATTTCGCAATTTTTCGCTCGCAATGTAAAAATGCAGCGTTGTCTAGTAAAAATTTCTCTGAGTGTAGCTAGACTGTATATTGTCTTGTCTCTAAGTCTTCTACGATAATTTCACGGGTGAAAAAACGATCACATATCGTTATACCAGCCTTGGGTGACGGGTTCGCCCTACTACAAAAACGCTTTAGAAATACAATTATCGCAGTGCCCCATGCAAAAGTAAAAAAATAAAACAGGTCATAGAACAAAATAAAACCACTAACTAATTTACACCCTCGTAGCGCAAAGCACACTGCACTAAAGCGAATTAAACCAGTTGCATAATTGCGACTATAATCAGCCAGAAAATGAAATTCACGGCGAGTGCCGAGATTTTGCGCCACCGCTATATTTACGACTACATTTACATTTAATTCAACGCATGCCGGTGTACGCGAATGCTCATCAACGGAGGAGGAAATTAGACGAGGAATTAATGTCATATTTACTTAAGTACATAGGATGTTAAAGAAGATACGTAGGTAGGCATAATTTAAATTGAGTATATGGGAAACGCAATTGGGCATTTGTATAATAGGGTATTATTTATGATATTATAACATACGAGTAGGTTGATAAAATAAATTACTATGAATATGTCCAGGAAAATGACAGAGTAGGCGTCATAATTCCTATTAAAGGTATTGCGGCAGATGTTACTGCAGCAATTAAATTAAACCGAATAAAATTTAAAAAAATACATTAGCCGCAGATACATCGCGTATACATGATAAACGTCAGTGTGATTGTGAGCGAGAATTATTACATTAAGAACTCTATTTATTTCTTCCTAGTTGGCAGGTAATTTATTGAGATAATAAAACGTAACAGAAAATTATAATATCCATAATAAATACTCGAAACAAAGAAATTAAATAACAACAGGTTAATAATTAAGATAATATAAACAGCCTAAACAATAAAACAATTTAGTGTCGTCAAAAAGAACAACATTAAATGCATGATAGTAGTGATACTAGGTAGTTTATGACTGGTTTAATCGTTTTGACGAGGACTGTGAAGAGAAAGAAGATAATGACAGATGGCCTGGACACCCAAGCACATCAATGAACGAAGAAAAAATACAGAAGTTTCGGAAACGTCTTTTCTATCGACGAATTACTGTTAGAGAAATCGTAGAACAAATTATTATCTCGTTCGGGTAATGCCAAGGCATTTTAAGCGATTTTTTTTCATGGAAAGAGGACAGTAAAACGTGTTCCAAAATTATTTGGTTGTCAGAAAAAGGTTCCTTAAAAATGTTTGTGAAAAATCGTTGCCTACATTACCGCTGACCCAAATCTGGTTCTACGTATCAATACAGGTTATATAACTTGGGTATCAATACAGGTGATATAGCCTTAAATCAAAAGCTCAAACTTAACCATGGAAAATTTCCAAAAACGTCTGTGAATTCTGGTCGAATGTGAACGTACTCCTTACTGCTATCTTTTATTACCACCAGTGCACCATAAAGTCTTGTCGGGAGGTCGTACGGATTGTAAGGAATATTGTCTTAAATAAATTTTTTTTTGCCTGAGAATATTCGTCGTAAAAGATCAAAATTACAGGCCAAAAACTTTTGGATTCTGCTTCACGAGAATTCACAGGTTCACGTTTCACTGCGTATTTGTTTATTTTTGATGAAAAACAAGACCACATCGAGACCAACAGCCGCCGTATTCGTCTGATTTAGCCCTTTGGGATTCCTTTCTCTTTTTGGAAATCAAATGAACATTGTAATAATAACGTTTTCTCACCATAGTCGAAATAAAACAAAAAATGCAGAAACAGCTGAGCAACATCTCAAAAACCAAGTTCTTAGGGTGTATTAAACATTGGATACGACGTTAGCTAAAATGAATTATATCCGATGGGGGTTCTTTTTCAGAAGGTTTGACGTAATCGAATTTGAGCAATAAATAAATATATAAAAATATATATGTATAGTTTCGTTGATGCTAGATGCTAAATGAAATATGTTTAGTTTCCCGACATTTAACGAAGGAAGATTCGAGTCCAACCAGGTTTTTTTTATGGCATTCGGCGTTTGTCAGATCTATGAAATCTTTATGGTAGGCGTATGGAATTTAAGTCATATATAGAGAAGATTTATATAGAATGTGAACAAAATCGGACCTAGGATATTTCCTTTAGGAATGTCATAGGATATGTGCTTTGATTTACTATGCGTCGTTGAAATTAACCGTCTGTATTCCGTCAAAGGTAATGTACTTCAAATAGTATGGTTATTATGTTTTACGTCATTGTATCATTGTTCGAAATGACGTAAGCGATTGTGTAATTAGGCTTATTAATGTCAGCTCGGGGACATCACCGGTGGCGGAGACGTTGTTTGCCTAAGAACCACCGAGGAGATTAACTTAGCGGTTTCAAGCGCCAGATTCAATATTATAATTATATTGCCCTGAAGCGTGGGCGTGAAAATTAACCAACTTAGCGCCCGTGGCACCCGGTAATGACTTTATACTCGCTTAAGCGCCTATGCGACATGATGCAGAACTCTCTCCCGCCCATCCGCTGGGTGATTCGTTATTAATAACCTGTCATTTGCAAAACCACTGTAAGTTGCGAAAAGTTACAGGCGACCTTGAATTTTTAAACTATCGCTAAACCTTATATCTAATTGAGGTCAAAGAAACTATGGTAGTATTTGTAGTAGAGAGAGAAATATACCTTATTTTTAAATAAATGATATTATAATTTGCCTATAGATTTATTTTGCAGGCTCGGTCATAATGAAAAAAAAATCGGTTTGTGTCACCCCAAGACCGTCCCGGCAATAAAACAACCCCCCCCCCCTCCCCGCGCCAATCCTTTAACCCCCCCCTTCCCCCAAACACTTCCTCAACATCCCTCCCCACCCAAACCCTACCCCACCACCAACTCACCCGATCACCCCCTCCAACCATCCCTGTTAAATCCCCCCCTCAAAGCTACCACCAAGCCTCCTTTTCTCACACCCCCCAACCCTAACTCCCCCCCCCCACAAAAAAACCTCCCTTCCCTGAACTCTCCCCCAAACCTACCCCCCCAGACACCACCCCGCCATAACCCCTTTTGCATCCTAAACACTAGAAGAATATAGGAAGAAGAAGAAGTCCTTAAGCAGTTAAAAAGACCTAAAAATACAAATTAATATCCAAAATCGTCATAAGAGTAAGAGTAGTAGTAGAGAAGAGTAAGTAGAGAATAAGAAGGAAATACTATGAAATCCTAAAAATCGTTGAAGCTAAATATATAGACAATTATACGCGGAATAAACCTCAGCGGATCTGGCAACATTTGTAACCAGGGGCAAAAAAGCGGTTAAGACTCCGAGGGCAAACATCGAAAATTGGTGACATTCACCAATGTTGATTCATATCATATATTATTTTGATATACGATTTAGAATCGCCTTATATCCTCTACTAAAATATATTCCTATTATGTTTTTTTATATTTTTTTTCATTAAAATTTTTTTAGTCACATATTTCACATTATTGCCTGTTTGCATATAAATAGAGTTTAATAAAGAAATAAATACGTCAAAGTGTATATACACATTTATCTTTGAATCTTTCAAATTATTATTAACCTCTAGGAGGTATATTTACCTCTCCTACTGCTAATAAAAATACCAACTTATGTAAATTTGAATTTTTTGTTCGTGTTTAGCTCACGCTCCAGCAAAAGAGTTCTAGGCTGACCTACAAAGTAAAAGCGGTCGAATGATCGTCCTCTATAGACCTTGTTAAAGTACGAGTCCATAATAAGATTCAAAGTCTCCTCAAACAAATCGAAACTTCGCAGACACTTTTACTTACTTTGTTCTGCTCCGAATATTATTTCAGTATTCATACCTAAGCATGTATCATATATTACATCAAAATGTCAAAAGTAGAATATTACACATTAATGTTGCGGTCACAACAATACACAGATTTGCCTAGTTACATGACCAGTGACGTTGCTAGGATACGAAAAAAACAAGATTTTCAGTTGTTTGATTAACAAAGAAATGACGCATCAAGTAATACGTGAATAAATTCACTTTGCAATAGAAATTAATTAAAACAACATTAATAATATAATGAACTTTATTACTAACAATAATGCGTTGTAAAAATAAAATAAGAGTCATATTATTAAATTGAATACTAAAGCTCTTGTTTGATATAATAAATAGGATAAAAACGAATTTACCGCGTGAAGTGTGTAGCACCTTAACGTTTCGACGGTATTGTAACACGACTGCCCAACAAAAAATACGTTCATCTAAGTATGTTTTACGTTTCTTTATTCCACCATAACTTCAAAACCCTTGAACCGTTTAAAAAGTATGGTATTGTTAAAGTCTATATGTCACTCTGAGTGCCAAGGGGTGCCTTAACTGTCCTAATATCGAGTAAGTAGCTATCTAAATGTCCAAATATAAATAAATTAAATTAAATGTATCGTGTTTAGTGTCAAATGTAAGGTCCGATTAAGTACATTTCAGAAATATACATCTATCCATTCTATTTATTTATTTATTTATTTTAAAGTCATTATCGAATAATAATGTCTTTGCTACATTATATAGACGATAACCATTGGCGAAACATTAACTGAGTGAGTTCTCCGCAGCTATACCTGTTTAACGCCGCCCAACCCGTTCCAGGGTGTATCCCCGTTTCTAAAGCATTTAAACACAAATTGAGAATGATAACTAAAATAAATTAAATAACGTATAAAAGAAATCTAAATACAAAAAAAGAAATAAAAATTAAAGAAATATTAAACAATATTATTTTTTAATGATCGGGGTAAAGAAAATAGTCGAATTATTACCAAAAATAATAGAAAATATAATAAATTAAATTAAATCATTTACTTTAGTTATTTAATTTTAAAAATATGTTTGCTTATTACACTGCTTAAAGCTCACATTAACACGGTTAAATATTCTAGGCGCTATAAAGTTGTAATTATGCTGACCTAAAGATGTCTTTAATCTAGGTACCGGAATTTAATTCCCAAAGGTTTGTCCTGTTACTTTAGCGCTGATGGGAAAAGGTCATAACCCTGGAACGAATACTTTATCTTTTGCTGAAAATAACGATAGTAATGCCGATTTTTTAAACAATTGCTTGATATCGAATACTTGCGCCTCCTTGAAAAGAGCATCTTGAATAGCGATAGGTCTTACGTAACATTATTTTTAAGATAAATTTTTGGGCAGCTTGAAGTAGTATAAGGAAACTTTATGAGTATCCACCTAGCCAATTATACTGTAGTATATATATGACTCGCATTAGGCAAAGTATACAAAGAAGAGCGTTTTGGGATCTAGAATATTTCTCAGCTCTATATGGATAAATACACAAAAACGAAATATTTCTTAAAAATAACTAATAAAGATAATTATAAATACAATAGATGTCTATCTGTAACGGCAGTCGTGTTTATTATTATTTATAATATATTTACTTGTTTTATTAATTAAAGATTCAGAATCATTTTATTGGTATACTGTTATACAAGTCATACATACAGTTAAGCAAACAAACATTTTTTCTATCGTAATGGAAACATTAGAAAATATTAAAATACACAAAAATTAAAATAAAAATAAGAGAGAAAACGAAAGAAAATATTTACTTGTTCTATTAATCATAGATTCAGAATCATTTTATTGGTATACTGTTATACAAGTCATACATACAGTTAAGCAAACAAACATTTTTTCTATCGTAATGGAAACATTAGAAAATATTAAAATACACAAAAATTAAAATAAAAATAAGAGAGAAAACGAAAGAAAATATTTACTTCTATTAATTATCGATTCAGAATCATTTTATTGGTATACTGTTATACAAGTCATACATACAGTTAACCAAACAAACATTTTTTCTACCGTAATGGAAACATTAGAAAATATTAAAATACACAAAAATTAAAATAAAAATAAGAGAGAAAACGAAAGAAAATATTTACTTGTTCTATTAATTATCGATTCAGAATCATTTTATTGGTATACTGTTATACAAGTCATACATACAGTTAAGCAAACAAACATTTTTTCTATCGTAATGGAAACATTAGAAAATATTAAAATACACAAAAATTAAAATAAAAATAAGAGAGAAAACGAAAGAAAATATTTACTTGTTCTATTAATTATCGATTCAGAATCATTTTATTGGTATACTGTTATACAAGTCATACATACAGTTAAGCAAACAAACATTTTTTCTATCGTAATGGAAACATTAGAAAATATTAAAAAACACAAAAATTAAAATAAAAATAAGAGAGAAAACGAAAGAAAATATTTACTTGTTCTATTAATTATAGATTCAGAATCATTTTATTGGTATACTGTTATAAAAGTCATACATACAGTTAAGCAAACAAACATTTTTTCTATCGTAATGGAAACATTAGAAAATATTAAAATACACAAAAAATAAAAATAAAAATAAAAGAGAAAACGAAAGAAAAAACAAGAATAATGTAAAAGTGAAAATACAAGAGGAATTAAAAGAAATAATTTACACAATTACAAAGACATATCATTAACAATTTAGCCACCAAGCATTTTAGTCTTCACTCGAGTAATATTCCTTCAGTGAGAAAAACGCCTTATTTGTAAGATACTTATTAAGGCGGCTCTTAAACACGTCAAGAGATTGCGCGATAATGTGCTCGCTGAGTTTGTTGTAGACCGTTGGGCCGACGATATAGGCTAGCCTCTCCAACTTGGATAATGCATGACTTGCCGAACCTAGCATGCTTCGAGATTTTGTTAGATAGTAGAGATGCATACCATTCACCTTTAAATCGGCTTGATTTCTGCGAATGAACAGCGCTACTTCCAATATATAAATAGACTCGATTCGGGCTTCCATTATATAAATAGTATTATGATTAATATTTTCTTTTCTTTTCTTACCGGCGTCCCGTAAACTATACTATTGTCTGTTTTGTTACGTGTTTTGGCTATTCAGAAGATATCCTATATCAAGTTGTACGTGACCAGAAAACATGAAGTTGCCACCGGAAATTGAACTGTGCTTAATATTACGCTTTATGTTTTACACCCGTTGCTTTACCATTTTAAGATATATCTATGAACAACAATGTATTATACATGTTTTATTCGAAATGAATATCTCTTTGTAAATAAATATACATATATTTTACAGGATTTTATTTACCTTGCAATGTATGTTAGTTAGTATGTCTGTTTATTTAAGTCAAATCTTGCAAGCTAAATCAGAACCACTCCCTCTTATCCTTTGAAGTTGAAATTTTGCATGTTGGTTCAGTTCCAAAGACAATGCATTTATGTGGTGAGAATGATCTGATTCTACACACAGGATCGGCTCTCGACGAGGATACTCTTGCACAGTCAACAGCACAGACACACAATTTTGTATATGTATTCAATTATGATAGCCCGTTCTAAATTTACCATGAGATGGCTGCTGTACCCAGAGTTGACTCCTGACAAAGGGACTCTTCAACGGTTAACAGATAGACAATGATAGGTCAATGATAGCCCATTATTTAAAAAAATGTGTTTTTATTACTAAGTTATTTTTATTATAATCGCATATGCATTTTTATCTCTTCTATATTATTTTATCATCTCTCAGACCTCGTCTTTTTAGGTTGTACTTGCAAAGAAAATAATTAAATGTAGCCTTGGCACTTCCAAAATATCATCTAAAGCGGCCATGGCTGGCGTAACTAATAGGCAGTCTGTTCAGGGACCCTTTAGAAAAGATGGTCCCGCGGGACGCCACTGGCAATTATTGACGCCCTCGATAAGGAAACCGAGCCAAGGGATTTTATATATGTAATAAATATAGGAAGGTAACCAAATTTTATCACTTGGGAGCGTGGCTGCGGTAGATTAAAGGCTGTTTTTTATGGAGTCAGGTTATTACTGAATGTGTAACTCAATTTTATGTACGTAGGTCACACTGAATGTTTCCGAAACTGGCCACTTCCAAGAATAATTAAAGAAAATATTGCAACATTTAACAAGTAAATATATTAAAAATAGTAAGAAACTCGACTGCCATTACAGAAAGTGAACTATATTATATGTCATTATTTTTTTAAAGGTTTTTTATTAAATATTTGTGGTTTATGTATTTATTATTATATCTAGATAGATGTATATTTCTGGAATGTACTCAAATAGACCTTTCATTTGACACTAAACACGTTATATTTATGTAAATTTATTGACATTTAAACATTTCGACAAGTATTTTTTGACGTTTGGACAGTTTAGGTACCCTATGACACTCGATCCTAACAAAATCACACACTTTTAAATCGGTTCAAGTGTTTAATAGTTATGGTGGAATACAAATCAGGGTTGCATCATTAATATATACCGGAGTACAATTGCGTAGTTCAAAATGTTTTATTGGAATAAATTCTTAAGCAGCAAAAACGGTTATTTAAAAATCAGTAATATTCTATGGAGTGTATATTTAAACACTTTGTATAATTCATGTTGCAAAATTAATTTTTAACTTAGCCTACCGGATCTATTCCTGGCGGCCGCGAACAGGAAGAACGAAATGATGAATGTCAACACGCACCGCGTAACATGGCGATTTATATTACAGATGCTGCTTTCTCCTTATATCAGAGCAAGGGGTCGCTACACTCTTTGACACTCGGGAGGATAAAACGATTCTAACAATACGACACTCTTCTATATCGGTTCAAGCGTTTAGAATTTATGGTGAAATAAAGAAACGGGAAACATAAATAGATGAATCCTTAATACATAACACTCATTTTTTGAGCAGTCCTGTATTTTTTTTTTGCTATAGAACAAAGTAGTTTCATTTAACAGCCATTTCTTATTTTAATTTTGAACATTTTTTTAAATTGTTTACCTTTATTATGGGGGGGGGGGGGGTTAATTAGAGGAGATTTTGGCAGTTAGATTTTCTACGATTTTAAGTGTAATTTGACAACTCAGTCGAGACTCGCTCAGCTAAAAACTAAAATTTCTAGATGTCCATTTATAAGATAAGCTTAACTAGAGTCGAAGCTCACACCATCATCCCTACCATCTACGTCCAGTGCAAACGTCGCTCGTGAATCGAGCACGAGATCTATGCGACGCTGAGCATTTTCTGCGGGAGACGGGACATGTCAATGTTATCTTTAGTAGAAAAGGATACGGAAAATATTACGTGACACGCACACGATCTAATACAGACAAAACTTAGAAACCGAGCAGATTAAGAGCATTCTTACCATACGTCAAGGGCGTGACAGATCGAATAAGTAAGATGCTAAACAAGTTCGATATAAAAACAATCTTCAAGCCGACCCAAAATATAGCTCGGCCTGTAAAGGATGTAATACCACTTCAAACCCCGGGTGTGTATAAAGTCGAATGCAGCTGCGGTTAAGCCTACCTTGGACAAACGAAACGGCCCATAGCCACGAGACTGACAGAACACATCAAATCTGTTAAAAACGTTCAACGAGAAAAATCGGCGATCTGCCCCAACTAAAAACAAATTAGAGATTTCTTATTTTTCGAACAAATAAAATAAATATATTGGCTTCAGATATATACAACATGGACCTATCTTGTCCTCTGTTTAAGGAATTGGTGACGCGGTGTCTTTATAATAAAGAATTGATGAAAATAGTATCATAAAAATCGTATCAGAAAGCTTAAAGATTTGATTACCAGTATAAGCATATTTTAACAACGTCGTATTTCATTGAGTAATATGTTAGCGCCAGCTCGACCCGCAACACAGGGCTAGAGCAAAGCGTTTTAAATTTACTTTTAAAAAATCTGAAATATTTTGCTAAAAATAAAATGTTTCCGCCTTTTCGAATATTTAGAACCAAAAGAACGAAAAAAAAACTGGCCGTCTGTACGTCTGTTATTTGTCTGTCCACCTGAGTCATCGATATCTCAAAAATGCGCCAGCTGTTTTTTTTACCAATCTGTCTTATTCGTCAATGGAAAAAGCTGTTCCGCAACTACCATATAAATAGGAGATGTCATACAAATGTATTACTGAAAAAGTATATTTTAGCAGTACAATCACGAACTTTATATTGCTTCCCCAAATTAAATAGAAAACCGAATACCGACGAAATTTTTGAAATTGGACTACGAGTTCCTGAATTACAATGATACGCTTGAGATGCCATAACTCAAGAATATTTTGCAGATTTCGAAAGTTCCGAGAATCTTGAGGGTTTCGTACAAAAAATGGAACGAGGAGCTAACATACAAACGGACGACTGAAACATCACATGTTCATCCGTACGGTGACCATCCTGTTACTAGCCTTTTACTATCCGAATTAATTCGAAAACAAGCTAAGGCAAAAAAAAACGGGCTCTGCGGATCATGAGTGACAGCATTTAAAACTGAGTGACTTAAAGGGCCGTTTCTAGGCCATCTAGGAAGTGTTCCGACGAAAAAGGTAGTTGTTTTATAGCTCAGCATTGTCAAATGTCTGGCGAATGTGTGCTCAGAAACACGGTACAGAGTAAACAAATCATCCGATTGAAAAAAAACGATTTTTAATTTTATTCGTTATAAGGTGAGCTGATTAGATCTGCCATTCCAGCGGTAGCATTTTGAACAGTACTTGCACTTTTCATCTAGCTACTAGTGTTGATTTTATAAATTTAGTAGTAATACTTTTAATTGCTTGCAGTTGTAATTCGAAGGTTTGTAATTAATTAAGTTAAACATAGGTGATCCTTGATTAATTACAAAACTTAAAATTACAACTAGAAGCATTTTGAACTTTTTATATTGCAGATCTAATCAGCTCAGCCATACAACGAATAAAACTAATAAGCGTTTTTTTTCAAATCGGATGATTTATTTAATCTGTACGGTGTTCCCAAGCACACATTCGCCAGACCTTTGGCAATGCTGTATTGTAAAAATAACTATCTTCTTCATCGGGACACTTCCTAGATTGAAAGTTACGGCCATTTAAGCCAATCAGCTTTAAATTTTGTGACTCATGATTGCCCAGTCTGATATCATTTTTTTTCTTTGGTTTGTTTTTGCATCAATTCTGATAGCTAGTGGAGCACACAGACTAGGAATTTCTAGTGCGTTGTTAAACTACTATTTTAATAGTTGTAGGTTTGAACAGATACATAAATTAAATTAAATTAAATAATGTGTTCTTTATTTTAATCGAATATAAATTAGCTTGACATATTCTTATGTAAATCCTACTACTATTATAAACGCGAAAGTTTGTAAGAATGTATGTATGGATATTTGTTACATACTCTTTCACGCAAAAACTACTGAATGGATTTTGATGAAACTTTACAATATTATAGCTTACACATCATAATAACACATAGGCTATAATTTATAAATATATATAGTTTTCTATAATCATTATCACAATTTTCCATCACCACGAGGGTGAAACCGCGGGGCGCAGCTAGTGTACTATGTTGATGGAAATAAAATTAGTCTCAAATCTGATACGTATTTTCTGCAAGTTTTTATCACGTAAAAAGGTCATAAATCATCTGAATATTATTATTTCCCCATTTATCCGCATAAATTGATCGGGAACTAGTTCAAACTCTAGTCGAGGGGTAAAGTTGGAAGCAAGATTTGTTTGTTCCCGCGTGACGGCACTGCATTCTCCAAGCCACGTCACGTCCCGCTCCGGCCAAGTCGCGGAGCAAATTTCCCCAATGCCCTTTGTTTTTCGGCCAGCTCTGGAGCTACTTAAAAAGTTGCCGGATAAGCTGCCACCCCGCAGCGTGACTCGGATAAACGATTAGCATCGATCTGTTATCGGACGCCCTCATATTAGTGATAAATTGCCAACGAGAGCCAAGGCTTACTTTTTTCGAATCAACGTTTGGCGTTGACCACATCACTGCCGGAGGATCAGCAGCAAATATTAATTTAGTAGCGACTCAAAAAGACTAACTAAGCAAGAATATAAGAAGCGCCACAACCTGAAACAAAAAGAAGAAGAACGAAAACGAACTGCTATTGCCGGTCGAAATACGTCAACCAAAGGTTGGCAAGCACGGCCTTTAGAGCACCATTTGCTGGCCAATCGCAGAGCAACGACCGGAGTGGGGGAAGACGCGTCGCCCGAACTGTAATGAGCGGAGCTAGGCAGCCAACGCTAAGCCAAACGTCAATCGCAAATTAAAAGTGTGCGCTGACCGAGTGTGCTATCCTGTAACTGGCAATGTTGCCCACCAATACAGGAGGGTTCTGGAGAGAGATAAGCCGAGTGATATCGTCACAAGTACGGCGGTAGCCTGACAACCCTTCTCGTAAAGCTGTATGTTCAGAATGAAGTACTTGGTTTTGTGACACCGAGTATTAAGCCGCTTTTTAGTAACGACGCGCTTGGAGCCCCTGAGAGGCTATTCATATGGAGCGCTTGAACTTAGCCAAAAAAAGAGTTAGGGTCAGTCGCTAAAGTGGGAAAAGAGATATTTGCGCTAAAAACACGATCCATGGGCGTCACCAATGCATAGTACTTATAAATAATCATGTACAAATTATGATAAATTAGGCTATTTTAAATAAAACTGCCACCTATTTACTTATCAAGTCTTATTAGCAATAAAAGTATTAACGGCTTCTTTCTCTAACATATTTGTATAATAAGATTTTAAGTAATCAACGTCTGTCGGGCAAACACTTTTGAAACCACTATGTTTCATTATAAATGGTGTTCTATTTTGTCAACATTTGACTTTTCGATTTAATACGGCACGAGAGGAAGAAGGCTCTCTACCCTCCACTCCATTTTTGATGGATTCAATCATCGCATTCGCGCGTCGTACCGCGTCTTCTCGCATTGCCACGGTCGGGCTTGGTTGGGCGGAAGCCGACATCCGGTCCGTGGCTGGGTCGGCAGTGGCCCGAGCGGTAATAAATATGTGATGCTGAAACGGAAGCTCCTCCATGAAAAGTTGATACGAGTAATAAGGGAACGGCTGGTCCGTGAGGAGCTCCGCCATTAAACTGAATTAGATTTTGCTCCTGGCCTGGGGCTTGCCGCCTCTGTGATCATTCGTACTCGCATATCAGGCGTCTTAAATTCGCGATACTTTATTGCACAATTTGTATGTACTATATATCCTATATGTATGTCCTAATATATCTCTGACTGCGCAATTACAATTTTGGGTCTTATAACGATCAGCGGTATTCGTGGTTAATATTTTCGCGATATTATTATTATTATTATTATTTTGAGGACCACATTTTAGGGCAATTTAGTTTCAGTAGCATGTTACTAAAACTTTAACATAATTTATTGTTAGAGTCCTGTCCACCCTAGAATAGGCTAGTCCCAGTTGGATGACAGAATCAAATAAGCAAAGGTTGCCATTCGGTTTCTGTTATTTTTGTAAGCAAAATCAATGTTTTATAGTAATTATTTCGTAAATAAATAAATAAATTAACAATAGGACGAAATTCGTCTTTAAAAAACGGCTTATAGGCGTAAGAAAGCGTTAGAAGGCGTAATAGGCAAAAGAAGAGTGATAACGCTGGAATATTTTCTGAAGTCTAAAAAAATGTATTGAGGTCAAAAATTAGGGTCACGCGGAAGAATGTTATAAAGTGACGAGAATTTTAAATCAGTTTTGTGTATTTTATATCCGCAAAAATTTATTTTCTTTTATCATCATATCTAACAAAAATCGATTGAGTAACCACAAAATATTTATAATGATAGATGGAAAAAGAAATTAGTCGCGTATTAACGAAACGCTGTTTTGATAAGTTATATTTATGGGTTGTATTGTGTTTTGGTTGTTGTACATTGTACCTATATGTTATATTGTGTATTTTATTGGTGTGTTATGATTTGTTTAGTAATGCGACAGTGCATGTAGCTTTGAAATAGGGAATTGGTTAAATTATCATGTATATGCATGCAGTGTATGTATACTAAAATCCTTTGTAAACAAGAAAAAATATTTCGACTACTTAAACTAACTCGAATATTCATTCATAAAATAGGCGAAAGATAATACACAAAATTTGAACAAAAAGAAACTTACTCCATTTTTTTTTATAAGTGCAGCATTATGTCATGGTGATAAAGAATGGGCTATTATAATTAAATGCGTATACAAAATTTTGTGTCTGTGCTTTTGACCGTTGAGTTCCCTCTTCAGGAGCCAACCCTGGGTTCAGCAGTCATATCGTGGTAAAACACAGAACGGGCTCTCATAACTGAATGAGTATACAAAATTTCGTATCTGTGCTGTTGATTGTTGAGGAGTCCCCTCATCGAGAGCCAAACCAGGGTGTAGAATCAAGTCATGCTCACCATTAAAAAAAAATACATTGTCATCGGAATTAAATCAACATGTACATTTTCACCTTAATATGATAATAATTGAGAAGTTTCCTCAATTCTTCATGGATCCCATCATCGGAACACGATTTTGATAAAAATGGGACCAATCTGCAAGTATATCCATTCAAATAAAAGAAGATTTTTTTAAATCGGTTTATAAATGGTAGAGTTCTGAGGTAACAAACATTGGAAAAAAAAAAGATACAACCGAATTGATAACCTCCTCTTTTATTGAAGTCGGATATAAAAGAATGGCGTTATTTCAAAAAGAGCAACTGACTGTGTAACGTTCCAAATAGCTTCTAACCTATTTTAGCAATCTAACCTATTTTAAAATAGATTGCCATTATGTATGAAGGACCTTGAGGAGGTTCACTTTATGAAAAAGATACAGTGTATTTTAATTAAAAACCCAATTTATGATATTACGGATTGTGACTAAACCGAATTTTCTAAGTTCTCTCAACTTTCTTGATTCTTATTTGATACTATTTGTAATTTTTAAAATATTTTTATTTCTTTTTATATGATAACTTGTGAATTTATCGAATATTTCTGATTGGATTATTAATTGCAAAATTACCAATGAATTTCGATTAAAGTTTCAATTTCGAAAATTCGTTCGATTTATTCGTTTTACATATTATTTGAATAGCTAATAAATATTGGAATGTAGGGATAATATGTGATTTTCCAATCGTCGTTTGTATGGCAGCTTCCATTTCTATAGCAGGTACGGAACCCTAAATTTATTCAGCTCTTCCCATTGGTGAAAACAGACTGATTTAAGAATTTTCAAAATCGGACACGTGTTCTTCGATATCGGTGACTCAAGCAGACTAGCAGACGGGCGGCAGGATTTCTGGCTGCGAGTACATCTGAAAACTGCAGCCAGGAGCGTCGCCAGCGTACATATTCAGTTGCATTTGATATAGCAAGTGTAGGCTGCGGCGCACACGGGCGCAGCGCGGCCGGTCTCCAGATCAAAACTAAAAGTGAACGTTCAAAATTGCTGGTATGTCTCCACTCCTACACTTTCGTCTTCATTTTTAATTTCATCTTGCGTCTAACGTCTGCATTATTGAATGCCATAAAAGGCATGCAGTTATACGCCTACACTTAGAGCTTTAGTCTATGTATTCAATTGAGGTTACGATGGACGAGTGTGAAGTTGTAGCAAGCAGTGCGGACATATTTAGTATTAGGAAGTGCAAGAAGAAAACGTTAATAGCCACCATTAATCTGGATGAAAGATTATTTGAAAAAACGTATGTATTTAATATTGAAATATACAAATATCAAAACCAAATTTCTATAACCTTTTAAACATAGTGAAACCAAAATTTGCTATTTTGTCTCGTAAAATGCACAGACTGTCGCACGCCTATTCACAGGGTGCCAGAACGGGTGCACTGAGCCATGCGCTCTCGTTCAACTTTTGACGCATACGCTATTGCATGCACTATGGTACTATGCATGCGTTAGAGGAAACCGAAAGATGAAACAAAAAGCGTACGAGTGGGGACATATGCACCTTAAGTAGAGCTGCATTCATTTCATATCGTACCCCACGACTACGTAAAAAATAGATAAATATAGCGATCAAACGATGGCCAAGGATTGAAAAAAAATTGCCTTTATCTGTGGTCAATTTTACCAAATGCAATGCTATGCAAAATACTTTGTACGGTGAATGTTTTAAACAATGCTGATATGACGTCCAATAATGATGAAACTTCGGTCGGTGATGTGATATATCTCGCGGTCGGGGGAGATATTTCATCAGAGAGCGGTTATTTTCCACAGCTGATCATAAATTTTGGCATTTATTATCATCCTAAATGTTCTGGAATTTCTCCCGCGCGTAAATAATCGCCGGCGTAAAATATTTTATTGTCATGCCGATATTTTGATGTTACATGTGTTCGATTTTGCTCTAAATTGCTAATGTCACTCCCAAAATATTCGCTAATGTAAAACAATGACAACAACGGCCACATTAACTTTTGGCTGTGGGGCAAGTTATTGTGGTCGGTAATTTATGCGTTTATATAAAAAAACAGCAAACTGGTAAAATACTTTCCTTGTGTCTATCTGCTATTTAACTGCAAGGTGGAGTTCGATGCGGTTTTGAATGTTTCTTAGAGGGTCATATTATATAACAAGTAAATATATTAAATAGAATAAAAAACACTACTACCGTTACAGAAAGTGAACTATTGTCATTTTAATTAATATTTTTTATTACGATCTTTTTAAGAAATATTTGTGGTTTATTTATTTATCCATAGAAACATATATATATTTCCGGGATGTAATTTATATTTATGTCAATTTATTGACATTTGGACATTTAGACAACTACTTACCTAATATTTGGAAAGATAATGTACCCTATGACAAACGGAATATAATGACGATTCTAACAATACCACACACTTCTAAATTGGTTCGAGTGTTTAGAAGTTATGGTGTATTAATAAAATAGAAAACATACATAGATGAACCCTGAAGACATTACACTCCTTTTTGCCAGTTGTGTAAAAAGGGGGGCATAGAAGAGGAAAATTAAGTAATAGGTGGATGAATAACAGCCATGCATGCGGTTTTTAGATATTCTGTTTCTCCTTTAGAACGCAATAAAGTCAAGAACAGCTGAACTCATTCTAATATAGTTTCCACTATTATCTAGGCCATTATTCAAGGATGGTTAAACTTTTAAGAACATCAATATCTCTCTCTATAAAGGGGACTAAGCAGTGGAAGGGCAAGTTAATTAGGTTGTTAGAAAATACCATACGTGCGACATTTAAACATGAATAACATACAAACTAAAGCGATAACCTATTCCTTTTTCGCGAACCACACTTTGGAAATTGCTGGTTTAGATTATGATTTCAATTCAGTTTATGAAAGCAGCATACGCGCAGCAATATAACTAACAAATGGCACGACCAGTTACAGGACAAGAAGACTAGGAGAGGGGAGCGAAATTAAAGAATAGAATAAAACGTTGCAGATGGCGTGGCGTAGCCCAGAGGAAACGACCGTCTCGCTGAGGCCATAAGTCGAAATTTACGACAAGAAATAGAATCGCCGCGAGAGAAAAATGCTCGCGAGGCGAAGCCACCGTCACGGATAAATCGTAAAGATGTATGCAGTCGCAACAGATACGACACGAATGGAATTTCGGCCCATCGATGCGTTTCATTCACCTGTATAAGTCAGTAATCCAGCGCCTGAAAAGATAATCTAATAAGGTATTTTGCTTCAAAAGTCTGATATTTTTTTATATCGGTATTAAAAAGTAGATGAACACGTTATTTGCATTCATATTTTATTGACCGATTAAAGATAATTTTGAAGTTTTCTCAAAATTTGAGTCGCTGCTATATGAATTTCAATTCAAATATTGTAAAATATGAAATGGTGCACTTTTTTTTCACTTTTTATGTCTTATTTTGAAATCAATGTGTAAACTCTCTATTTACTATTCAATATGTTCCATTTTTTCCATGTATCTTCCCTTAGGTTATTATTTTTTTAACCTGTTTTTTTAAATTTGATTTGCAAATTGTGAAGGAGATAGTTGTATTTCTAAATCGAAATCTGATTTAAGAATATTTAAAAAAAAAGTTCTGTTTACCTAAAACAAGCATTTTTATTCAAGATTATGATATATTTTTTTTGCCAGTAACTAAGACTTAATGAAAAAAGGATATATTTGATTTTCAACCGATTTTTTTATGAAGCCTAGTCTCCTTTATTTCAACGTATCATTTCTACAACTTTTCAGAACAAAAACATGGGTTCATTACCGCGTCGGCACGTCGCCAAGTGTTGCTAATTATCAAGTCACTAAAGATCAATTATTAAGTCAACAAGTATCAGAAAAAACACTAGAGTCTATTCATATTTCTGGGTTTTACGCAGATATGATTGTGAATTTCTTTTTCATCACTAAATCGTTCTAACAGAACTTTGTTTCCCAGAATAGTCAAAAAAAATGCAATTTTGTAGGTATCCTCAATTTCGACAACAAGAATATCTAGCTATAGAGTTTTTATATTGTTTTAATCTTCTACCCTTCACTTGAAAATCGCAATATTAAAGAAGTTGCGAAAATAACGAAAAATATTCTGATACTTGACCGCATCTGGTCTATTAGTATAACCCCTATTTCCTAATCTATGCCACCATCTCACGGCTTGGCAGTGCCCTTCGCGTCGCCAGCGTCGTATTGGGAGAGATCGGGCCATTAAGATGGAGATATCACTTAATCGATAAGCTCTTTCTTAGCGTATTGAAGAGGGTGATCTCTCGAGGGTGCCGGCAACATTATTGTACGGGAAATGCGAGCAAGTGGGTCGCCCCTCGGATATACATGTGTGGTGGTGGATAGCGCTCCGCAAGAGGCTTAAATGTTACCGTATAAGTTAATACTACGAAGAGCTCTTGGAGGGACGAAAAATAGGTCAAGAATGCTGAATTAAGTCAAGGCCAGAAACTTACGTATATATATATATATATATATATATATATATATATATATATATATATATATATATATATATATATATATATATATATATATATATATATATATATATATATATATATATATATATATATATATATATATATATATATATATATATATATATATATATATATATATATATATATATATATATATATATATATATATATATATATATATATATATATATATATATATATATATATATATATATATATATATATATATATATATATATATATATATATATATATATATATATATATATATATATATATATATATATATATATATATATATATATATATATATATATATATATATATATATATATATATATATATATATATATATATATAATATATATATAATATATATATATATAATATATATATTTATTATACGTGTACCAATTTAAAAAAAAAACTAAAATAACCATCACTTTAAGCAACTACCCCATCCATTATTTCCATAGGTTCTTCACATTGAGCATGACACACTATAGTATCGCAATTCTTTAAAAATATAGAGGTGTTTTATATTTTTTTACTGGTATTCCATCTTTCTTCTCCAACTAGCGTATGTGACGCTAGGATATTTCCCAGGACTATAATGACCTGCGCTTTTAGATAACCAAAAATTTGCGATGTATAAGCAAGAGTAAAACTGCTCCCATTCTCGATTTCTACCATAAATTTTACATTATGTTAAGTGGCGGTGGCGTGCCATTAAAAAGGCTGCAGGCGACAAAGAGATTCACGGTGGCATCAGGAATAGGGGTGAAGGAGTGCAAGGGAAAAAGAACGTAAAACCGGGAGTGACGTTCCGAGTTGCAGCCAGCATTGTGGAAAGATTTCCTAACGTGCAGACGAAATGGAGGAGGCAGAATATCACCTCCGACCACTTTTTTTAAAAATAATTCGATTTAGAACCAAAGGAAAAGGGTATCACAATATTCTGAAATCATAAAAACTGCACGCATCCTGACTCACCTCTGTCCCTTTTCTGATACTAGACGTTGTCTTTGATCGAGCCCTAGCCATTGAGAAGAATCAGTAGGTCCACATCTACTTCAATTATCAGCACATTCTCAAAGGAT
The DNA here is from genome assembly GCA_944548615.1 of Micropterix aruncella. Classification (NCBI taxonomy): domain Eukaryota; kingdom Metazoa; phylum Arthropoda; class Insecta; order Lepidoptera; family Micropterigidae; genus Micropterix; species Micropterix aruncella. The sequence goes on along the minus strand of OX155951.1, from coordinate 20,594,785 downwards.
GTACTTTTGCCTAGCGTGGTTCTCCCAATGTCCCTGTTTGCATCTACTGAAGCTCTCTTAGCCTTATTTCTCAGGTTTTTATCTATCAAGTTCCCACAAATATCAAATTTTTAGGTTTGCCAAATTGTTACCAAATGTCTAATTTTAATAGACTTTTGCAAGCGATAGAAGAAATACTGCAATTATTTGTTAGTGGAAAAGAATGAAGAGCTTGATTTCAACTAACCAAACACTTAAACTAATATCCGCTAGTAAATTAAGGGTAGGTGCTGCATACATGGACCAACGGAATTTCTCAAATAACGTTAGTTTCATCGAAACATACACAAATATATAAATATAACGATCTAAATATTATATATATAGTATTATTATATATTATAGTATTATTCTTTTGCATTATATTACAATATAGTACATTTTGTTTAATATCTTATATCATATTATATGATATAATAGTAAAGTTATGCAGAAGTATATATATATATATATATTTTTAAGATATGACTTGCAGCAGTTCTTTCTCTGTCCTTGAACGACCTATGTCGTCAAGCCATTTTTTAATATTTTTTTTGAATAAAATGGTATTTTCTATTTTCTTTATTTTGTCATGAAGGCGGTTGAATATTTTAGGTGCTATGTATATAGTTGAATTGTCTTTGGGCAAATGAAGAATTAACTCGGGGAACGGCATAATTCAGACCTGCAGATGCTCTTGTAGTTCGGTGTTGCTGGCTTCGTAGTCGTTTATCTGAGGTTCGATGGAAGAACATGAGTGACTGTTTCACAAACAGCTCGCGTATATCTAACACATTACTTTCTTTGAATAGCATGTTGGAGTCATATCGTGGGGGCCTTCTATTGATTACCCTCAACAAAAGCTTTTGGGCTTTCACTAGAGGATCCAAGACAGATTTTACACATGCTGCCCAAGCGATTATTCCGTGTACCCATAAACCCTGACACAGGGCCATATAAACCATATTTAGGGAGTTCTTAGAAAGGACGTTGCGTAATTCTCTAAAGACGAAAACTAGTTTCCGAGACCTCGAAGAGAGTTGTAATAATTGGTTATCCCAGCTCAATTTAGAGTCTATTAGGACACCCAGATACTTGACTTCGGTTTTTTCTTGGATATGGTAACAAGCGCAGGATGGTTGCCGATTACAGTGGTGAGAGTGGATTGTCAATGATGGAGGAGGTGTGATGACTACAGGACGTAATCCAAACACAATGAAATTGCTTTTTGAGGCATTCAGAGTTAGGACATGTCTATCAAGCCATGCTTTCACACTGTCCAGACTATTTTGTGCCTTTACTAGTACCTCAGCCCATGTTTCTGCTTCAACGAGGATAACCGTGTCATCAGCAAAGGAGACAATTCTTGCATTATCGCCAAGAGGCAATTCACACAAATCATTGACGTACATCAGAAAGAGAATAGGGCCAAGTACGCTGCCTTGAGGCACACCAAAGGATATTTCGGCACTGTCACTTTCTTTGCCGTCAATCACTGAAATCTGTGACCTGTCCTTCAAATAACTTTCTATCCATTTATTCGAGTATCCCTGTATACCATATCCAAAGAGCTTTTTTTTAAGTATCGCATGTGAAACAGTATCAAATGCTTTAGACAGATCGAGGAAAATTGCCATGGCTTTTTTCCCTTGGTCAATACTCTTAGCTACGGATTGAGTAACGAAATTAATGGCATCATTTGTCCCTCGACCTTGTCTAAAGCCGTATTGATGATCAGAGAAAAGTCCCTCTGAATCAAAGAATTTAACAAGCCGTGACTTAGCAATTTTTTCGATGATTTTTGAAAACACGCTAAGCAAGGAGATAGGCCGATAGTTGCTAATTTCATCACTACTACCAGACTTAAAGATTGGTATAACTTTTGCCCTCTTAAAGCATTGGGGAAAAACTCCAGTTTTAAAACTTAGATTAATTATGTGAACGATAGGCTCTGCAATCCAGTCCTCCGCATATTTCAGCAGGTTACTAGGAATTTCATCACAGCCGGGGGCACATTTTTTTAAGTTCCTAATTGTTTTCCTAACCTCGCTTGTATCAGTAGGAGTGAAGTGGAATGATAATGTACTTTTTTTCTCGCTATTTAATGAGTTCGATAAAATATCCTCCGTCGAATCAATATCCCGGAGTATATGCTTTGCCAGTTTTTCTCCTACAGTAGCAAAATACTGATTTATAAAATTTAATGTGACTGGCGGATACTGATCGACATTTGTGATTTCTTGACCGATTTTAACAGCCTTAATTTTTGAATTTTCTTTTTTTCCGAAAGCTATGTTTTTTATTATTTCCCATGTCTTTTTTTTGTCTCCATTGACTTCATTAAGCAAGTTTTTGTAGTAGTCATATTTAGTTTGTTTTATGAGCCTTTTGCACGTATTGCGATAGGTTTTATAATAGGCGAGTAGCTGTAAATCATTAGGATTTTTTTCACGCTTTTGTGGATTTTGTCGCGTTTTCTTAGACTTGATAAAAGACCGTCTGATATCCATGGTTTGATTTTTAATTTTGCTCTACTAATTTTAATATGTTTTTCCTTGGAAGCATGTTTAATGAATGAATTATATTCGCATAACTCGAGTAGCGCAATTATAAATGCCCACAATTTATACCTTAAATATGAAAATAGAAAATACATAAAATCAGGATTCAAAATAACATGCACGTTTTTCGCATAACATGCATTGATTCGCAACTTCAGTAAAGTCAATATGACAGGTGCCCTTTTCTATTTATCTTCATCCTGGATTCAACATTAATAGAAGCCACGAGGAATTTACGTAATGTGAAGACCAGCTAAGGGAATCGTGGAAAATAACTTCTGTACGCGCCTGCCGACATACATAGCCTCGGATATTTTATTTATTTATTACTTTTGTATTTATTTAAAAAAAATAATTAGGAATTATTTTTACACAATGATTTTGCGACACTCCTAACTAGGCAGTGCCTCTTCCAAGAAAAACTATGATATTATTTTAAATTTTAAAAAAATAAGTGTAGTTTTATGAAATAGATGTTAAAAAATTGTTATTGTAGTTTAAAAAAAAATCATTAAAAATTTGAATTTTCATTAAATAATAAAAGTAGTATATAAGCTTTTCATTTCATTTAAATAGAACTACAAACAAATAATTTTCTAACGTTTCTCCTTGAGTAGCAAACAATAATCCTTCTTCTGGAGGTAAAAAATAAAATTCCTTTGTGCATCAAAGAGCCATTGAATCGTAAAGTTTTCCACCACGTAGTCGAAAAGCAAGCATTGTGTGTTCATCCACATTGCCGATTTGTAGAAACAATTGCTGCCTAATTGTAATGAGCGCGGTCGGACGGTCGATGCGCTTCCGCCCTAGCTCGACTTGTTTGTGTAAAGTTTGTGTTAGTTTGGTGAAACGTACCGTACAACCCTGTTGAGCTCGCTCGACGCTCAATTCCTATAGAACACACAACAGCGATGCTATCGCTCCTTCGGGGATGTGCTCTGGGAGAGCCGATGAAACAACACGTTTTAGTAAGCAAATAGATCATTGAATGATTACAAAATCGCGATCAGAAACCCCGAAGTGTATTCATTCAAAAAAAACAACTGAACGAGTGATTGACCTCGGTAGTATATTCAGTTACCGAATAAACCTCAATAAAACTTACTGGGTAACCCCAGGGATTCTGTTTGAAAGTAGACTAAGTTTATTTTGTTTATTTTATTTCCTATGGTTTATTTTGCATTTGCTTCTGAATGTTAAGGCCGCCGTACAGTGGGCTATTTGTATGGCAGAACTTAATCGACAGTCGAAATTCTCAATATGAGTTTTTCACAGTGATAGATACCTTATCAGAATATACGATAGTTTTCACATCGTTTCAATGTTATTTCATTTTTTAATACACGAATAATATCAATTGCGCTGTCGAACTTTACTTTTTTTTCGCGCGATACGTAGATACGATTCTCGGCAAAATAAAAAGGTTTCTTTTATTTGAAGCTATTTATGTGATGGTATTTAATTTGGAATGTATTTAATGCTCCAGTTTTCAAAAATGTACATATAACGATTTTGTGATGAGACGATGAGACACAGCTAAATAGTATAGAAAGTGGATTAGATGGGTAGATACAGGGTTGCGCAAGGAATCGGGAAATTTTGATTTAAGGGTTAACGTAATTGAACGAATAAACACGGGAAAATTATATTTTATGGGCGAAAGTGCATATATACTGTATGTTATTTATGTTATGTTGATGTTTAATTTATGTTGATGTTTAAGTCGTGCAGTATTCTTTGTACGCTTCGTCGCCCGATCTCTAGCGCAGATGCATGTTTTCGAACGGAGCGGCGAGGGCTCCTCTCGATGAAAACTCAAACCTCTGCAAAGCTCTTCAGGGTACGTACCATTCGAACGCTACCTACAAGCTTCTTTTTCAAGGCTGAACCAGTGTCTTCAATATTACGCACCCACATTGTAGTTGCATAATCGGATGGGACACGTCCATTACGTCCTATTAGCTGGTGATGCTTTCGAAACATCCTTTGAGTAGCAGTCACACTATCACCCGGCTTGTAAAACGATCTCACAGTGATGGAACGGCCCCACTCCAATACTCCATGATTACTAAATAACAACGCGTTCACAACAACTACGCAGCGGTTCCGAACGGTTGCCAGCTATAACGTTCAAAATTTCCCGTTTTCCAGCGCAACCCTGTATGCTGACAGAAAGCGTGCATCAAATGAATAACAACATTTTAAATATAGCGCAAAAGCGGCCTAGCCATAAACATCTATAATAAGCCATAAACATCTATATAAAGCCATAAACAATTTTAAAACAAAGCCCCAAGAAGCGTCTTTCTCGCTGTCTGTCTGTTTGATCGCGATAAACTCAAGAACTGCTAGACCAATTTTAATGTGGTTGTCACTGTTTGTTAGAGCGTCCTTCAAGAAAGGTTTTTGTTTAACCCCTCGCGTACCAGACGGCCCGAAACGTCCAGAATTGATATTTACCGTCGAACCCCAGACGGCCCGAAATGGCCAGGCGAGGCCGACCGCTAATTATGTTAGTACAACTTTGACTAATAATTATGAATAATCTTTATTGCTTTACATAACGACGTTACAAATATCTAATAGCAAATTTCAATAGGAACATAAAACAGGTCTTTTTTAGACGATCGGTGTGACAGTTTCGGAGTAATCGTTTTTTTTCTGAAACGCCATCTTTTTTTTGAGACTCGCGAATTTCATACGGGCCGTAAGGCACACATTAAAATTCAAACCGCGGGCCTCGAGGGGTTAATACTCTCAATATAATATGTGAATGGCTGGATAAAAAGTACCAGTTAAATTTTAATAAGGTGGAAATCTGCCGCACGCGCGGTTTTAGACATTCTCTTCGACTATTACATCGCAATAAACTCAAGAACTGCTGAAAAAAATCCAATGCGATTTCCATTGTTAGTTAGGCCATCTATCGAGTAAGGTTAAACTGTAAAGAATATCACTACATATGAAAAAAAACAGTGATAAATCGAATAAAAATGTCGAGTCGAATATAAATACCCGTACGAACGACTGTTAAATTTGGTAACAAAACTTAAGCGATGACTTATATATTTTTTTAAAACTCTATTCTGAAATCGAAATTGATGAGTCTACAAGTGCATATTACAAAGTAGCACGTTTATATTTTTCCGAGATATGAGCAAAAACCACGATTCCTTAAAAATAATTTCTTAAATCAAAAATATTTTTCAAAGCAAACAATTATACTTGATATAAATAATTATTTTTATTGTTTCAATCCCCTAATGCAAATAGAATATGTCATTTAAAGTATGTAGCTATCATTATTGAATGAGAATTATTGTATGTCAAAAGCCTTTGAAGCAGTGCCCTAAGAAATGTAGGCTTCAAGCCTATATAAGCGGTTTTATTCATGGACAACTTTACGTGGTCTTTTCGTGTGCCATATCAAGGTGTAGTCTTTACGTATTGGTATCAGCCAATATAGAATAGTTTTTTTTAAATATCAATGGAACATCTATCATTTTATTGGAATAACCAATATCATATCAAGTTGTGAGGTTGGCCACCCCTCACTAGACTCCAATTGCTCGTGAGTGAAGGGTGGTGCTCATCAGTGGGTTTTCTCCGTATTGAAAGTCGTTGATGCTGGAGTTGAAGTATTAATTCCAGAAGGTATGTGATAGTTGCCAGTTTGTAACGCCTTGATTGATAAGTCGCGGAGTATGTGTAGTGTGTGCTCGAAGTATATGTCGCAGTTGTGTAATCGCGGAGTGAGACTTGAAGATCGGTATCGCGGATAATTGAGTGACTGCTTGATGATGATGATAACGAGATGTAGTCGCGGTGTGTGCTCACTGGAGGATGATAAATGATCGATCGAATGTATGGCTTTATATATCGTGTGTATGATGCAATGTTCAATGCGCGGGGGAAACTAAGTGTGTCAAATTGAATCGATCAGAAGAAATGATATTAGTCATCGGCTGTGTGTGCATTAATTGCCAAAATTTATATGGAATTCAATGCTGTTTGACGCATGTAATATTGAGCGTTTTTGCGGTTTCGATTCTAGAGAATTTACTTCTTTTGTTGACTGATATGTTGGGCGAAGTCCTCAACAAAGTCAAACACATCTCACTTATATATCACAATAAATTTGTTTGTATCCCTTAAAAAGATTATGAAAATATTTGGCCAGGAATTCGGCCACAACTTTGTCCGACGTTGTAATCTCATCCCAAACAATAAATTGAACACTGGTTGATTGTATGAAATAAACAAAATATTCGCAGAAACAAAAACTTCAATGCATCGAGTTCATCATTTCGTAGGCCTTTCTACGGCTATTCGAAATATGTAAGACATGTATACAATTGACTTTTTTGATGTTACGCATTTTCTCTGATACTTTATGTCATGTATTTGCGTATCACATCAACCGACCGCGAACACCTAACTCCCCTGTAATGACACTCCAAGAATAACAACCAAAATGACGCCATATTTCAGTTTGCTCCGTGCTGCCCGCTTCTTCTTTTCCTCAGTTTCCTCAGATACACAAGCGGCGACTATATCGAAGTCAATAACAACTTTTGTTGCAATCAAGTTTCGCCATCGTCGTCCATCGGCGCTCGCCCCCGCAACGGAATGAAACTTGTGACTACAACTCACTATTACTCGCGAACGAGCTGGTATGTAATTTTATCCAAGCCGCTTTTCCCAACTGGAAACTTAGTTTAAACCGTTATATATACCCGTGAAGTTGGGATAAACGCGCTGTTCCTCGATCGCGTCGGACACATTGACGTTTTTAATTAGTGTAATGTTTGTTTGGCCCAATTTTCAAGCCAGAAATAAATGAGGAAATACTGTACGAAAGAGTACACATCCTCAATTGATTAATATTGTAGGATATTTAAAAAAAACTGTTACGATATGGCTGCTGGAATGTCGTTAATTTATTGACATCTATCTGCCTATTTAGATTAAAAAATACGTAATTACTGACCTTATGAAAATTCTTTGATATAATTAATTTTAACACACACTTTTATTAGGTCTGTATGTATGTAAGCAACATGTAATGGAATCTAGGCAACCGAATTTCAACCACCTAATTGTCGTATGAATATGAAGCTTGGCAATTGTGTGTAGTTCTGTTGACAATATGATAATATGATACGATCCAGCTGATCTGATGATAAAGCGGAAGATAGTCACAGTCACACGAGCCGTGTTTGGGCTTGTCTGAATTGTCTTGAGATGTACTCTGGCCATTTAAGATTTCCAGGCTCTGATGATGGATCCGGAAGGTAGGCACTGGAATTCTATAACGGGACAACGTATCTTAACCGTGTTTGGGCTGGGAATCGGCTTGAGATGTACTCAGGTTATGAATAGTTTCCAGGGTCTGATAATAGAGCCGGAAGGTAGGCACTGGAATTCTTTAATAATACAACGTATCTTAGCCGTCTTTGGGCTTGTTGAAATCTTCTTGAAATTTGCTCTGGTCATGAATGGTTTTCAGAGCGTAAAAATGAATCCGGATGGTGGTTACAGGAACTCTAAAGGGGTACAACATATTCTATTTAATTATAATATTAAAAATAAAAAATGAAAGAATACATTATAAAACTAAAAAACATATTTTTTAAAAGTACTGCACTAGAAAGCAAAAAAATATTAACCACTCTATTCTCACTGTTTGCTCCGTAAGGGACTTAGTTTAAGACATGGTTTTAATTAACTTAAAAAAAATAGTGTAAAAATGGGGCGCTTTTTCTAATGATTTTTTAAATAATAATAAGGGGATTTTTGATGTGTGACATAAGTTTTATTTTTTTACCATGATTAAAAGTAATAACTTGTCAAAAAAACCTTTTCCGAAATTTTATTCAGCATTCTAAAGAATACCTAGGCAGCACATTAAACCACAAATTATAATAAAACCTCTTAAACTATGTAATATTGAGGAATATATAAAATTCCTAGGTATTTCATACAATAGCTAGGTAAATTAAGTAAAATAAGCCTTGTTTTATACATAGCCTCGTTTCATATAGTGCCTAAAACTTTTCTAGCTATTCTAGAGAAACCCTAGGCTATTTGTTTGCTAATATTATATGTACATTGTATGCTCAGGGTGAATTAAAAATTAACGCAAACGACATGTTGAAAAAGTAATTTATTCCAGCGAACATAAGCATTACTTCGTTTACCTATACCCAATATAAATATTCGGTCAACCAAAGATGTGGTGACACTTGCAAGAACGCAAGCTTCGGATATCTACTGACGGATCTATCGATAAAGTTTAATTTACAGCACTTTTAACCGCATTTTAAAGCCCAGATCAGAATTTCCTATATGCAAAAACATCGTTAAACGAAGAGATTGTTAAACATAGGTTCACGTTTATGTTTAATAATAATAAAGGGATTTTTTTGATGTGTGACACAGGTTATAAATTTTTTGGAAACTTGGAAATATGTAGATACTTAGCCGAACTTTTCTTCGACATCCCAAAAAAAATACCTAGGCAGCATATTAAACTATATATGATAATGAAACCTCTTCAACTCTTTACCTATGTTACATTCAGGAATATACAAAATTCCTAGGTATTTCATAGATTACCTAGTTAAATTAGGTAAAATAAAAATCGTTTCATACATAGCCTCGTTTCATGTTTCACACATTACCTAAAAGACTAAGGAATTTCATAAATTTTCTAGTTTTTCTAGAGAATCCTTAGGTTAGTCATATTGCCAGTAACACATATATCATTTGAGCTAGAAAAAATGTAAAATCATGCAATTCATGACAACGACTGATATCTCAAAAGAAAAAATAGAGTTATAAAATTTTGCGATAATTGCTATGCGGTTTTAAATATTAACTAACTGACTACGAGGAACGACCTAAGAAAACATCTGTTATAACGCTAGTAAAACGCCGCCACGTAACAGACTTAGTGATCTTATAAATATTTTTTCATCAGAGAATTGTTTTAAGAATAAGAATAAGAATAACTTTATTTTCGAAAGTACTGTTCCAAAACGCAATTTGGAAAGTCTGCCTAACTAGGCCAAAGCCCGTATGTCGTCAGTATAACACATCTCATTATGACAGTCGTATATTTCATGATAGTTTATGGTCGTTTAGAGCATTATTTATTAGCATGCTGTAATAATCATTTCCCTTCTATTTTATATTTTTCCTAGGTTCAGTTTTAATTCCGTTGTTAGTTATGAATGAAATTGTTCGTTCGTTATGAAGTATATTGTGTACTCGTGTAAAAATGTTATTTAGAGTTATGTAACCGTATAATTTCATACAATATATGTAAAATAAATATTTCGTTGAAGTACAGAATAAAATCAAAATTGTTTTAAAATATAATTTTTTAAGTCATAAAAAAACAGTTCCATATACATATATAATTACAACTGAAAGAGTTTTTTTTTCGAAAACAGTTAAATACGGGCTGGCACTGTAGTTGTCCGTCTTTAAACGTTTTCGATTTGGTCTTCCGATGAGCCCTTAACTTCCAGAAAGGCTTGTATCAGGTAAGCACAAAGCTCAGTGGCAAATTCTTATCTTCCACGACCCCAAAACAATGTCTGAGTTGCGGTAACAAGTCGAAAGTTTAGGGACAGCCGTTGGGCTCGATTTTCGCTTATGTCGGTTTTCGCGGCAGGTGGAAGGCGGGTTGCCAAAGCCACCGGCCGGACGCTCACCGCCTCAACTCCATTCCCATCCCATCCCATGAGACCGTATTATCCTTTGGATTATTCGCAAACCCTAATCATTCTAGCTGCATTATGCGGATAACGTTGATGATGTAATATCGAAGATTATCCATTACCTCAGTCGATTTCAATATTACTTCAATATTATTAAACTTTTAATATTTCAGAGTTTGTAAATAGCTCGACCAGCTTTAGTCTAGTAGTAAACAGTAAGCCCTTTAGTAACCTTTGCTAATTTGCCTTAAAAAGTCACATAATTTATAGGTGGGCCTTTTCATTCAAAAATATGAGTTAAATTTGAGAGATAGACGCCTTATTAGTAAGTTAGTATTAAAGCAAGTAAGTATTTTTATTTCGAAAACCATTCTCCGGGCGTAGAAATTACAAATTTTAATGTTTCTATATTATTTTATATTATTTTAATATTAAACAAGTCCATTAAATCAAAGCATAGTAAGCCCATAGTAAGCATTAGACTATCATGAATATCGTGTTCTGAGAGGGAGCACTCGTCGGATAGATTTCTCTCATATTCCAATGCCAGACACAAATTCTAAGGTTAGAGTGTCGCTATACAGTGTATGTAGTGTATATAATAATATTTTTGCCGACAGTATACATTACACTTCTAAAAATGCATTACCTGGAACCCAAAATCTCTCCACTTATCCATACAGCATTAGTATTTTAATATTATATGTTTATTATATTGGAAATCTAGCCTTTCTTAAATAGTTTTGTATATCATTAAAACAGGCCAACGATTTTTTTTAAAGTAATTTATTTTAACTCTCATTTAAATTGTTTAGACTCATAGACATAGAAATCGATTGTTGAAATGTAAGTTAAGGACGATCTGTAAATTGCTACGCCGCGCGTAGCAACCAGACAGCAACCGCGCGAAGAATGCAGGCGTCGAGGCAGTCTTTTTTGCGTAGCATTTGTAAAGACGGACGTCGTAGCCGCCCCCGTCCCGCTTGTGCTTCCGTCGCCACCCGTTGACGCGACGCTAGGACGGAAAGGCGGACGGGTCCCGATAATTGCCCAACGGAACCCGATATCTGGCGGCTACCGCCGCCGGCAAACCCACAATTCATTACCCGACTCTCGCGACACTACCCTATTTCTCAAGGAGTAAGAGATACCCACGTCACTACTAGCGGGTCGACGACAGACGGTATAAATCATATAATGAAACACTAGCTAATGGTTTCTTGAGGGCTTTTACCTCAAGGATAACGAAGCCCGGGTTAAAGGTCTGGAAGAACTAAATTTCATTAAATAAATACTCGTTTTTAACAGCGTTTTCGCTGTGGATTTCGACTTTTTATTTATATTTATTTATCACATTTAGTCACCGTGAAGGAGATTTAAATAATATAATTTTAGATTATAATACTTTTCACATAATGTATAAACTTGTAATTGAATGAAACTTGGTTTTAAAATTACGAATTAATTGGACAATAGATCAAATATTTTATATTTATTAGAAGAAAATAATGTTAATCTATTTCGACTATGTATTTTCGACTTTAGAATGACTGCGCTCGGGGGCATACCAGCAATTCGGAGTCAATTTTTTTATGTTTAAGAGCTAACTAGTGATTAGGGAGCTCAACCAATGCAAGATAATTGCAGACCCCTGTCCTGGTGTGCTGATTCGGGGCGGTGTTAAGAAATTTCGTCATCGAAGTTGGGCGGATTTTAGCTTAATTGAGGTTCCGGCCAGTATAAGAGCTGCGAAACCTGATTTTAAATAAGCGTCGACCATCTTTATCATTTATAGTATAGGAGCGGCATTTGAATAGCGTGTAAATGAACGAAGAGAACCATTGATAACCGAACCGATAGTTCAGAAAATACAATGACAACCATAATCAGTCCATGGGTATTAAGAGGAACAATGATTAATTATTATTAATTATAATACATATTATATACATAATTATTATATTATATACATATTATATACACAATACATATTACATAATTATATAAAATTATTAATTATAATCTGCTAAAACAACAAGGAACATTAGGAATTATTATTGATTTGATATCATAGATATTATAGGCAAACCAGTGAAATAATTACATTTTTAAATAAGATATTATAATTGTAAATTTGTCAATCTGTTATAATAACAGGTAATTGTGAGAGACATAGTTTTACGCATTATCACCATAAATGTAACACCACAATTTCGGACAATAAATATATTTCTAATTCTATTTCTATTTCATCAAACTAAAGATAGTAAGCAGCTTTCAGGAGAAATTAGCTCGAAATCTATTTAGCAGTTTTTCGGTTTTTTTAACGTACGTGGCCAAGTGACTTAAAGCAGCACTTTCCAGGATAATAAATTATTTAAAGTATTTAATAATTTGTAAAACCGTATTTTTCCGTTCCATTAACCGTCGCATTCCTAGCGCTGCGCTAATCGAGCCAGCGAGAAGAGAAGAGTCTTCTCTGTTTGTTGCGCTCAGTCGCGTCGTCGTGTAAATATTACACGCACTACTAGCTTGGATTAACTTTTCCACGCGGCAACCGTCTACCTCGACATCTAAGAGGAATTCTATCGAGTCTGACAAAAGAGCCTCCGCTTCAAGATAGCGACCTAGACTACGACACAGTGCCTGCTTCGAAAGTATATGGCTTTTTTGCTCTCCGGAAGAGGATTCTTCGTCGCGTAATTTTTTGGAAACGATCCTAGATATCAGATAAAATAAACAATATTGCCATATTTTATCTGTTATTTTTTCATGGAAATTAGGAGGTTTCGTAGTAAGCGAGATTAGTCGATAGGTGATATACTGAGTTTAAGGTAATCTGAAACTTTCTGTTATAGGTATTTGTTACTGAGGAAAGCATTATTTATATTGAATTTTTGGATATTCAGTAGTTTGTATAGTTAATTAGGGCCTAAACGAAATAAGTTATTTACTGACTTTTTGTTGAAGTCTTTGTTGAAGCGCCGAAAATCAAAAACCATAACCTTAACTATAAAAATAATCAACATAGATAATCAACTAAAAATAATCAAATTATTGGAACATAAAAGTGGTACTTTAGGCAATATATGTTACAGAAGAGCCATAATATAAGAACTCGCCACTTGTTCAATCATTTAGCCGAATCCGAAATGCTAGCAAAGCGTGTCAGTGAAAAAATCCGCACCACTCTCAATCTTTAGAGGCGCGACGCTAACGATGTTTGTCACAATAGCGCTCGGGCAAAAAGGAACCGAAAGCGGCGACATAAGTGCTGGCTCGCTCGGTTCGGAAGACCAAAGGACTTCTGCGCGCCGAGGGAAGGGGGGGGGGGCGGGGTTGGAGAAGGCGAAATGCAGAAACGTCGCCTTTTAAAAGAACATGGCGCCGGAAAATTAAATCTCGCCGTTCGTTTTGCGCCATTTTCCCTCTGTGTCCGCTTTTTATCGGCGACTGAGGCGGTCCCACTGCGACAATCGCTAACGTCTCGACTCCAGACGCCTCCATATTGAATTGTTGGCTTTTGGGATACCCTTAAGGGGGAACCTGGTTTAGACGGCCAAAAAATATTTGTTTTCATGTTTTTTTTTTCAACAAAGTTGAATATTAATTATGAATTATTTACCTCTTGACAGCAGAGCAGCACTGGACGCTCTGGCTAAAGCCACCACAGAATCTTCTTTGGTCTAGGACTGCATGCAGGAGCTCAACAAATTGGGAAAATCCAACAAAATCACCCTAATATGGATACCGGGTCACCAAGGCATACCCGGAAACGAAGAGGCCGACAGACTGGCAAAACTGGGCACACTGGATTGCCCAGTGGAGCCAGCTGTAGGGGTCCCCTTCGCTACAGGTAAGAAAATCATCAGGGACTGCTTGGAGCAGGAACATCGGGTTTCCTGGAAACAGTCAGGGATGTCGCCAGGCAAAAGCCATGATGGAGCAACCACTACAGAAGAAAACCAAGGCCCTACTTGACATGAGCAAGAAGAACCTTAGAACCACTATCGGTCTCCTCACCGGACACACGACCCTTAGAGCTCATCTATTCAACCTTGGCTTGGCTGAGAGCAAGGATTGCCGAATATGTGGCGAGGAACCTGAAGACAGCATACACATTGTTGGCCGCTGTCCAGGGCTCGCCGCCAAAAGACACAGTTTACTGGGACGAGCCTTTCTCGAACCCAGCGATCTGCCCAACTTGAAGGTCAGTGACCTACTTGGACTGGTAAGAAGTACCGGGCTACTAGCTGACCATTGACCTAACCACACAGTGGGTAGTTACAAAAGACCTTACAGATCTAGGTGACATCAAGGGCTGGAAACAAGCCCCCCACTCCATCTACTACTACTACTACCTCTTGAATGACAGATAGTCTCAGATTGCTGTAAGTGTAAAACAGTTTCTACTTTTCTTCAAAAAAAAAAAATTAAACGCGTTTTTCTAATAACCGTATTTTTCAGTATTTAGCCGGTGATAAAAAAAAACTACTTGACGTATCGAGTTGTATCAAAAATGTTTAAAGATTATAAATTTATCTCTCATATAAACTTTTACTAATTTTTTTAGTAGTTAAACCGAAAAATTGTAAAAATGATTACTTTTAGTATTTTTTTTTAGTTTATCTAGAAAATACACATGTAAAAATTATTACTTTAGTTTATTTTTCTTTGTTTCAGCAAAATTACGCTAGCTATTTCCGGAGCAAACAGATACAGTCTTTTGTGCAGCGGTAGTAACATTTGCAATCTAATATCTCAAAAGCAGTTTTTTTACTATTACAAAAATATTTTTATCTCTCGTATGTTATATTGATTATAAAAGATTCGTGATCAGATTTCAACTTTAAATTAAAAAAAAAAAACAAAAAACATGAAAAACATGTTTTTTGGCCTTCTAAACCAGGCTCCCTCTTAAATTTCGAGTTTGATCCTTTGATATGGCACAGATGGCTAAAAAAATTATTTAACTATCATTTTGTGTTTAAATAACGCGAGTACAGATCGTGATATATAAAATTATCTCATACGCCATTCACGAACTCAATTCATAGATTTCCTTTTTATTTATAAGGAAGTGTGTACACGTTTATGTATTCTATTCGTTTTGTGGTGTTCAACAAAAAGAAGTTGTGTTATTTAGGCGGTTAAAAAAACGGTCGAAGAATGGAGCAAGTTTCCAAAATAGCAAAGCGGGATTTTTTTAGGCAATGTTTTAGTGCGAGTATACGCCCGTTAATAATGGCCAATATTATTATTAGTTTGGCATTTTTAAATTTAAAATGTGTGTACATAGCCCAGTCAAATAATAAATAAATACAAACGGAGCTGCCATGGAATTCACCGACCGGAGTCGGGCCCATCATAATACTATTTTTTACACTTCTGGGGGGTGAGCGGTGGATTCCGGACTTAGGAACCGGCTGTGGTAGGTTTAGGACAGCTGTCTTGCCACATGTGAGCGTTCACCTTGCCACCCATACACTCCCCCTTCGAAGCCATAGAATTTGAGATGCGCAAATCGCAGTTTTAGATAATTTTTCTAAGAAAGAGTTGATTATTTTTCTGGAAAGGCCAAGATCTTTAAAGAGGTGAAATAGAGATTTAGCTGGCAGGCCACGAGCGCCAACTTCCACCGCGTGAAGGTGAACAGTGAAGCCGTTCCGGGTTACGGCATTTGCAAGATCATGGTAGCTATTTAATTTATACTCATGGTCTTTTGGGATATTTGATTCCCATGGAACAGTTAATTCTACAATAAGAGCCACCTTCCGAGATAGAGAGTAAAGAGTTATATCTGGACGGAGGGCTGTGCATCCGAGACTTTCAGGGAATTTATACTGCTTAGAGACCGAATCAACCTCCAGAATCCAATCTGTAGCTTTCTCGATTATTGAGAAAGGTTGCCTTTAGAGCCATCCCGCACAACTAATATTAATTTAAAAAACTGATAATGTTTTAGAACTCGGAATAGATTTTCATTGAAGGGTACTGTGGTACATACTAAAAGCATAGTATACCAGAGAGTAGCGTCTCCTGAAACAAAATTGAAATTGAAGTGAGCGACGATCCGAGTCCTAAAGGCTCGCATATGGCCGCCACATGCGCGATTCAGATGTTCAAACGTTCGAGAATTTCACCAATCGCCGACCGCGCTTAACGCCCGATCGAAGGCATTCGGCGAGACGTATAGGTACCTCTGCTCCCTACGAAATTGCCAAACAAACGAAAATTCATGGCTAATATCAGGCTTCTGCTCGTCGTAGTATTAGTTTTTCGTTAATCATTAGCCAGTCAGCCATTTGTGAAACGATTTCAGTTAGATAAACACAACTGCTTGCGTTTTAACCGATACAATACCCTTCTGCCTATAGAAACGCATGTAACGACTCGGGATAGCGCGACGGAGGTGACAAGGTGGCAGGAAAGTTTTACTCTCAGGGTGCACTGACACGCGAGTAGCTAGAGCGCCAGGATGACTATGTTCATGACTGAGGTGCATGTAACACGAGCAAGTTCAACCCACGCGCATAGCTCGTGCGTTTACATGCATGTATTGTGTACTCCTATAAGACCATTTATCCCATTATAACTCGCATGGGGGTCGAGAAAACCAAAGGTATATAGGGATTTATTATAATCTGCAGAGGCGCTCGAGTTTTTTTAAAATAACCAATAAGCCCTACACGCAGTTTATGCCGATTAAAAGTATTGTAGTCTATATTATCTCTAAAAAATATATACTGTATTTTAATATGATTTATTTTGCACTTTAACTAAAGATTTACGACTTATTCGGTCGCAAAGCAATACATTAAAACAATCTCTTGTTTGTGGTAGAAAATAAATCTATTTCCAAATTTGAAGAGATGAGGTGGGTTTTTTGTTATGTCTTTGAAATATTATGTATATTAATATTTAAATAAAAAATCAATAAAATGTGTACTGAAGAAAAAAGTGACGTGCAATTCGCAGAAAAGATGTTGGTAATTATTATTAAATCAAAAGGCAAGAGCATAGATTAGGATGTACAAATGGGTATTATTGAAATTTGGAAGAGATTGAGACAGGCAGAATTCTAACAATTATAAATAATGTGAAAGAAAGAAATTGATGTGTTTCCACGACTAGGACCTAAATGACGCTTAGTATATGTCTTACAGGTACAGCATACAACTATGGCAAATCAAATCAATTAGATAACGCAACATTACAAAAACGTTTAAAATACGGAATAAAATAATATTACAAACACCTAAATCAATGGTTACACATAGATTAATATATTTCAGTATTTATGGACCTCGTGGAGGTCTTTATTACATTTCCTGGTCGTATTCAATTACCTAAGCTCGAACATCCTAATATTCGGTATATTAAAAAAATGATTAGGTAGGTACCCAGTTATCTTTGTGGCAGAACTCATGCGACTAAATTGGGAGAGACAATAAGATCCAAATCAATCATCAAATTTGTCGTACCGCAAAGAAGCGTACTTAGTCCGATGTTATTCCTACTGTATATTAATGATATTTCGATCGTTGGTCTGGCTCGGGGAAAAGGCCTGCTTAGATATACAATTTATTTATACATTTTTTCGAGCATATTACTTACGTTAGGGTACGTGTGAGGGCACACAAAAAACTTACACGGTCGCTAAATATTTTCTTTAAGAACCATGGGGCAAATGTTTCCCATAACTTCAAAAATCATTTTATAAATTATGGAGTACCAATAATTTAAAAGTTATATTTTTATCATGTTACTGGGACATCGCAATCTGAATATTAGAAAAAAAATATTGTTTAAAAATATAAAGTAGTTTTTTTTTTGAAATATCGCAAATGACCAACGAACTCTGGTGATTTTAAATAAATAAATAAAATATTTTTGGCGACTTTTTCGATTTGATTTTTTTTCCGCTATTCCGTTTTTAGTACGTATGATTTCTGATTTAAATAATAAAATAATCAAATATTGGAAAAAGTTGTATTTTTGCATCTCATGTCCCATCAATTGATACATATTATATCGCATATGTCCCATTCATTGATATAAAATCTATGGAACCAATTTTCACAAAACTTGACATACATGTTATATATATCGCCCTTTAACAGTTTTATGTATCAAAATTTTCCATACTCTACCGCAAAGTTTATGGTCCTCAAAGGGTTTAGCCCTAATATGTATTACTGGATAATTAACCGACTAGTTGCGTATCTGTTCCACTGACGGTATGCCCGCAAGCTAATTAATACATTTATTTCGTAACTCAAACACATATATTGCTTTAACAGAATCTTCAGTAAGCTAATTCTTTCACATATTCTAACATCCCGAGGAATTTTGCTGAATAACCTGGGAATTACTACACTCAGTTGCCTCTCTCCATAAATAGTTTTAATTTATATATTTTTAAGGATTTCCACTACATGTCTAGTAGTATAGGAATAAGGGAATTCCTGCTGGAATTGTGCAGAGTTGAAGTATTGTCATATTATATTATTCATTCATTTGGAAAACTGTTTGTACCTGGCATAATTCCAACCAGGCCTTCTTATCATTCCTGTACCATTGTCTAGCCATTAAACGACACTATTATTTTTATGATTCAATATTAGGGTGATTTTTTAAAAAACTTGGCCTTATATCTTGTGCCTTAGATTCTTGTCCGTATGCAAATCGACAAACGCTTTGTAAACCATTATTAAAGTTATAAAACTTAATCGGCGTTTGAGATAATAAAACATATATAAGCAGATATACAAGTACTCGGTATGTTGTCACCAGTAAAATCCAATTTCGATAATGAAACCTTACTTGGACTTATTTCTCACCTCGATGGATCGGCAGCTGCAACACGGTGGCGAATGACTAGTCAGCAAACTATCAACTAGAGGCATGTACTGAGAATGGACATGTAATAGCTTCCTTTTAGCAAGATTTATTAATAAGCCCTTGCTATTTACCCACAATTGGAGACGATTGAAATCGCTTTCAAATATTTCCAAACAGTTTTCATGGTTTTTATTTAACCAATCGCAGTTAGATCGAAACAATTACAGTAAGAACTTGACGAGTCGATAGATAAAATAAAATTGACGCAAGTAAAACTTCCGCTTCATAATATGTCTTAACTTTCGAAGAAATTTATCCCAGGCACAATATTTCTCGGTACTTAAAGACATAGTTTCATGACAATATAATGCTGGTAATAAAAATTCCGACATGGACTTGCCTCTCTTAGCACTATACCATTCACAAGTCATTCAAAAATATTAGTAATACAATAAAACATTACAGCTATACGCCAGATAATACACAAAGACAGTCGTGATACATATGAGCAGATTCGGACATATTTGAACATTGTTTGACTTTGATCCAAACAATTTTGCAAGATGAGTTGGGCGTCAGTTTCCGTTGGATTTCGCATAATTTTCCAAAGGAGCAAACTTATCGAATTACTCTCCAATATCGAATTACTCTGCAACGCATGCAACGCTATAACGGATGAATGTCTCAGTTGATAAATAGCAAACATATTTACTCATATGAGCCCGAAAGTCTGGGACTTTTGAAATCAATTTAGGCCTAAAAATGTTCAGGTCTCACATGTATATCAAAGAAAACAGTCTCATAATTTGTCTCACAATCAAGACACGGTTCCTTAATGTAACCTGAAACGTCCCAAAATTACCAAGATAATGGAGTTTTTGGAGCAAGAAAACATGGAGAAGATGACCATCTTTCATGCAGTCCTGGCTTTAGTGCTAATGATTATTTTATATTGCCAGAAATCAAAGACAAGTTGTGTGATCAGCGGTTCCGAGATGAACTGTCCAAGCATGCTAAACGATATGTATAGGTTGAGTTTTTAATTAGTGACAACCTTGAAGTGGGTGAATCAAATAAGCAAATAAGCAACTTTTGGTAAAAAAAAATGAAAAAAAAAACAAAAAATATACTTTTTTTTGTACATTTGGAAAACTTGACTGATAAATAAAAGTTTGACAAGGGTTTGTGCGCTGCGCCATCTAGCAATAAGTAAAATATCGCGAATATACAATATAGGCGATATTTTACCTACCGCTAGATATTGCAACGGGATCAACTCTTTTTATACTATTTTTCAAAATATATATTTTTTGGAATTTAAAAAAAATATTTATTTTTCTGTTTTTCCCAAAAATAATGTAATTAAAACTTGCTTATTTGCTCGTATTGATTCACCCACTTCAAGGATGTCATTAATTAAAAACCCTGTATAACAATCCCACTATGGATTTAAATTTCTATTTCAAAAGTTAGTTAGTGCTAATGCAAACATATATGTATATTGGGTTTAATTGAGGGTAGTTTGAAAGAGAAAAGAGCATTTCAAGCAATTTCTTTTTGTCGTTTTTCCTGTTTCATATTATTATTTTATCTGGCTCGCGCGGTGGCCTAATTTGCTTTATAGGACTTACCAACTAAATACCTCGCAGAAAGGGTTAGGGTTGTAGCCGTAGGTAAGGTTGGCATTCGTAAATCGACAAGTGTCTGAGGTCTGGCCGCTCCTAGCGCATCGTGGGCGACAAAATGGACGTGGGAAACGTTGCGAAATTGAAAAAGTCTTCGTGAAAGTCGTTACATGTTCGAGAGATGTCCCCGTAACTACCATGAAGGGGTCATTGACTTATCAGCTGCGGTCAGTTTGCAGATCCAAGTCGACTAGAGTCGACTTTACGTTTGTATCCGACCCTACGTGACACGGAATATAAGGCCAACGAAATTTTTTCTTGAATAATTTGATAAACCCATAGATAATCAATTTCTCATTCCTGAATCTATGTTTTAAAATTTAATAGCATTAAACCAATAGCAAAAAGCAATACTTTGTGTTTTGATTTAAAATTAAATATATATTATAAGTATACAAAACATATACGCAATCTAATTAACTTTAGTGAACGTCCACTGATGAACCTTCCGACACAGTGTTGTCAATTTTTCACGCGCCTAATAATAAATCGGCCTTAGGATACTTAACTTTAGGGGAATGGCGTTTGAAAGTGTAATAATTCCGATCGTCTTTGTTATTTTCCCGTTATATGTAAATTTTCATTATTCCTTAGATGGTTTATTATTTGAAAATGTCAATAAATATTAAAAAGCAATATTATTTAGAAATATCTTCAAAATATATTTTATTTTAATATTTTTTTTTAAAAAAAATGACTTCATTTTGGTCCCTTTAACAATAAAAATTGATATATTTTTGTTCGTCCATTTTTTGCGCCCAAAAGCACTAATAAATAAAAACCTAATAATCTAGTTTAGTTTTAAAGAATTAATGGATTTCTGCAGCTATTTGAAATATAATGCTTATGTAATTAATCATAATTTGCGAAATAGGCCAAGCTTTCTTTTGTGCAGCAGGCACTTATAGTAAAAACCTGAAAATAGCCACAACACTATTTGTGTTGCTTTAAATGTAAATGTAAATTATTAATAAAAAATCATTACTTTTATTACAATTAGTTATTACAATTACTTTTATTACAACCATTACTTCATGACAATTAAACATTACTATAAATGTAAATTACTTAATATAAATGATTTTAAAAGAGATTTAAGAATAATGTATCTGATCACATAAGTTTTAGCGTTGCCATTTCTTTGCAAAAAAAAAAAATACGAATCCTCTAGCACGAAAACACGTTTCAGGGTGAAACCGGTTTATTAATGCGCATGCCTTTTGTTCCATTGTTTTGATTTTCCTTAAATAGTTAATACAAATTGTCTTCTAAATTTGCCCACTTAATACTACTCTATCTTAAATTATCCTCTTTTAGCACTATTGTTTCTTCTATTCGATGCTCTAAGACTCGAGTTACTGCAACCAAGCTAGAGGCAATATTAAAGTAGAAAATATCAGTCTATCCCTGTCGCTATAAATCGAAGAGTGGCATTTACAAAAGTGGCATAAGCAAAACAGTCAAATTTAACAGTGGCATATGCAAAACAGTCAAATTTATGCTGACGTAGTTAGTTTATTTATTAGAATTTCCTTTTTAAAATATAACCGCCATAATATAAAAAAAATCTGACATTATATTTCTGTTTTCATAAGTCAATCTTCAATAAAAACAAATGACATCTAAGCTCTTCCTATTTTAAACAGGTTCAATTCAATTCTGTAAAGTATTTACTCTATGTCTACTTATGTATATTTTTATCAATATGATCAATTAAATTATATTTTACTAATATCAACTTAATACTCGTAGACATATAGAAGCAGCGAAAAACTGAAAAAAGTATGAGGGGTACCCAAAAAAAGTTTTTTTAAATTCAAAGTAGCATAGCCCTGTGGGATGTCTGGCTGTCGTGCTTTGTCGATATGATCAGAGCCCAACGGTTGTAGAATTCTTGTTACCTCGGCGTACATATGATAGAATAAACACAGTGTTAGTATTTAGATCATTTAATTTTTAAAAGAAGCTGATAGAAGATGGCTTACCGTTGACACGATCGAAGATAGTGATTAATATGCTAAATGTACGCGCTTTTATATCAGCAAATCTTGATGTTTCTCGCCTAGGAAGGGGATTGTTCGTGTGAATTAATTTTTGAAACTGTGAATGACAATGTTAAAATACGTTATTTTCATATAATAATTATTTGCATCATAAGAAAGACATATTTGAAAGACGAATTTATAAATTCTTTGAATGCTTTGAGTGATCAGGAAAATAGATATTTTTTCTGATGGTATGACGTCAATTGAATCTTGGAATTAAAAGTGTCTACTGAATTGAGTGGATATCGTTTAACATTTTTTGATGATCTGTTAATCATCATGTGTCACTACAACCCACTGCCTTTCACCGATGGGTATGTTTACCACTTCGCCTAATCAGTATATCAAGCGAGGACCCTACCTATATTTTTAACTTGTTTATTTAGGTACACCCTCGTACATTTCCTTTAAGTATGAAATATGCAGCATTATGTACGTGTATGTACGACTACCTACATACATATGTCTGTGAGCACGGCGCTGACGTGCTGACGTGCTCGGCGTCTTCATTTCCGATTTATCCCGCAGATGGCCTATGGTTTACGGTTAGGAAATGAAGCGGAAATATACCCCGTGTTGGGTGGATCGGTGCTTACTATCTTTAGCCAAATGCACAAACCACTGATCTGTGACAATTTTAGGTTACCACAAAGCAAATATGTAGAGCCCGACAGAATGGCAACATTGTGTTAATATTCGATTAAGGACATTATTTTAGCGTTAAATTTATAGTTGGCAGAAATAGTAGTTAAACTATGCGGGTTCTCTGCGTGTATATACAATATGTGGATTCTACCTACAATGCCGTAACAATAGGTAAAAGAGGAAACAGAATATAAGTAGCGTAAAATGAAGTATGATAAAAAGTCGTTAGAGCCTATTTTCTAATTGCTTAAAGAGAAGAGCCTGGTTAATACGGCCAAAAATTTTTTTTCATGTTTTATTTTATACATACATTTTGAAATCTATTCATGAAGTTTGAAGTCACAGATCACAGAAAGCGTAAAAAACTTACTTCTTTTATAGAAAATATAAAACGCCTTTTTTTTCTCCAAACTATTTTTTTTCAGTTTAACATAAAATAAACTACTTGACAAATCGAGTTGTTACAAAAAAAAAGATTAATAAATTCTCTTCTATATGAAATTTAAAAAAAGGAGAATAAAATGTTTTAATTTTTTTTTTAATAGTTGAACACATTTTGGGGCGAAAATCAATTTTATCTCTTTTAATCCTTGAAAAATTATGAAAATGATAATTTTATTTATTTTTTTAGTTCATCTATAAAATATTTACATATGTAAAAATTACCATCTTAGTTTTTTTTGTTTCAGGCAAAATTAAGCTTACTATTGCCGTCGCAAGCAGATACCGTCATTTCTGCAGCGATAGCAACATTTGCAATTTAATACCTCAAAAATAGTTTTTTTTTACTATTACAAATAATCTTTTCATCTTTCAAATGTTAATCAAACTGATTCATGACTAAGTTTCAACTTAGAATTAAAAATAGAAACATGAAAAACATGTTTTTTTGGCATTTTAATCTAGGCTCCCCCTTAACCGAACGGCTGCTGGTTCAAAAGCCTGATACAACTCTTTGTTTTTTCCAGGAATGGTACAAAGCGGTCTTTCAATATGTGGTCTATTCAAAAATCTATTTTATTAATTTAAGGTTCTGGATGTATATCAGCTGTACTTAAAAGAGATAATGACTTTGACTAATGAATTCGTGAGAAAAAGAATTCATATTCATTATCGCTAACAAAATCCTCATCCTCTCTCACACATCCTCTTAGAATAAGCTATTGAACAAAGTATGCATTTTCTGGGTAAGTATGCCAGAATTAGTAGGACTGCTAAGCATGAGCACAATTTATCTCAAGTTAAGTCACGTCGAACTTTATTACTCATTATATTTTGAGGACTTTCATGTTATTGCCATTTCCCCTGTGAATATTACATCAAAGAGAGGATTTTAATAAAGCTCAGACGTGTCAAAAGGGGGACACGGATAACTGGAACGATTCTGATAGGTTGCCGTGGAAACATAACATCAAACGGGTTAGAAATTGGAAATTTGTTTTTGTTTTGGATCTACCTACTAATTTACAAATTAAAAATTGTTTTCTGTTATGGATCGACCTACTAATAAGGACATTGGTTTGTGTTCAAAAATGTATAGGTTATTTATTTACATAGTCGGTCTCCACGTTATTTCATACATTCACAAAGGAATACAATTTAAACTATAGATTCTGTCACTAGAAATTTTATTTGAATAGTAATCTGGATTATTACAAAAATAAAATATAATGCATTTAACCCACGAGAACAGTCGTCGATTTAATTATGAATGACCTTCGTAGATGTTTGAACCAGTGCTTTCGTAAAGGATTTTTATAGTGTCCAAATAAACCCTTTGCCTTTAATAAACCCATGTTTTGTAATCCGAAGGTTTGAGGTCTAAGCTAGACGAGCGCCAATTTTCACATTCGAGTCATTTTGGAAGACCTAATGCTTGTCTCTGGCCATTGTATGAGGTTAATGACTATTGTATTTTCTATAATAGTCTCTTGATACACTTTCGCGCTTATTTTTATTTATTTAACAAAAAATAATTGTTTTATTCATACCCCATTAAAGAGACTCCCAGTTAAACCATTACTGATAATAAATGGTGACCTCGTTGAATACATAGAATCATTCCACTTTCAGCATAGTGGATCATGCCTTCGGAATACTGGAAATAGTTAATCATTCCATCCTATCGCTTATTTATTTTATTTTTTCCTAACCCTCCTTAAGAAAAATTAATATCAATTCCGCTTAGATAATAAAGTTTGGAAAATTGTCTTATTCGAAGACTTGCGCTCTCAGGAAAATCTATTACTGGCTATACCTCAGCATTCATCAACTTTCATGTCTAGGTCTTTCGCAGTGCAAGCGGCCCGACTCTGGAATTCCGTGCCTTTACCGATAAGACAACTTGAAAACCTGAGCGGGTTTAAAAATTCTTTAAAGAGATATTTGCTCAACTTATGAATACCCCCCACCCCTCCCGTCTCCTTTGCTTGTCCTTATATTCCACTCCTCCCTTTAATATCGAGTTGGCATACGCTACTAATCACTGAGTTATATTTTGTACTATGATGAATTTTATGTTAGTGTATTCATTTATTTATAACTTGCAAATCAATTTGCCCACATAAACCTTCAGTCACAATAACCCTGGCGGTATGGTCGGTAGATATTGCCCACCACATTGTATTCTTTTGTGTGTCCAATAAAGCTTTTCAAACAAACTACCCCGCGATAACATAATTATCAAAAAGTAAAGTAGGTGATTGCAGGTCAGCCCAGTTTTCCCCACCCAGTGACCGCGATGGCATCAGATACAATAGCAAGAAACCCCTTCGAATTTGTATTTATCCGACACTTGTATTGTAATATTATTTATATCAACCGATCATCTTATTATTTGTCATTTTTACATATAAAAAGTAACAAAGAATACGATTTCTTTATCTGTGCGAGATTATTGATAAAAAACTTCATCTCATACATAGTTCACCTTGATCGATCTGTAGAAAATTTACATCTCATCATTGCGTCACATCACAAAAATAACAATTTTCAATCACATTAATTTTCAATCGATACGTTACATTATTTAAAATATTAAATTTAAAATTATCGCATAGTTCGGAAGACCACTACGGGGCCGCGAAACCACCGCGGGGTTTCTTCCGCCCTACTACGGCATCACACGACACACAAGTCCTCTGCGGTACTACTAGAAGGCGATGGAAAGGCCTCAAGATTCTAACAGAGGACTTCACCAAACCGGTCCCAGTTAATGTCGTCGGTTCGGTATCGCCACTCAGATTGTGGCGTGGGGGGAACGCGACGGCCGATGCCAAATGTCACCAGTCTGCGGTCCGAAGAAGAAAGGTGCTCGTGAACTTACAGTAATTATTATTATAGGAAAAACAGTAATAATTATAGGTATAAATAGCTACACCAAAACTTTAATTATTTCAAAAAGCAGTTACCTTTATAAATAAACTACTTCCGACGGAAAGAAGGTACAGATAGATTTCGCGGCTTAATGTGATTATATATTTTTGAACAACTTCAACTTCAACTTGAATATTTTCAAAGACTATTTGATTTTAAAATGATTTTTAAATTATTTTATTTTTCTATAGTTTCAAAATATTTATAAGTATTCTATAGTTTTGAATATTTTCAAAGACTATTTGATTTTAAAATTCCCGCGCTTTTTCTGGTTTAAATGACGTGTCGCAACCTTAAATCAGTGCACATCCTATCAATGCTCTTTGTAAGCTAAATATCTTACAGCCAACCACTTATTTTCAACTTACGAAAATGTTACATCTGCATGCCGAAATGTCCTTCGTTGCTCACTCCTGATGGCGAAACTGCTTTTCAAAATCAATATTCAAAATCAATATTCTACCTGTACATGGTTTATGCGTCTTTCAGTATTTTTTTATTGAATTTCAGGTTTTTCACGTAAATTAATTAAACTATTCGAGATTAGAAGTTTCGAATAGTGGTCCCTTCAGAAAATATTTTCAATTGTTTTACGCTTATTGGGGTCGATCTATTTTTTATATAATGAGCATCGTATCGATCGAATCTTGGGGTTTAAAACTATCTCATTTTCTTATATCACGGACTGAAAACAACATCGCTTTCTCATGTCTTCAGACTGAAATTTCACGCTGATTCTATGGCGTTTCTCAAAAAACGAAATATGTTTTCTTGCGCATCCCCATTAACTAAAATACATGTAGAGTATTATAATAAGTTATAACAAAGATGGCATAAACATCCATTAATAAAAAACAAATATAAAAAATAAAATACTTACTGCTGTTTGCTTTCTCGTGACGATGCGTGACGACGCGGCACTGCGGTGTAGAAGAATAAAATATTACGTGAGCGGGAACTGATAAGAGCTAACCGAAAAAGACGTGCTCCCCCTTCCAATAGCAGCAGGGAAGTGAATCTATTTCATAGCGCGCCTGTGTATTTATTAACGCGGCCAGCCCATACAAAAAATGTATGGAGAATCTGATACCTGATTTTCTGGGATTTATTGTATAAAATCCTATTACAATAATTGAAATTTAAATATTTTATAGTGAAGATATGTCATTTAACTTTCTTTTATAATAATTTGTAATTCAAATTAGTTATTATTTTCCCAGTGAGGACTAAAACCCCGCGCCCATTTTTGTATATTTTCTCGGGTGTTTTTATAAAAAACTACGCAAACTATTGCCAAATTTATTAGCTCACCTTATAAATGACTTATTGATAAAAACGAGTGTTTTTTGTCACTGCTTTTATTAGCGTAGTTTTAGCGGAATAACTAAAACGCTAGACCCTAATTTGAGAAATTTCGTGCAGCACCCTCTTAAAGAATAAGGTTTAATCCAGAAAACATTAGTAAATTAGGTCTACATTTAAAATCTACTTTTGTTAGTTTTGAAATAAACATTTGTGTTATTATGTAGTTTTACTTATTATTCTGTATAAAATTTGCCCTTCAATAAGCTTATATAATAAAAAAATATACTTTGAAATATGTATTTTTAATCATTTTTCGAACCTAACATCTGACAGGGTGGCATTTTATGGACACATTCAATATGCAAAACGATAGTAAAGGAGACTAGGATTAGGAAAAAAAGGTTTTGAAGCGGGATATATCAGGACAAAGCAGATATTCGGTTTGTTTTGCTCCGTCCCATACAAAAAATCAGATTTTTTTTTGTCAAAAGTATGAAGTTTAGAAAAAAAAATACAAATGTCAACTATTGTTAAGATTAATAAGGTCTATCCATCGCCATAAAGAAAAGAGTGAAAAAACAAAGTTGGTTCCTAAGTCCCTCAAAGTACTTTTTCGACCCACTGTGCGGCGGTCTTCGTCAACCCGCCTCGCCGCGTCTGCCCTTCAGAAACTGTTTGCCACAGTTGAATTAATAATTCGACAAGTCGTCCGACGAAAACTTCATTAGAATTGCTGTCGACTGTCTCTAGCGACACATGGCACTCTGCCATATGACCGATTTATCATTGTATGTCATTATGTATGACATTGCCTATTACTACAAGTGACGTTGCACGAAAATATGTATTATATGTAAGACATTTGAAAGGTGGATAAGGAGTCATATTTACACTTGCATTTTATCAAGGTAATGTATTTATAGATGTAATTGAATTTTTGGCTTATATCTAGTTCTTTTGAATGTGGTGTATGCACTATATACTTCTAACATAGCTGCCAATTTTGAAAATTGTCGCTATCATCTATACGCCGACGCCACATAACTGATGCATCTTATAGACACAAATTGTCCATTTTCAGCAGTCAGCCTAATTAATGCGGATCTGGGAAGGTTATCCGTTTGGTCCAATAACCATGTGGCTTACAAATCAACCATACGAAGTCATGTTTTATGATTATTGGGTCAAAACAGGGCAGGGCTAAAATTGATAACTATAGCTCTCTTTCAGTGTTGCAGAGCAGTTCGCCAATACCACTGGGTACTACGGCTTATAACCTGGGTATTCTATTTGATGAAAATAGATTTGAGGAACATGTAAGCAAAAGCGTTGGGTGGGGGGGGGGGGGGGTTCTCGCTTCTAACGGCCCTATACAAAATTCGGGAGTACCTCAGCGTCAGCATCAGAATACTACTTGTAAATAATCTTACATTTTCTATAATAAACTATGGCGACTATGTGTACGGCCTTTGTCTATATAGGAAGACTGAGCGGAGACCTCAGAGAATACAAAATGCAAAATTTTGTTTTAGGATTTTTCCACGTCATCATGTGTACATGATAAATATGAGTAAAATAAGGCAGATCCATCTTGCGACCCTTGTACTCAAGGTGGATAAACAGTCGCGATATCATTAATTGATTATGACTTGGTCCCGTAACTGACATGTCCATTGAACACGGGCACGGGAAGATCTTGCTATAATACCCAAGCACAAAACTAAAAATTTCCAGTGCAGTTTCCCCTATTATTCTGTGGTTGTATGGAATCGGCTGGAGTATTTAACCCGGCGAGGATGTGTAGGGGTCAATTTGACCCTGCTTATTTTGTTTTGTGTACAGTATTTTTTCCAACGGTCATAGGTACGTTGGCGAACTTCTCAGTAATTGGAGCTATTGAGTTTTCCTTCACTTAGCGAACTTTCCTACCACTAAGTCGGCTGCCGCCTGCGGATGGAGATAGAAGAGTGCGATCGCAAGCAATTTTGCGCCATGTTTCGAGGGATTATTTTTCAAAAAAATGGACTCTGGCAGTGTTCTATGCAATGCTGAATATGTATGTTTATGATGAATATATATGAATGTTTGCGAAAGGTGTCATTTGTACATTAATTGTCAGGAACACATTGCTCTGTTCTGTCAATCGTGTGCTACGGCGAGAGATGAATAATATCTTAAAAGCCTGAAATAGTAATTTTGTGATGAAAAATGTTTGACCTTTATACAATACATATACATAGTTTATTTTTGTTGATGTTTTTAAATATGTAATGGGGAATCCTGCTTAATTACTTTTTAGACTTTTTGTATGTTCAAAATAATAAAACTTGTCTAAGCATAATGGTATTTTTTTAATAAAAAATATTTGTTTAGTAACGTATTCGTAAGTTCCATTACCGTCGTTTTTTATTACATACCAATAAATACTTAAAAAAAATATACCAAATAAAGGGTCATCATGACCCTCCGCATTCTTAACGTACCCTTTTGTACCCCATCCTCGCCGAGTTAAGGACCACTATAAGAATTGATTGTTAAAGGAAGATGTTTAGAAGTCATATTTTGATTTTATTTTAAAATAATTTTCTTTATAGTTTGAATATTACTATTGTGTTTTCGTTTCTATATAAATTTGTATCGTGATTATTTGATCTTATACATTTTTTCATTTTATAAATTCGTTATTTTAGATTTTTTGATTTATTTGATTCGGTTTATTTTAATTTAATATCATTAAATTTTGGCGTTCTGTATATACCAAAAATAAAGAGATGTGTCCTAAAAACCAGGATAAGTGATATCCTAAAAATAATTTGCAACGTAATACCCCTAATTTGCAGCGTTTGTAGTTTTATTACATAGTCTTGGTCTATTTACAGTTTTAATTTTTAATCTTTGTTTTTTTTAATATTTTCTATGTGCTTTTTGTAACAACAGCTGCAATTAAATATTTTTCTTTTTCTTTCTAACATGTATCCAGAAAAAGACAGCTATGTTTATCTAGTATCCTATACATCACCCATGATAAAAGAAAGAGTTAAGCATATGAAAAAACCTTTTCGATATCGGGACAGAGGTTTTCAAATTATTATCGGACAGATAGAGAGAAAGACAGATAGACATACACACACACATGTACACACAAAGTCAGACGTTTAGCAATATAATAGATAATTCCAATTCTGTACCTAAGTATACATATAATCAAATGTCAACGCATTCACTTTTATCTATTTATTTATTTAGTAATGCTCTTCTAATACAACTTAAATTTAGGAGCACAGTCACGTAGGGTAGGATTTCGTTAGTTTACCAAAACATAGTGCTTTAAACTAATTACTTATCAATGAACATACTAATGAGTTATGCATGAGACACTTTCTTGTGAAAAAACAATCCTAGTGGTACTTTCCTTTTATTTCTATTAACTTACTTAAAAGTCGTTCCGGTGCCGAGAGAATAACTCAGCTTGTTTATTAATAGGATAATTATTAATATTTCTCAATCAATAGTACCGATTTTTTTTAGAGATAGTACTACAAATTGAACTAGATAGAACTAGAGTTCGGTACTATAAATTGAGAGATATATAAAGTATCTCTCAATTTATAGTATCGAAAAAAAAGATTTTGTTTGCACAGTTTAACCTTTGACGGAAATATGTATTTAAATTGTATTCGATTTTTATTAGGCTAAATAACTACAGCAAATTATGAATTGTATATTTTTTGTCGAGAAATGGACCGTAGGAATCGCAAGAAATTAAATTTTATTTTATTTTTATGCGTTTTTATGTTGCTGTAATTATTGACAGAATGCACGGAGTTATACAATTCAGTCAAAAAATCTGACACAGTAGATGTATTATGGATTGCGTTCTACACAGGCAATAAGGTGTGTTCCACGAAACGTCACTAGCCAGAAATGTTAAATAGGAAGCTGAAAACGACTATAGCTACAGTAAAAGAGGTTTGCAAAGTGATGTACATTTCACTTCATCAACCAACCGCTAGTACCATTTGTTTGTCCATTACACATTCCCAAAATGTAAACACTTCAATGTTGGCAGAGCTGTCGTTTTTGCATGATTAGGGTCTTGCCGTGTGCGTCAACCGGGCTCGGGAGGCGGGAAGTACACCCCCGCATACACCGCAGCTTCGGGCAGGCGAGTGTTTTTGTCACGCTCTCGCTGGGCGCCCGCCACGCCCGTTCGCCGCGCATGTCACTCATTTTTGGGATATCTAAAGGAAATTTAATCCACACCCCTTAAACCCACGGGTTTATATCTATTTTATAATATGTCGTCGTAAACGGCAAGCCGCAATTTCAGTATGACAAGGGACATACGCTAAGCCTCTTTAATTTATCTTTAACGAGATATTACGTATTTATAGTGATAATCCACGGTTTTGAGGAATAAATGAGTATTTAATTACCCGACATCCTAGAAGTGGGTGAATTAGTACAAGCAAACTAGCATATTTGGACAAAAAATTGTGGAACAAAACCGAAAACACAATATTTTTTCCGGATTTTTTTTATATAAGCCGAAACGAGCGCTAAACGCGCCGCGCCATCAAGCGGTTGGTAAAATAACGCGAATATTGTACATTCGCGATATTTTACCTAATGAAAGATGGCGCAGCGTGCCCAATAGTTGTAATTTTTTTATTCAACAATTGATTGTTAAAATTGACAAAAAGAAATACGTTACTTTTTTCCACATTCTTTTAAATAAAAAGTTGCTTATTTGCTGGTATTACTTCAGCTACTTCAATGATGACGGTTATTTAAAACTTATCCTGTATATAAATTGTCAAATCCAATTATGAAATCGAAGACTTCGTGGTTGTTTGACATTATAAATAATAGGTGACATTATAAATAGGATAAAAACGAATTTACCGCGTAAAGTTTGTAGCACCTGACGTTTCGGCGTTGTTGCAATTACCATTGTCCGGGGTAGAGAGTTTTCACTAAATAACGTGGTTGCAACATCGTGGAAACGTCGGGTGATACAAAATTCATACGGTAAAAATAATTTTTATAATATTTATAGTTCTTATCAAAATTATACAATTGAGATTGAAGTAAATAACTTAAGTATGTTGTGTAATCTATATCATCTGATATAGTTTAAGTAAAGAAAATTAGGTAGGTACCTAACTAAATGAATGACAAAAAACTAATTCTTTCTACATCTATTTTAAATTATAACTGTTGTTGGAGTCGGGGGGACAACGACAATCAAACGGCGTGATTTCTCTTTGCTGTTACTTTGCCAGGGACAGGGCCGTCGGTCCCTTTTAGTACATTTTTAGGTTATGCGTAATATTATATATGTTAGAAAGTTTTAAACCACTGCATCTGCTGCAATGTACCGTGTATAACCTTACAGTTGTGTCACAGACGGGAGTTCAGTAATAGTGTAAATTATACTTGAGAACTCACCTGATCATTAGTTTAATATTTTTATAGTGATATATATATATATATATATATATATATATATATATATATATATATATATATATATATATATATATATATATATATATATATATATATATATATATATATATATATATATATATATATATATATATATTGTTAATATTTGATTGGTTTTTTGTAAAATCTTTTTTTAAAGAATTCGTTTAAAGGATGACACTTTGATGAAAAAATTAAAATAATAAAAGCCACTTACATAGCTGGAAGGTTTTCCCGGACTGGACGGAAATGTCATTCCGCATTTAAGAGACGATTGATTGTGATTTTTTTCATTGTTTTTGCTTAAATTTGTCTTTAATAAAGACATTTTATTTTGGTTTGCAAAAGGATACGCTTAGTTTTTGAGATGTGGATGAAGGGTGATCGTTCGCTAGCGATAAAGGGATCCCATTAAACCTACAGTGTACCGTCGAAAGTGGTACTCATCCAAAAATACATCTCGTTTAAACAATAAGCATTTCCCAGTCCAGTCCGGGAAAACCTTCCAGCTATGTAAGTGGCTTTTATTATTTTTATTTTTTCATCAAAGTGTCATCCTTTAAACGAATTCTTTAAAAAAAGATTTTACAAAAAACCAATCAAATATTAACAATATTATACAATTTTATCTTATGTTTTGAACTCTTGTAAATATCATATAGCCTTAAGTATAAACTTCTCGACCAGAAATTAGGATTTATATCTTATTTCATGGGAACGAGCAAATGAAGTATTTTATTTTTATTTTCATTTAATAGCTGGCTGATAGCGAGCCCAGCAATCTTATATCGTCCTTTAAAAGAGTGGATATATTCGAATTTCAAATCGAATTTTCGAAATGTCATTCCGCATTTAAGAGACGATTGATTGTGATTTTTTTCATTGTTTTTGCTTAAATTTGTCTTTAATAAAGACATTTTATTTTGGTTTGCAAAAGGATACGCTTTGTTTTTGAGATGTGGATGAAGGGTGATCGTTCGCTAGCGATAAAGGGATCCCATTAAACCTACAGTGTACCGTCGAAAGTGGTACTCATCCAAAAATACATCTCGTTTAAACAATAAGCATTTCCCAGTCCAGTCCGGGAAAACCTTCCAGCTATGTAAGTGGCTTTTATTATTTTAATTTTTTCATCAAAGTGTCATCCTTTAAACGAATTCTTTAAAAAAAGATTTTACAAAAAACCAATCAAATATTAACAATATTATACAATTTTATCTTATGTTTTGAACTCTTGTAAATATCATATAGCCTTAAGTATAAACTTCTCGACCAGAAATTACGATTTATATCTTATTTCATGGGAACGAGCAAATGAAGTATTTTATTTTTATTTTCATTTAATAGCTGGCTGATAGCGAGCCCAGCAATCTTATATCGTCCTTTAAAAGAGTGGATATATTCGAATTTCAAATCGAATTTTCGAAATGTCATTCCGCATTTAAGAGACGATTGATTGTGATTTTTTTCATTGTTTTTGCTTAAATTTGTCTTTAATAAAGACATTTTATTTTGGTTTGCAAAAGGATACGCTTTGTTTTTGAGATGTGGATGAAGGGTGATCGTTCGCTAGCGATAAAGGGATCCCATTAAACCTACAGTGTACCGTCGAAAGTGGTACTCATCCAAAAATACATCTCGTTTAAACAATAAGCATTTCCCAGTCCAGTCCGGGAAAACCTTCCAGCTATGTAAGTGGCTTTTATTATTTTAATTTTTTCATCAAAGTGTCATCCTTTAAACGAATTCTTTAAAAAAAGATTTTACAAAAAACCAATCAAATATTAACAATATTATACAATTTTATCTTATGTTTTGAACTCTTGTAAATATCATATAGCCTTAAGTATAAACTTCTCGACCAGAAATTACGATTTATATCTTATTTCATGGGAACGAGCAAATGAAGTATTTTATTTTTATTTTCATTTAATAGCTGGCTGATAGCGAGCCCAGCAATCTTATATCGTCCTTTAAAAGAGTGGATATATTCGAATTTCAAATCGAATTTTCGAAATGTCATTCCGCATTTAAGAGACGATTGATTGTGATTTTTTTCATTGTTTTTGCTTAAATTTGTCTTTAATAAAGACATTTTATTTTGGTTTGCAAAAGGATACGCTTTGTTTTTGAGATGTGGATGAAGGGTGATCGTTCGCTAGCGATAAAGGGATCCCATTAAACCTACAGTGTACCGTCGAAAGTGGTACTCATCCAAAAATACATCTCGTTTAAACAATAAGCATTTCCCAGTCCAGTCCGGGAAAACCTTCCAGCTATGTAAGTGGCTTTTATTATTTTAATTTTTTCATCAAAGTGTCATCCTTTAAACGAATTCTTTAAAAAAAGATTTTACAAAAAACCAATCAAATATTAACAATATTATACAATTTTATCTTATGTTTTGAACTCTTGTAAATATCATATAGCCTTAAGTATAAACTTCTCGACCAGAAATTACGATTTATATCTTATTTCATGGGAACGAGCAAATGAAGTATTTTATTTTTATTTTCATTTAATAGCTGGCTGATAGCGAGCCCAGCAATCTTATATCGTCCTTTAAAAGAGTGGATATATTCGAATTTCAAATCGAATTTTCGAAATGTCATTCCGCATTTAAGAGACGATTGATTGTGATTTTTTTCATTGTTTTTGCTTAAATTTGTCTTTAATAAAGACATTTTATTTTGGTTTGCAAAAGGATACGCTTTGTTTTTGAGATGTGGATGAAGGGTGATCGTTCGCTAGCGATAAAGGGATCCCATTAAACCTACAGTGTACCGTCGAAAGTGGTACTCATCCAAAAATACATCTCGTTTAAACAATAAGCATTTCCCAGTCCAGTCCGGGAAAACCTTCCAGCTATGTAAGTGGCTTTTATTATTTTAATTTTTTCATCAAAGTGTCATCCTTTAAACGAATTCTTTAAAAAAAGATTTTACAAAAAACCAATCAAATATTAACAATATTATACAATTTTATCTTATGTTTTGAACTCTTGTAAATATCATATAGCCTTAAGTATAAACTTCTCGACCAGAAATTAGGATTTATATCTTATTTCATGGGAACGAGCAAATGAAGTATTTTATTTTTATTTTCATTTAATATGGCTGATAGCGAGCCCAGCAATCTTATATCGTCCTTTAAAAGAGTGGATATATTCGAATTTTAAATCGAATTTTCGAAATGTCATTCCGCATTTAAGAGACGATTGATTGTGATTTTTTTCATTGTTTTTGCTTAAATTTGTCTTTAATAAAGACATTTTATTTTGGTTTGCAAAAGGATACGCTTTGTTTTTGAGATGTGGATGAAGGGTGATCGTTCGCTAGCGATAAAGGGATCCCATTAAACCTACAGTGTACCGTCGAAAGTGGTACTCATCCAAAAATACATCTCGTTTAAACAATAAGCATTTCCCAGTCCAGTCCGGGAAAACCTTCCAGCTATGTAAGTGGCTTTTATTATTTTAATTTTTTCATCAAAGTGTCATCCTTTAAACGAATTCTTTAAAAAAAGATTATATATATATATATATATATATATATATATATATATATATATATATATATATATATATATATATATATATATATATATATATATATATATATATATATATATATATATATATATATATATATATATATATATATATATATATATATATATATATATATATATATATATATATATATATATATATATATATATATATATATATATATATATATATATATATATATATATATATATATATATATATATATATATATATATATATAAACTACAGAATGGATTTTGATGAAACTTTACAATAATATAGCTTATACATCAGAATAACATAGGCTACAATTTATAAAGATATAGTGTGAATTATCTAAAATATAACGATAACTGTCAAGTAAGTAGGAAAAAATCAAAGAAATTGATATTCGAAATTTAAATTCTAAGCGTCAAGATATATTTTGAAAATTTTCTCAACAATAATAAAATAAGTAAATTTATTGTCTCAAGTGTTTAAAACTAAAGACTTTTACCTTTTACTGAATAAATAGTTAAAGAGATAATACGACATAGGTATGGAACCGCGACCGTATCGTAATCTATACTTCTATACTAATATTATAAAGAGGTAAAGTTTGTGACGTTGTAGGAAGTAATCTCTGGATCTACTGAACCGATTTTGAAAATTCTTTTACGAATAGAAAGCCACGTTATTTGGGAGTGCCATATGGCTATATATTAATCCGAAAAATGAAAAGACTTTTTCGTGGTCGTTGGATTTACAAAGTAATTCGGAGAAAAACAGTCTAATGAAAACGTTTCTTACGAACGCTACTTTAACGATGAGAGATATATGATTGAGTTCTAGAGAAAAGTTGTAGAGCTTAGTAATGCCTAGAAAAAAGTAAGGGAAATCATATGTCTAAATTTTGTATTTAAGTCACAAAACGTAGTTTTTTATATTTAAAAAATAATTTAAATCGGTAGGTCATGTTTATTGGTCATATTATCAACAATTATGAATTCATATCAAAATAAGTAAGTTTATCGTCTCAAGTGGCAAAAGACTTTTCCCTTTTACTGCATATAATTTCCCTTTTACTGCATAAATGGTTAATGAGATAAGACACTCACAAATAAGACACTCACAAGAAGACACTCACAAATACCGGTAATATATTCAAATTGGCATGCAAATACATACATACATATGCAGTAAAAATATAACCCTTCTTTTGGCAGTCAGGAAATAAATCATAGCAATCATAGTACTAACCGAACCACACTCATAATTTCATCACAAGTAAAAAATTTTACCGCCCAACGAAGTGGGCACGGGTCAGCTGGTATTATTATAATACTTATAATACTATTACAATCCTTATGATACATTTTCACTAATGACAATCCTGTTGTCGAATTTCGGTATTTTAAGGTTCGCTCCACATTTGATATAAAATTTGGTCAGCCTGGCGTTTCTATCCTACAGTAATACAAATATTTTAGGTGCTTTGTCATAAAATTATATCACTTACTGCCTCTTGTTTCCTAGGTATTTACCAATTTGCCTTTTCCTTTTTTCTGACATCATGCAACCTCTGATACATTATTATGTTGTAGTGTAATTATTGCGCAATAATATCCAAATAAAATTTTGTATTTTAAAAGACATTTGTTTATTGAACCCGTATTCGTTTTACGATATGCATATAATACAACCGCACTAAGATCCCTATGTTTTTCCTTCTCGATTCTTTACTTTAAATCTAAGAGAATGTCTATAATATTACGCTATAAGTCGACAAGTATAACGAATATATTATCAGTAAAATAGTATATTGATAAATAGTAAACCAAATAACGGGACGCTGTACCGGCGTTATGCATATGTTTATTATCTGCAGCTGCGAGGGGCGCCGATTGTGAGCTGACAAGGAAATTACGTTATTAGTGCTCGGGCAGCTTGTCGGTAGATGTCGGAAATGCGAAAATTGGATGTCGGAAGTATCGTAAGCGAACACGTCAGCTTGACAAGAGAAACCACTTTAACCGGAGGGAATTTGATTACATAAAATATATTGTAACATTATATTAAAATCCTGGCTGTCCTTAGCCAAACCAGCTGACCCCTCGACTCTCTTCAGGTCCAAACAAAATTTTGGGCTAGCGCTTAAACTGCGCTCTTTGCTCTACGCCAACTCCAGAATAACCAAAAATTCGATTCTGTGCAATTCCAAAGATCCGGCAATATCGAAGCACGTAATAAGTGGCCGTAGTGATTCAAATGATCAACAAGCCCGCGTAGACTTCCACAAAAAGTTCCTTACTGGAATCAGCCAGAATGGCACTGGTCTGGGGTATGGCAGTACAACCACGAGCGACGTGGACTTGAAGAAGTCTCTTTTGCGGGGAGATTACGACAGCAAGAGTATGGCTCATGCTATTGGCCTTCAATGCCAGAATGATTGGACAACAATTGGGGACTTTTGCATTCCGCCTCCAATGCACTGGAAGGTAATGCTCTATGACTGGACGCCAGAGATGCTGAAATTTTATTTGAATGCCTTTCAGCATACACTTCCAGACCCCAGTAACCTCGCTCGTTGGAGCTTTGCCGAGGATAGTTCTTGTCCCCTCTGTAGCAATACCCCTTGCACAGCTAGACACATTCTAGCTGGCTGCAAGGTGGCCTTAGATCAAGGACGGTACACTTACCGCCATGACAAAGTTCTCGCTGTTATTCGCGAGGTAATTAGTCTCTCAGTGGGTCGTGCCAACAAGGGTTTGACAGTATCCTCCAAACCCCCAATACAGTTTGTGCGGGATGGCTCTAAAGGCAAAAAACATTCAACTACAAAACCTTTCTCAATAATCGTGAAAGCTACAGATTGGATTCTGGAGGTTGATTCGGTCTCTAAGCAGTATAAATTCCCTGAAAGTCTCGGATGCACAGCCCTCCGTCCAGATATAACTCTTTACTCTCTATCTCGGAAGGTGGCTCTTATTGTAGAATTAACTGTTCCATGGGAATCAAATATCCCAAAAGACCACGAGTACAAATTAAATAAATACCATGATCTTGCAAATGCCGTAACCCGGAACGGCTTCACTGTTCACCTTCACGCGGTGGAAGTTGGCGCTCGTGGCCTGCCAGCTAAATCTCTATTTCACCTCTTTAAAGATCTTGGCCTTTCCAGAAAAATAATCAACTCTTTCTTAGAAAAATTATCTAAAACTGCGATTTGCGCATCTCAAATTCTATGGCTTCGAAGGGGGAGTGAATGGGTGGCAAGGTGAACGCTCACATGTGGCAAGACAGCTGTCCTAAACCTACCACAGCCGGTTCGTAAGTCCGGAATCCACTGCTCACCCCCCAGATGTGTAAAAAATAGTATTATGATGGGCCCGACTCCGGTCGGTGAATTCCATGGCAGCTACGTTTGTATTTATATATACTGTCAAATAAATACAGGGAATTGTTCATATGAAAAAAAAACATGTACAAGCTACACAATTTATTTTCTTAGCAATAGATTTAATTATGTTGTGGAGTTTTAGAACACTGCAATCGAGAAGTTTGTTTATAGCGGTTGATTGGGATAAGTAGCCTAGCCTTATATGTGATTTCCTACAATACAACCCATTCCTGACATATATCAGGTCGTCGAAATAAGGGCTTATGAGTTTGACATGCAAACCAGCCACAAGCCTCGAAAAGGCGTTTTAATAGCGAGACGAATCCAATAAATTAATGTCAAAGTCGCACTAAAATCAGTCATGCTGACTAACGTGGTGGTGTTCACTCCAAATTTCTTTCTGAGCTGTATAGGGGCAAACAGTCAATGAGCAATTTTTTTTTAATATTATGAGGCCACTTACACAAAAAATTGCCGTTAAAGGGCAGATTTCTGAAACAACAATTCTTGAAATTTGAACGATAATGCATCATCCCACACATAGACTTTATAATTTTTGACCAAAAACTCAACGAATGTCTTCAATTAAGCATCATATTTAGGAAATATTACCCAATGAGATTTTTATTTTCTCTAAACGTAAATTAAATTTCGTGGAAAAACATTCTCAGTCCATTAAAGACAAAAACGTAATTCGAAGCGAGAGCGGCCAGAAATCAAATCAAGTCTATTGTCTTCAAAACCTTTTTAAAATTAGCAATAATATTATAAATCCAAAGAACAGAATCAGTGATTACGGAATCGATAGAGTTTCGGAATTTTCGGAATTTCGGAATCGGAATTTTAGTAGAGAAACCCGTAAGATTAAATAAATCGAAAAAATCTATACAAAAGGTATTGGAAGAGTCTCACCGCATAATTTATAATAATCGCATTGGATACTTAAAACTACTAAGTCAACCACATAATTGTCATGATATAGTAAAAAATAGGTTAACTGAGCTCTCGGTCATGTATATAAATATCGGATCGAATGAGGTCTATTTTAAGGATGACGAAATATATTTTTATTTCGACTAAATATAACACGAATTATTGATTTAATCAGAATTTTATTGAAAAATTCCCATTATTAAATTGAGAAAACAGTTCATATGTCTTTTTCCTGGTAATTCAATTAATAATAATAAATGTTATATTATTGTATCGAGCTGGGTGTATTTTATTTAATAATGTTTTTAATATTTTACTCAAATATCAATATGTCGCAGAGTACTAAGAGTTAACCAATGGCCCAATTTCCGATCCAGATATATACTGATCAAATAAAAACCACCCAAAGCCATAAGAATGTCTCAATTTCCAATATCCGCTGTAGCCATTTCTCATGGAGACGTATTGTATCGATAGGTCATCATAAACATGACCTCCCGTCGTCGCTATTAATGATCAAAGATAGGCCGAGGACGACGATAGGTCAGATATTTCAATTCTCCCGGTGGATTATGCAGGAATGTGTCAGCATTCTGCTTCGCCCCGAGGCGATATTGAAAATTTAAGGCAAAAGGATCGGGCATAATGAAGAAAAGGGGAATATTAAATTGGGGAAAAATGCTATGGCCGCCGATCATTACACGACTGGAATATCTTATAACTTTGGATGAGATTTAGGTGTAGCTTTACCTTAAGCAGTGTTGGTTTCAGAGATGATATCGGTGAGAGGATCTGAAACAATAAAAGACAAATTTAATAGTAATAAACTCTTTATTTGCACTTAATAAGTATACAAATTTAAACAGATGTTGCAAACATCTAAAT
This sequence comes from Micropterix aruncella, assembly GCA_944548615.1. Lineage (NCBI taxonomy): Eukaryota > Metazoa > Arthropoda > Insecta > Lepidoptera > Micropterigidae > Micropterix > Micropterix aruncella. The sequence continues at coordinate 20,552,343 of OX155951.1, read as the reverse complement.
AATAATTTCGCCCATCAGGTTGTAACGTTTAAAAAAGCTTATTATCCCACCCTACGCCTCGTTAAGTACGTGTATCGCCTCGTTAAGTACGATTTTGTATCCTTCGTACTCCGTGTCAAATAAATGCTTGGCGCAATATCAAAAGGCGGTTTTGCACGATATTAGAGGGCCTCTGTACTGCAAAAGGGTATTTTTTGTGAGCCTGTGTACTGCAAGAGGGCCGAGATGGTCGATCGGTAGACCTATAATAAAACACAAAGGCAATATTTTTTTACCCCTGCAATTATTGACCCTAATCAGTCTCTTCTATCACACGTTTTCTTCTTCCTTTATTTAAGGTTAGAATATGGCATTTCTTTCTAACATCGATTTATGCTTCGATTCGTTTTGGAACAAGTTACAAGATGGTTATAGTAACTCGATTTTATAAAATAATTGACGTTGATCATTTTTCATTGTGACCCTTCATATATATCTTGCCTCACTACGACCACAGTATACCAGACAGTAACGTTTCTTAGAACAAAATTGAAAGCGAAGCGAGCTACGTCACGAGTCCAAGGGCTTGCGACATGTCTATTACTCCGCCAACGCAGATGTTCAAACGTTTTGAGAAATTCGCCAAACTTCGCACGTGCGTAACGCTAACCAAAGGCGTTCGTACAGACGTACCCTTCTGCTCACTTTCTTTGTACCCTATCCCCGCAATCCCTTGTCGCTTGAGAGTGCGTCTACAGTTCTCTCGTTGTACTGTTCTAACGCGATTGATTCTGTCTGAATAAAGGACACGAAATAAAGGACACGAAATATAAAGCCAAAAAGACATTTAGGTACCGAATATTTTAAATACCGTTCAACCTGTATAATATATTAGAATGTGATATTCGGTAGACATTCCTGGCATAAAATCCAATATCAGCCTGAAAGCTTGGTTTATATGTAACGTCACTGTATTATGATGACGACCCTGTTTAAATCGCTCCAAAGGAGATGAGATGTCATCCATCATATTCCGCAGTGGCTTCGCAAGCGAAGATATCGTCGCAATATTTGCCAGTCATGAAAGTATCTCAAGGTTGTCTTGTAAATTGGAACAAGACGAAGCGCCTGAGCGCCACCTCGCACTGCCCCCACCGATGCCGCGCCGCGCCGCGCCGCCCGCCTTAGGCGACGATGTCATAATGCGAAAGTTATCGTCTTCGCTTTTCTCACCTCCAACCCTACACCGCATGGTGTTTCCTTTCTTGTAAGCTTCTTCTCCTTCGTCAAGTGTCGTGTCTGATATCTGATAACGACTCTCAACTGGAGCTGAAAACTACAACGGGCGAACCCGTCACTTCAGGAAGTTTTAACGTTATAAGATAGTTCTGTCTCCCGTGAGGTGAGCTTAGAAGACTTGGGACAAAAAACAGTCCACTGTCTAGTTACGCCACTCGCCCGTAAGAAGCAAACGATTTACCGCGAGATAACCAGGTTAATCAGTGGGCGGACACTTGCACCCTTACTTCCAGTTGCAACCAGATTACTCCGATCTCCCGACTGGTTACAGGTTCGAGGTCGCTTGCGCGGTCCTCTCCCTTACGTAGCGGTGATTCGGTATCTACCGAATCTATCGCAGACCACGGCATCCTTTGCCCGGCTGTTCACCCGGTATCGGGTAGCCGATTGGTCGTTTCAAGAGCAGTCGTCGTAAGGTTTACAACTACCCCACTCTATAGGAAACAATGCCGTTTCCAGGCTACTCCGGCTATCAGTCGGAATGCTCAATCGATTGACTGACGCCGCACGGTACGCAAACCGTCCAGAAGCGCCCGAAGGTTATTCCAAGAGAAAACTGGGCCGCAGGCCAGAGTTCTACCCGGGCTTGCACTTTTGCGTGGAGGCTGCCGGAAGGGTGTTGCCCGTGAGTTTGGCCCACCCTTTCATACATGGCTTAATAGCCTAACTGCAACAACCCTGTTGCATTAGCTCATTAGCTCACAACCCATTAGCTCCTGATATCGACTCTCAGAAAGCTCTCTGCTGCTCTCTTCGACCATTTTTACCAAATTCTTTGCAGTACAAGGAGCTTGCCACTGAAATTATCTGCCTCTTTCCATACGCTAATCAATATGTATAACAGGTAAATATAATAAAAAAGAATAAAAAACATGACTGCCGTTACAGAAAATTAACTATTGTATAAATAATTATTTTTATTACGGTTTTTATGAAATATTTGTGGTTTATGTATTGATATGTATAGATAAATGCATATTTTCGGAATACACCCAATCAGACTTTTCTTTCATTTGACAGTAGGTATTGAATTTATTGTTTTTTTTTGCATTTAGACAACTATGTACTTGATAATGGGACAGTTAAAGTATCCTATGACACTCGGGATGACATGACGATTCTAAGAATACTACATCCTTTAAATCGATTCAAGCGTTTAGAAGTTATTTAGTAATAAAGGAAACGGAAAACATACGTAGATGAACCCTGAACACATTATACTTCTTTTTTGTTTGGCAGTCGTGTAAAAAATAACTGAAATCCCATTTATATGGTATTTTTTATTTGTTGTGTGGGGCTTTTCTAAGGTCTTTATGAGCCTTGTAACACTGCGACCATTTCTGATCTATTGTGTTCGCCACCTACTATAGTTCTGCGCTAAGCCTCGTGTCATTTAAGACCCGCAACAGGCTTTTGGCGCCAGATTGTTTTACCTCCTCAGGTTGGAGGTAATGACCACCCAAGTGGATGTATCTTTTACGCATCAGCGGGCCATACTCGCACATGAGGTGCATAGGAGTTTCCTCTGCCCCTTGGCAGAACCTGCACATTTTTGTGTCTCGGAGCTTGAGATTGTTGATTTATAGGGTAAGTAAGTGATCACAGATGAAGATTTTACTAACGCTTTTTCATCTATAACTCAAATGTAGGTACCCTACATAAACCTAGTCGCTATCCTCCGCCCTTCCCTCTCTTCCCATCCCACGCTGTCCCTTTGGTACGAAGTACTTTTAGTTTATTTACTATCCTATGTATATAATTACAAATTACAAATTACAAATTACAAATTATTTATTGATTTCAAATTATGAGTAGATTCAATATACAAAAGTCTTAACCTAACTAGGCTGCCGCCTGTTCCAAGGTAGACAATTTATTTTAATTATCCTAGGAAATCTATAATATTATATTTATATAAATAAACAAAATCACACATAATGTAACACAATATCTTAATTACCTAATTAAAAATTCTTAATGTCATGAAAATTTTCAATAACCTATTGTTTTATTTTAAGACATGATAAAAATTTATATATATTTATATGTGAATTCATAAATATTAATATGTATTAATAGTATACAAAATAAAAATAACATTATATTTAGAAATCGTTAATTTATATTATTGCATATACTATTATGTTTTTGTTATAAAGATTCATCTGCATTTGTACAATTTAATATGTAGGCACTAAAACTATTTTTAAATGTTTATGAAATTTTAATGTCTTTAATGTTTGGTGGTAGGCAAATATAAAATTTGGGGGTAAGATAAGAGAAACTGGATTGGCCAAAAGCGGATCTCCTGAGTGGTATATACATATATATATATATATATATATATATATATATATATATATATATATATATATATATATATATATATATATATATATATATATATATATATATATATATATATATATATATATATATATATATATATATATATATATATATATATATATATATATATATTATAAACCTACTCCTCTTTCCGCAAGTGAGAGGCATTCATCATTCTCGTTAACACCTAAAGCATTCCCGAATCCGATCAAGGGAATCCTTCGTCACGATGTAAGTGGCTTTTATAATTATTTACTTTATAATCATCTTATTGATCAATTCTAAAAAGAATATATATATATATATATATATATATATATATATATATATATATATATATATATATATATATATATATATATATATATATATATATATATATATATATATATATATATATATATATATATATATATATATATATATATATATATATATATATATATATATATATATATATATATATATATATATATATATATATATATATATATATATATATATATATATATATATATATATATATATATATATATATATATATATATATATATATATATATATATATATTCTTTTTAGAATTGATCAATAAGATGATTATAAAGTAAATAATTATAAAAGCCACTTACATCGTGACGAAGGATTCCCTTGATCGGATTCGGGAATGCTTTAGGTGTTAACGAGAATGATGAATGCCTCTCACTTGCGGAAAGAGGAGTAGGTTTAAGTTGGGCCCATTTTTCAACTAGTAAACGCTCACCCTTCATCCAATTATCTCAAAAATTAAGCTACAATCCTTCTTTATACGTAAACTCACTCAATTTCCTATTATTTCAAGGGAAATAACAAGACAAGACGAGCTACTTGACAGATGGAAGAATTTAAAATTTCGAATTTCGTTTTTTTATTTTCTAAAGGTGCGATATAAAGAAGCTGCGATCAATATTCAGCTGAAAACAAATATATATATATATATATATATATATATATATATATATATATATATATATATATATATATATATATATATATATATATATATATATATATATATATATATATATATATATATATATATATATATATATATATATATATGTATATATATATATATATATATATAAATATATATATATATATATATATATATATATATATATATATATATATATATATATATATATATATATATATATATATATATATATATATATATATATATATATATATATATATATATATATATATATATATATATATATATATATATATATATATATATATATATATATATATATATATATATATATATACCTATAATGGAAATTATTTAAAAAAAAAACGTATATAATTTTCGTTTCATTATTCTTTAAATTGTATTATTTGTACCCGTGTCAACCAAATTGTTAAAATAATAATGGCGGATGGGCCAGAATATATCGTTACTAGGCAATGAGCACACCCATTTACATATATACGTTGGTGTCCAATAAATTTTTTCAACAACAAATATATTTAAATCGTAAACTCTCTATCTTTTTAGACTGTTTTTTTGGGCCAATACAATTTAGGCTATTACATTACAATCATCTTTGTTTTTGTGTGCACTTTATGTAAATGTTGTATAGTATCTAATCACTTATTTTACCGCGCTAAATCAGTCGGAAGTTCCACCACGGAACGAGTATCATCCGCGTAATCGATTAACTACCCCAAGAATTATTCGTTGCGATTTCATAATCAATGTAATATGGATTATGTAATATATCCTTTAAATATGCTAGAACAATATATATATATATATATATGTATAGAATGGGAGCAGTTTTACTCTTGCTTATACATCGCAAACATTTGGTTATCTAAAAGCGAAGGTCATTATAGTCCTGGGAAATATCCTAGCGTCACATACGCTAGTTGGAGAAGAAAGATGGAAATACCAGTAAAAAAATATAAAACACCTCTATATTTTTAGAGAATTGCGATACTATAGTGTGTCATGCTCAATGTGAAGAACCTATGGAAATAATGGATGGGGTAGTTGCTTAAAGTGATGGTTATTTTAGTTTTTTTTTTTAATTGTACACGTATAATATATATATATATATATATATATATATATATATATATATATATATATATATATATATATATATATATATATATATATATATATATATATATATATATATATATATATATATATATATATATATATATATATATATATATATATATATATATATATATATATATATATATATATATATATATATATATATATATATATATATATATATTCTAGTTTTATGGCTAAAAGAAATTATAACACTTAATAATAAAAATAATTGTAGCCTTCAGCAATTTGTAAAATTTCTTTTGTGGGAATTTAAAATAAAATATTGATTTTATAAATAAATTGTATTCTAAAATCTCCAATCGTGATACTTAGTTCGCCAATGTAATAAACTAGCCAAATATATGTAATAAACTAGCCAGCCACGCTTCGCTGTGGCTCAGTCTGATATGAAATGAATGGGAAACGCATCGATATCGAAGCGCAACGTAAAATTCACCGGAGCGGGAAGACTTTTGTCGCGCGTATTAGAATACGACTTTGTGTAAAAATTTTAAGTCAAGCGACTGACTATTTTTCGAGTTTCGCGAGCACAAACATACGAGGGCATTTTTTTTAATATATGTATAACGATAGGAGGTTGCCGTTTGAAGAAGACGAGCAAAACAGAAACATTATAACCCGTATGAATAACACCTTATTGTGAGGTTCCTGAAGATATTAAAGCTGCAATGGCTGGGTTTCTATACCGGCGAGCGTAGCTTTATATACAGCCTTATATACAGCTTTATATACAGCATGTTATTATTCAGTTCGTATAATAACAATCAGAGCTAATGGACTTATGCTGAGTTGGCCACGAAGACCCATACTGTTCAGGGTTGGTCACACTCACGGGTTAACACCCATCCGGCAGCCTCCACGCATGAAGTGTGAGCCCGATCAGGACTCTGACATTAGGGCTAGTTTCCCCTAGGAATCAACCTTCTGGCGCTTCGGGACGGTCTGCGCACCGTGCGGCGTAGGCCATTCGATTGTGCACTCTGACTAACAGTTAAGAGTTTCAAGGCGATAGGTGAGGGCAGCAAACCCCACCCACCGCCCGGGCGGTTATAACGACGAGGGTCGTCTTGTCTGCCCGGGATGTCATGCTACGACAACCCTGCGCGTACCAGAAGGGTAAAATGCGCAGGGGGTGAAATAGGGTAAACCACCCCCCCGTACCGCCCCGAGAACCCATTTATTCGAAAAATAAAAGGTATTTACAAAGAAAAAATAAAAATTTACAAAATATTACAAAATCTACCGAAAAAAAAAAACAACAATAGCGTAAATTAGGAGCCGGTAAGCGGGGTAGAGGACGCTCTAGAACAATGAAGGTGAAGGCGCACTGTCCGTGGGCAGGTCTCGGAGCAGCCACGGGGGGAGAAATCCCTGGATCCTGCAAAGAACGAAACGCCCCTCGGGGCGGTAAAGAGACGGACACAAAGACGGGCACTTCGGGCTGGAAGTAGCCGCCGAATCACGCCACCATGGAAGAGGGTACCCCCTGGGGGGTATCCCGAAGCCTCATGCTTTCCCAAGAAGCCACCCAGTGCTCCACAAACTCGCCAAACGACTGGAAGCAGCTCGTACAACTGACCAAATCCGGGTACCAAATCGGAGAACGCCCAACGCACGCGCCCAATGCATCCATCAGTTTCTCCCGTGCAGCCGCTAAAATTAGGCAAGACCAAATTACGTGTTCCGCAGTTTGGCGACCATACCCACAGGCGCACCGGGGGTCATCGGCAAGTCCAAAGTCAAATAGTTTGGCTCTGAACTCTCCGTGGCCCCCAACCAGCTGCGTGGTATGGTGGTCGAACCGCAGAAACGAATTTGCCATCCGCACTGCAACGGACGGGAAAAAGCAATGGGTGAGGCGGCCCTTACCCCCGGCGTCCCATCTAGCCTGCCAGACACCCAAGGACTCCACCCGAATCAGGCGGGCAAACTCCCCAGCTCGGTGCGCCACCGGGTCGATCGATAGGCCATGAAGGACTACCGGCTCGCCCCGACGGTACCGCGACAACGCTGCACGCTCCAGAATCTGCAGGTCAATCGGCAGAACGCCAGCGATGACGGGTAACGCAAGAGTGGACGTCGTTCTGTACGCCCCGGTCAGGGCCACGAGAGGGATGCGCTGTCCGCGCAGCAGCGCGACACGCGTCGCCTCAGGAACAGCAGACTCCGTCCAAGCACGTGCGGCATAAGTCGCACGCGGGACGAAGACGCCCTTATAGATAGTCATGACCGCCGGGAAACGAATTCCCCAGTCGGCCCGACTCACTCCGCGGAGCGCAAAGAATAGATCTCGGGATTTTTCGGCTGTAATCTTTGCGTGCGAAAGAAAGGAAAGGGAAGCCGTAAGCGTCACCCCCAGGTATAGAACGGTGGCCGGGAAGGATACCGGGCGACCGTTCATCCTGATGACAGGGTTCCGCTTAAGATGTCCCTTCAGGAGAAGCGCCTGAGTTTTCGTCGGAGAGAAGGTGAGTCTGTTTCGCTGACCCCATCCGAGGATCAGGTCCAGCGAGTCAGCCACCCTTCTTTCGACCTCTGCGCGACTCCTGCCGCCCACCAGGAGGAGAGCGTCGTCTGCATAAACGCTGACGGTGCACCCCTCCGGGTAAGGTAGACCGAGGAAATCATCAAAGAGAATGTTCCAAAGGGTAGGACCCAACACTGACCCCTGTGGACAGCCCATAGTCGGGGTTTTGGTGACGCTGGTCGGGCCGTACCTCAGAGTGACAGATCTGTCTGAAAAGTAGCTCCTCACTACTTTCAACAAATTGTTCGGGCACAGGCGGGCGCGAAGCTTGCATATGAGCATCGGCCACCACGCGTTGTCGAATGCACCGGAGATATCCAAAAATACGCCTACCACGTAGCGGCCGTCATAGTTGCTGACCCAGTTCTTCGCAAACAGGATGGCGTCCTCCGTGCTTTTCCCTCGGGTAAAGCCAAACTGTCGCTCGTTCTGGGGAGATAGAGTCCTCTCCAGCCGTTCGCGCACAAGCACTTCGAGCACCTTACCCATTATGGTAAGGAGCGTGATGGGCCTGTACGCTTTCGGATCCGAGCGCGGCTTGTCGTTACCTTTGGGAATCACCCGCAGGAGGCCAGCCTTCCAGCATAATGGGAAATGACCGTCCCTAATGCATTTCTGCATCAGGACAGTCACCTCCCATCTTGTGAATTCCCACACCCACTTCACTATATCAGACGTAAAGTTGTCTATCCCCGGTGCCTTTCTGCGCGATAGCGACCCGATGATGGTGCCGACCTCGTCCGCTGTTACCTCTGACAGATCAGGTACGCGCGAGTCTACGGCAATAAGCCGCCGCAGCTGCGCGTGGTGGGGATCGTCATTGTCATTCCGATCCGATGGACACAAAGAACCGAGGAGAACTGAAAGAGTGCCTTCGGTGTCAAGCGGGGCGGAAGTACCCTCGACAATGGTAGAGAGGTAGTTCCCACCCCGCTTGGCACCTTTGTCGATGACGTTCTTCATGTCCCATGGGTTTGCATTCCCAACTTCGCTAACCCATGTACGCCAGGAATCAGTCTTGACACGCCTAATGGCGGCGTGGTAGACGCTCCGAGCCGATCTCAGGGACTCCCGAAGTACCTCCACACGCTCAGGGGGAAGAGAACCCCTGCGGGCTTCACCCATGCGGCGGTACTCTGACTAACAGTGGGGAGAGTCTGGAAGCAGTACTGTTTCTCATAGAGCGGGGGTAGTTTCGGACCATACGGCGACTGCTCCTGAAACGACCATCGGCTACCCGATCCTGGGTGAACAGCCGGGCAAAGGGATGCTGTGGTCCGCAATAGATTCGGTATACACGTCAGTGTAAGCCCGCTGGGTATCACACCTGGTTATCTCGCGGTTAAGGCGCTGGCCTCTTACGGGCATGTGGCGGAGCTTGACGGCGGACTGTTTTGTCCAAGTCTTCTGCGCTCTCTTCACGACTAATCGTTAAAACTTCCCGAGATGACGGGTTCGCCCGTTGTAGTTGACAACTCTATTTGTATAATAACAATATCATCGTCTGACAAGACAATCATTTACATACAATTTGTCCCTATCAATTGGGATGACAGTTCAAATCTACCCGGTTATTTGCGGCGTCGCGCGCCGTCCGCTTTGTCGAGAAATAATAAAAACCATATCAATAAAATATACCCGCAGCGGAACAAGCGCGCACTGTCACCACGCGAATATAGTAAACAAATATTTGACTTATTGTGAATGTCGTTACGACCGGTTTGATGGGGCAATTCTGTTCCGTTTCATCTTCAGCGCTGAAGGCATTACGCGAAGATAATGTTCGCGGTGAAATATGTGGGGTAGGGCGGAGGAAGGAAAATAACAGGCGACCGAATTACCATATGCCATTTTCGGAAAACATATTGCAGTGGATTTATTGACATTCTTTCCACACGATTATTGCAGGAGAAAGCGGATGATCTGTGGTTGCTCGCAAAGTAAATGCTTAAACGGGGCCATACGCAGATTTAACATATTTAATAATAATAATATTAAACTCTTTATTGGCACCTAAAAATTAAACTTAAAAAGGCTAACATTATTGGTTAGTGGTTAGTTGACCTTAGTGGTTCAATAGCTTGATTTTACAATGTAAGTTTCCGGGTTCGTTTTCCGGATAGGTTACTATTTTTCGTCGGGATAAAATGCATGGAATTGCATTTCAATTTTTTCGAACGAATGTAATAACAAGATACATACTTACACACATATTACACGCACATATACATTTAACAATGCATATCGGTTGGTTGTATAAGATTGTCGAATGATAATAAACCCGCCCATTGTGAATTTTCACAATATAGAGTAAAAACAAACAACTTGGGTTGACGACCACAGCGGGCGAGCCCGTCACCTCAGGAAGTTTTAACGATTAGTCGTTCTATCTCCCTGAAGTGAGCGCAGAAGACTTTAGGACAAAACAGTCCACCGTCTAACTACGCCACAAGCCCGTAAGAGGCCAACGCCTTAAGACTGCGCCGACCATAATTCACGTGCCCTAAATAGGTATTTAACGCAGCACACCGGTTGGCGCCAATCGTCGCGACGATATGGCGCGCCGAATATCGTCGCCTAAACAAAAGTACAGTGTAAGTCAAAATTAGATATTTTACAGAAGACGCAGAAAACTGAGTCATTGTTAACCATTTCGTCTTATATTATATTTATATTTAACTATATCACAGTAATTTATATAAGGGTATCGCCGTATGAATTTGTACTTTTTTTGTCGTTTTTGTGTCGCCTAACTACTTTCAGTTTTTCTATAAAAAGTTATGGTCTAATGCATAATCCAATTTAATTATAGTAAAGTGTATTAGAAAATGTATCAAAATACAAGAAATTACTGCAAAGAAGCATGAAGTGATATGATTTATTAATTTTAACAACAAACACAATTTTTCAAGTGCCTATTAAAATTTACATCGCCAATCCATTTTTGTCCCTTTTATGACAAATTGCGATCAAAGTAGTCATATATTTAAAATGTTGAATATTTTCGCATATACTTAAATTGTGTATCTTTTGTTTTCTTTACTAGTAAAAAGAATATATATATTATTTACTGAAAATATATGTTGCAAATGGTTTGTCGCCATATTTGTTTCCCGAATGTTACTTTTGGTGTGTTACCAATTTGATCGAAAACTGATAAAAGACTGGCATCCCTAAGTATTTTTTTGCGTATGGCAACTCTTTGTCGCAGTATGGACAACATAATAAACTACTCTGCCATCTTTCCTTTTGCTCTGAGTGGGTCGACGTCTCGGTCGTAAATTTGTCCTGAGAATTTTGAGTGGGATTTAGCTTGGAATTTTCAAGATAAATATTGGAATATGTTATCTGTTGTATATTTTGTACTTAGATCTATTAATGCTTATTACGATAATGTGTTTATATCGTTACTAACATTATGCATTTACAAATAAAACAATTTAAAGTTTATGTCGCGCGTGTTTTTCATTCACGATCGTTACCGTATGTTACCATTTGTTGCTGATGTGTTACGTAACATTCGTGAAATTAGGACGTATTTATATTGGTTTCATTTAAATACATAATAATAATAATAACTTTATTTCATTGATCAAAAATTTAAATTACAATTTGTTTTATACTCCGAATCTGACTAACTAGGCCATAGCCCGTACCAAGAAAGATTCGATGGATGGTGGTTGTTTGTTAATTGTTAATGGTTAATAGCTTATAGCGCGCACATATATAATATAGTTTTATTAAATAATCAGAATGGTCATATATATATAACTCATGGAAAGGGTGCAGCGGACTGTGTGGGTGCCGCAATTCAAAGAAAACTCGACAACTATGTGTCACATGGGATTGACATACCTAATGCATTAGTTGCTTCAATGCGCTGCAATGAAATGTATCATCATCAGTGATGATACATTTCATTTCTGAAGACGAAATTGGTAAAAATAAATTACCAGCTGAATTAAAGCAAATCTCTGTATCACTGACCATGGAAGTACAGCAAGTGACAGAGATAGAAACCGTTATCGGATATAGGTGTTTGAGTTGTTTTTGTACCAGGCCTGTAAATTGTAAATGTCTTGATTTAAAATCTCATCTTCTTTTGCCCATGCCAAACACTTAAATCTGGTTTTACAGTAAAGAAAGATCAACAGGGCCTACCTACAGCAAACAAAAACCAACAAGGACTACACGGAAAATACACCCAATCACCAAGTCGAGGCTGAAGCTTTATAAAGAAACGTAAAAATAAATAAATCAAATTTTAAAAAAGTGCAAATGAAAAAAAAACATAAAAAGAACAGATTACGTATCAGAAAGTTCGGACAGTGACAAAGTACTAATAGACTACATTGACACAGATAATGATATCGATGGCTTCTTATCTGATAGCTCTGAAAATTCAGTTCTTAGTACAAATTCAAAAGATCCGCAACCTTTTATCTTGGATGAAAATACAGGAATTTTATTAAAACACAAACCAACTATTTTGGGAACCGAAGCGCTAAATACAGATTATATACAGCACTAAGAAAATATAACTCCAAATATTCCAGGTTCATCAGGTATAAACATTTTAGAAGACCAGCATATTGCTGAAGGTAAATACGTATTGGTTAGGTTTCAAACTAACAGGATTTCGAATTGTTACGTCGGGCAAATAATTGCAATTAACAGAATCAATGTAAAGGTTCATGCGTAAGAAATCTAATGGTTTATTCTACTGGCCACAAGCAGAAGACATACTAGACATGTGTATTTACGATATTGCCAAAGTTTTGAACATCCTATTTGCAATCGTCGTGGAGTGCTACAATTCGAGGATGATTTGAATAAATTTAAGATTTACTAACACTATAACAAAAATAAATAAAATGGTGCCCATTGACTTTCATGTTAAGGTCGGGCTATGGCCTAGTTAGGCAGATTCTGCATTGTAAACCAACCGAAATATATATTTTTTTGAATAAATAAATAAAATTATTATTATTATTATTATTATGCTATAAACAGACCTTTATGAAACTCACGTTTGTTACGTGTAATCTTGAATGTTACTGATGGCCAACATGTGTTACTGATTCACGAATGTTTAATACAAATTTTTACGGCGATACCCATAAACGATATCATAATAATTTGAATACAGGTCTCTGATTGTGCGGTTATGAGGCGGGGCCGTCCACATATTACGTAATCACGTTTTTGGGATTTTCTACCCCCCCCCCCCCTTCCACATGTTTACAGACGTAATCTGCGGCCTTACCCCCCCCCCAAGATTACGTAATCAACCGAATTTGTGTAAAATGTGAAAATTCGTAGATAAGATATTTCACTCCAACCATCGTTTCAAGCTTTGGATATTAGAAGACTTTTTAAAACAGGAGATTATTCAACATGGAAACCAAGTTAAAACTTATCTGAAACTTTTTTTCATATAGGCCTTTGTTACTAAGAAAAAAAAACTTGAAGACCTGAATTTTAAAAATAAAACCCGCTTTTTGTCGGTAACCTTGACCTCAACAAAAAAAGTCATGTATAACTTTAAACTCAATTTCTCATATTGAACAATATTCGGTACACTAAATCATCAAAATTAAAAAAAACTGTTTAATTTTTAAAAAGTAGATACTATATTTCACAGCAACCATCGTTTCACGCTTTGGATATTAGAAGACTTTTTGGACAGGAGATTATTAGATTAATTGGACAGGAGATACGTAACATTTGAAACCCTTCCAGAGAGTAACTCCCTTTATTGAGGGTGCATTTACAGGACTGGCAATGAATCTCTTATGGTTTACGTGCTAAGTTCATTTAGTTGTTTTGGACTATCCCGAACATCGTAATATATTATAAATACATACAAGAAAGTAATTTGTTTTGTTTGTTTGTTTGTTTCTACTCTTTATTGTGAAATTTCACAATGGGCGGGTTTATTATCATACGACAATCTCTTACAACCAACCCTAATATGAAGTGTTTATGGGTCATTCCGCCATTTCGTGCAAATCGCCTGTAATATCAGACTGCATACCGCATTTAGAAAAAAAGTTTTGTTGAAATATATTTACTCTAAGTGTGAGGGAGAAGGCTCTTTAGGAAATCTAATTCTAAAGTACATAGTTTTTTTTTTATCTTAAAAATACATGGAAATATTTCATTCCTCTCCGCCTCCAAACCACAAACTTCAAATTCGTCGATGTGTTGTACCTAAACTTGCCAACACATACTTAGTTGTCTTAGCATACATGAAAGATAAGGTAAACACACTATAGGTATTAAAATATAAGACATCTACAATTACATATAAACAAAATATTTCTACTTTTGTCTTTGGCAACAGAGATTCTATCATTTCCCGCGCAAAAAAAAAAATAAGTATATCTTGCTCCGCAACAGGAGCCCAAGCTTCTACCGTAGATCATTATGCTCCTCATTGGTCAGTCTGTAAGCTCTGAAGGCTGTGTGAATAGTCGCCGTGTAAAAAGATATTTAAGTTCCTTCTCTTCATTTCGAGTTTGTCACCGTTCAGCAGTCATTACCATCCATCCAAGTCAAACAGTAAGTACAAAACAATAAAGCTAAGTTTATATCCACTTTGGTGTGTTTTGGTAGGGTCTTTTCGTCCACTGTTATTGAAACTTCAAGGTCATCAATCATGGGAAATATGCAGAATAAACTTCCATTATTTCATTCCACTCCTTGTCATTACCTTCCTTTCCTTCCAAATTTATGTAGGATGGTAATGAAACGTATTGGAAGGTAATGAAAACGTGTCAGATGGTAATGAAAACTTTTGGAAGGCAATGAGTTATTGACAATTTCGAATGGTTTTGAAGGTTTTTATAGGAAACTTAAGAGCTAAGTAGATAAATGTCAATTATCTATATGTCAATTTTGGCCTGTTTAAGTGTATTTTGGGTAAATTATGAAAGAATTCTAGAAGAAAGAGAAGAATTATAGAAGAAAGAGAGCTAAGCTCTTTTATCTCCAGTTTCATCTACGTACCGTGCAACCATACCAAGCATTTGGGGAGATTGAGCGTTGGGATTGACATCACATAACCTGAATTAATCAATCGCGAATTTGTAGAAAGCTTCACTCAATACGGTGAAATTATAGTTAACCATGTGTTTAATGTAAACCACCTTACTAGCAATGAGATGAAAGACGATACACCGAATGTTCATGTAGCAAGCAATGTATTGAACAACGAAACACCCGCTCTTCATAAATACATTAAATGAAGGCATATCTATTTCAATACCAACCAATACGATAAGTTAGGATGAAAAAAGTGGCAGTGTACGTGGAAGTGTACCTACTACCGTTTTTGAGACACAACGACATATAAAAGTCATGCCGTTTTATATGAATACTGACGGCACAATGTTGATAAGCACACTGATGACATGGATAATGACAATACAAAAAATTGCAACGCCAAAAAAGAAAATGTTAAGAATGTAGCTTGTCATGGTGTACATTCCGACAATATTGATGATTTGGGTAATAATCCAATATCTATTAAAATAAGCTGTATTAGTACATAGGAAAAAATTGAGAATACTCAAATGGCACATACACCGTACTTTTTTTTTAATGTTGGGATAAATCTAATATGCTTTCTTGGCCCGTAGTAGACGATGAAGATAATATAAAATCGAAGACTATCGCGGTTGTTTGACATTATAAATAGGATAGAAAACGAATTTACCGCGTGAAATTTGTAGCACCCGGGTGCTACAAATTTCAATTCGTAGCACCCGGGTGATACAATGATGTTTTGAAACCTTCAACCAAAGCTGTCGATTCCATTGCGCTAGATGAACCTGTATAGTTTTTGAAACATATGTGATCTGGAACTGTGTGTTTTCTGTTTTCAGCTCGAGCACAAACCATACAATATTTATTCTTTACTGCCATATATAGTACTTTCTTTGTCCTGTATCCTATTATTACTGCAGCACCCGATAATGCGCTGTAGTTCTTTTTATACGATCTTTTCGACCAGCAGCCATCAGCCACCATAGTAATCATTGGTACTCCATTCGCATCCACTTCGCCGTTGAGTACAGCTAAATTATATTCGTCTTTGGCTGCTTCCTCCATGCATTTCTCTTTGGCTAGTTCCCATAGTTAACAGATCTTGGTATTGTACTTTGAGTATAATTTATCAGACATACAGGGTATGTTCAGGGAGGCTGAAACTTGTTCCAATCCTGAAAATCCAGCGCCAATAGACATGAAACTACTAACAGCGTTATGGTTGAGGTTAAGTTCAACTGGGCTATCTGGTTTTTTACAATTTAAAAGTTCTAATTTTGCATTGCATAATCGACACGTAAAAAAGAATTTCGATAGAAACCCTTTCTTAATCTCCTTGGTAAGTTTAAAAAAATTTAAGTTACATTGAAATGCAGAGTTGTGATGGGCCATTCTTGGAGTTGTTTGAATATGTAATTAAAATCTACTATTCTATTCCCTTCATGTAAAAAATCCACATCATCATTATTTTCCTCTTCTGTTATTAATTCGAAATCGGAATCCGAGTCCGTTTCAAATGATTTCTGAAATAAAATTAATTGAATTAATAAATATTGCTGAATTGCTGCTGAAAATAGAAGTGACCGGAAATATTGAAGAAGGTATGTATAGAAAAGTTGCACTGCAAGTCAAATTTACACTGATAATAAAACTTTATCAAATTTAAATTACGTAGGCAATGGGCCGATTGCGTTTCTTTGTGAACTGAAACTGGAATTAGTTCAAGCGAACGAGATACGAAGCAATACGAACGAGTTAGAACGGAATATAAAACGAACGATCGTCGATAAAAACTACCTGTCGGACTAATACTCGTCCGAATAAATTTGAATACATTTTGTGCTGTGTTACATTCAGATGCTTTATCTTTGGTGGGTAGTTTTAATGCGAAAAAGTGAAAAGTGAAAACCGTTCATTTCACATTCCGCTCTAGCGTATTACCCTGTCTCGTTCACACGGACTAATTTCCAATTTTAGTTCACGAAGAAACGCAATCAAGCCCAATATCAGAGTATTTTTTTTTTAATATATAGGTATATATCTCAATCGAAAACAGGATTTGTATTGGTAAAATTAGATAGTTAATAAAAGTAACTGAATTAAGTACCGAAAATCTTTGTTGCAAATATACAGGTAAAGTTTATACTGGAACACTTTAAAAAAATATATACAACTAACTTACCGCAAAATCATTGCACGGCGTATATTTTGTCGTCGAGTGTTCATCAAGTTTTCTTATACTCGAGCCTATTATCACATTGTTCGAAGATTCCTAGGAACGAAATGTACAGTGATAAAAGTAATTATTGCTTTGTAACGTATTATCACTTAGATCCTAAGATTTTTATACCTGGGCGAGCGAGTCTTGCTCAGCGATGGCACTTGCACGTACAATAGAAGCGAGAAGTCGTTTGTTTTGAAACTTTGAGCCACATTTCAATTTATGATATTTAATCTTACGCTTTCCCATTTTTACTAAAACATAATAATATGCTCATTTAGATAAAAACTTGTATATATATATAATGCTATATAATGCTCATTTAGATAAAAACAAGTTATAATTAGGTCAGGTTCTTACACGAGCTGACCTAATTACAACTTTCGACAATAGAAAAAAGGAACACTAATACCAGATAAAATCTAAATAAAAAATACTTTCAATAAATGCTTACATCGTTTTACCGCGTGAGTGAGATTATACGCGCACGAAATAGATCGCGGCCGGTTTTCGAGGTCAGATCGCTACGCAAAGAAACGTCACCCCCTCCTCAGCTCTAGTGGACGACTGAATAATTCACCCTTGCGCTCGCGTATATATATCGAACGTTATTTGGCCATAGTAAATTTGTATGGCAGATTCGAGGTATCTTCTAAAAAAATCATATTTAAATAAGCAGGGAACATTTTTAAATATCGGTGATGCTTTCTTGTAGCTTGAACGTTTGTGATTTATTACGATTTGAAATTTGAAATAAAATCTAATTTCTTTATTCATTGTGAGCAAAACGCCGGAGTGCTTTTCTTAAGTTTTTCCCCAACTTTATGTTGAAAGAAATATTAACCAGCAAATGGTTTTTGATTATAGAAGCTGTATTATTGTAAACACATTCGTTGAGATCTTAAATATATTTTTTAAATATTTATTACCGAAAAATTATGGATTGCAGCGACAAAACCGTGACTGACGTTTTCGCTTATTTTGCTCGGTGCAGTCTTAACCGCGAGCTAGCCAGGAATGATACCCAGCGGGCCTACACTCACGCCCTTACTTCCAGTTGTGATCAGATTACTCCGGTCTCTCGATTGGTTACGAGTTCGAGGTCGCTTGCTCGGTCCTCTCCCTTACGAAGCGGTGAAACGGTGTTTACCGAATCTATCGCGGACCACAGCGTCCTTTGCCCGGCTGTTCACCCAGGATCGGATGGCCGCGCCGTAAGGTCCGCAACAACCCCCGATCTATAGGAAACAGTACTGCTTCCAGACTCCCCCGATTGTTAGTCAGATTTGGGAGCTAATGGGCCCTTGCTGAGTTGTCCACGAAGACCCATTCTGTTTCAGGGTCGGTCACACTTACGGGTCAACACCCATCCGATGGCCTCCACGCATGGGGTGCGAGCTTGGGTAGGACACTGGGTCAACCAGTCTCCCCTGGGAATCAATCCTCTGGCGCTCCTGGACGGTCTGCGCACCGAGCGGCGCAAGCCAATCGATTGTGCTCTCCGACTAACAATCGGGGGAGTCTGGGAACTGTATTGTTTCCTATAGAGCGGGGGTAGTTGTCTACCTTACGGCGACTGCTCTTGAAATGACCATTGGCCATCCTATCCCGGTTCAGAGTCGGGCAAAGGATGCCTTGGTCCGCGACAGATTCGGTGCACTCCGTTTCACCGCTTCGTAAGGGAGAGGACCGCGCAAGCGACCTCGAACTCGGAACCAATCGAGAGACCGGAGAAATCTGGTCACAATTGGAAGTGAGGGCGCGAGTATCTCGAGCCCGCCGGGTTTATTCCTCGCTCACTCGCGGTAAGGCGTTGGACTCTCACGGGTTGTGACGTAGCTGGACGTAGAATTGTACTGTCCAGTCTTCTACGTTCACTGCAGGGCGACAGAACGACTAATCGTTAAAACGTCCTATGGTGACGGGCTCGCCCGTTGTAGTCGACACCGCAAGATGTTAGTCAGAGTGCTAATGGGGGCTAACGGGCCCATGATGAGTTGGCCACGATGACCCATGTGTTCAGGGTCGGTCACACTCACGGGTCAACACCTATCCGACGGCCTTCCCGCATGGGGTGCGAATCCTGGGTAGGACACTGGGTCAACCAGTCTCCCCTTGGAATCAAACCTCTGGCGCCCCTGGACGGTCTGCACACCGTGCGGCGCAAGCCAATCGATTGTGCTCTCCGACTAACAGTCGGGGGAGTCTGGGAACTGTATTGTTTCCTATAGAGCGGGGGTGGTTGCGTACCTTATGGCGACTGCTCTTGAATTGACCATTGGCCATGCGATCCCGGGTAAGAGGCGGGCAAAGGACGCCTTGGTCCGCGATAGATTCGGTGCACTCCGTTTCACCGCTTCATAAGGGAGAGGACCGCGCAAGCGACCTCGAACTGGGAACCAATCGAGAGACCGGAGAAATCTGGTCACAATTGGAAGTGAGGGCGCGAGTATCTCGAGCCCGCCGGGTTTATTCCTGGCTCACTCGCAGTAAGGCGTTGGACTCTCACGGGTTGTGACGTAGCTGGACGTAGGATTGTACTGTCCAAAGTCTTTTACGTTCACTGCAGGGCGACAGAACGACTAATCGTTAAAACGTCCTGTGGTGACGGGCTCGCCCGTTGTAGTCGACACCGCAAGATGTTAGTCAGAGTGCACAGTCGATTGGCTCACGCCGCACGGTGCGCAGACTATCCAGGAGCGCCAGAAGGTTGATTCCTAGGGGAAACTGACCATAAGGCCAGAGTCCTACCCAGGCTCGCACTTCATGCGTGGAGGCCGTCGGATAGGTTTTGACCCGTGAGTGTGACCAACCCTGAACAGAATGTGTCTACGTGGCCAACACAGCAAGGGCTTATTAACTCCCAAACGTGGTAGAAACAAACAAACAAACAACGAAACAAACCAAAAGTAGAAACAAACAAACAAATTGGTATATGTGCGCGTTGTGGGAGGTTGTTCGGGGGGGGGGGAGGTTGTCTGGTTGCCGGGAAAGTCTTGAAGTGGCACGACCGTTTTTATTTAAAATAAAAATATTTAAGAAAATATCTTCATGCGTCTTTGGAGCCCAACGCGATCACATTGGAAGGTTAATCAGTGTATATATTTTGTAAACGTTTATGTGTACTCGCTTATTGGATCAATTACAAATAATGGTAATATTATTTGAAAGGTTTTGGGGAAAAAACCATCAATGACCACTTTTTGAAATTTTTATTAATTGCATTTTTAAACTTCACCAACTTAAAATATGACCTTTAGCCAGGATTTGTTAGAGTGAGAAAATATATATTTTGTCTGTAAAATTATATTTCTTTAAATATTTGTGATTCTAAAAGAAATACATTTTACTTAAATATATACCTAAAAAAAAAGTTAATTGTCACGAAAATATTGACATCGATGGTATTTCTCCGTAACTCTTATTTTTTTATGCATTTGTATTATTTTGGGATAATTTGTTCACAATTAATATTTTGTTTTTTTTTTTTAAATATCTAATCCATTGTTGATTTAAGGTATGATTTAAATAAATTTTAAAGATAGATTTTCGGAAAATGCCGGGTAGTTGTCGATATTCTCGTTAACTTAACCTCAAGTGACGTCGCGGTCGAAGGTGTGAAGGAGAAATGGACGGAAATGCGGAGAGACGAAGAATTTACTTTCATGGCCTTGCCGATAGAGCGAAAAACAAAGGAAATAAATTGCCGCTCGTCAAGTATAATCACCCCTCTGTGGAGCGGGCGGATAATCAGACGAATCCGGCCCAGTTGCTCGTGGGGCCAACAAATCACGCTTACAAACCCTACATCATTATTTTTTAGAGGCTAGTTGTTTATTTATTCACTTATCCGTCGATAAAGCCGCGAAAGTCGCTCAATCCCGACCCCCTGAATTTTGCAAATTGCATGCATGCTTGAGTTTAAAAAAAAAGATTTTAAACCCAATACGAAATTGAGGTAGATTAAAACTGCTGTAGTCTATATTATAGAACAAAGCAATAAATTAAAAAGAATTAAAAGCACGACTGCCGCTACAGATAGTGAACTATTGTATTTATAATTATTTTAATTACGGTTTCTTTTATGAAATATTTGTAGTTTAAATAAAATATGGATAAATACATATTTATCCATATAAATAGACCGGACCTCAAAAAGTTCGAAGTCTTCCAAATGCGATGCTTGAGGCAGATTCTCGGTGTCTCACTCCGCGTCCGAATTCGAAACGAGACCATTAGAGAAAGATGCGATCTACTAACAACGATCGAAGAAGAAGTACAAAAACGTCGACTACGATGGTTCGGCCATGTTTGAAGAATGAACGATAATCGCTTGCCACATAAACTTCTTTGGCGAGACCGTCCAACAGAATGAAGAATTCAGCGATCGGCACAGAAGAAAACCTGGGTAAATAAGATCAAAGACGACCTTAAGAATCAACGATTATCGGCTAGGGATGCTCGAGACGTGGCAACAAATAGTTTAGAATGGAAGCGAATCGTGAATGGAGTACGAGATTTAGCGGCACCGACAGCAGCGTATTGGCTGCGAGGGCGACCCCCTTCCCAATCGCCGGCTACGGAATAAATAATAATAATAATAAATAGATGTATATTTCCAGAATCTACTTAATCAGGCTATTTATTTGACACTAAACACGGTATATTTATATTAATTTATTGAAATTTGAAATATTTCGACCTTTAGGCAACTATTTACATAATTGATATTTGGACAGTTAAGGTACGCTATGACACTCGGGATGACGTAAAGATTCTTCTTAATCGGTTACACTTCTAAATCGGTTAAAGCGTTTAGAAGTTATGGTGAAATAAAGAAATGGAAAACATACATAGATGAACCTTGAACACATTACACAACTTTTTTATTGGGCAGTCGTCTAATAAGCAATACAAATTCTTTTGATATGATTTTTTTTACACGAGTAAAGATTTTTGTCTTATTCGGCAGTAAACACATGTTATGCAAAAGTTCCCTTATGTTTGTAGTAAAATGATCGTATTTCAACAATTTGAAGCAATGAGGTCCCTTATGTTATTACCTTCTAGTTGAATGGAAGGTTGAATCAGTTGAAATAGTTTTAATAAATCAGTTTAAATAAAAGCAATACATATGCACTGAAGAAAATAACTAATAAAATTCGGATTATTTTTATTTTTATAAAACAGTTTGGTCATTATTATTATTTCACAATAAATGACAACAGAACCAATTTCGATGTCCAAATGGGTATTATTTTATAGAGAATAAGACAGAATCATTTTTTGAAGATAACAAATAGCGCGAGCCAAAATACTGCGAGAAGTTTTTAAAGAAATTGATATTGAGGATATCAATTTCTTTAAAACTTGCTCTCAATTTATTTTTCCAAATACATTGTATCTTCGCAAAAATTTCAGCAAAACACAGTTCACAAAAGTAAATGATGGCCACAATGTAAACACGAGAAATAAAAATGAGCTTTAACTAAACAATGTTTCGACTAAAAAGTAGGGTTTTCCGTTGTGGGTCAGTGTACTCACTTTTATAATAAAATCCCAAAGAAAGTTTAAACAAGCTGGGAAAACAATTTCAGTCTCGCATTAAACACACGCTGTGCAAAGCCTGTTATAAAATAGATGATTACTTAACTGATAAAGATCCATGGTGCTAATCAAAATACATATTCTTCGAACTGTCTCTTCATGTACCATAAGTACTATAACCCAAGGGTTATATTTCCTTTATTGACTATTTTAATTTGGGAAGATTTTCCTACGTCGAAATATGAGATATTTTATTTTGTATTTTTCACTTCAATACATAAAGGATTTATTGTTGGTTTACATGTTTCCTGTCTGTCTTTTTCTTTCTGTTCGTGTTTTCAATTCACAGGAATGTTAGGGACGTGGAAGACAAGGACTTAAATATAGGCAAGATATATTCCTCTGAATGAATGAATATATAAATAAAAATGAAAGACAAATCACTAGTGCTGTTTATTAGAATTTTGTTTTTATATTCCGAGTTACCCAATTGCTTAGTATAAGGAAGTAATCATTCTGGGTTACTGTTTTCGCCTCGCCTCTCCGCGTAACATAAAAATAAACGTGTTCTCTTTTTAAAGCGCTTATTATGGCAACTTTGCAAAAATTGGAAGTTGCCGCGGAAGGAAACTCCGTTATGCCTTTAATTTAATAAGCAAAGCAAAATTTCATCGGTCGTCTCAAAGCCAGATTTACTATGATATTATTAAACAACTTCTTTGGTGGTAAGTGTGATGTTGAAATTGGCAGCTTTTTAAAATGTATGGACATATATTAAATTATATGTATATAAGGTTTATCAGTATTTGTCTTTGTTTCACACATTTATATTCATAATATTACATAAAATGTAACAATTCAAATGTAAGAGAAATTTTATTACACAATGATTTCCTTAATATAAAAATTAAATGCTGTTCGTTGATAACCGCATATGAGTTGGAACGGCTGAATCGATTTATCTTTAAAATGTTCGTAATAGTCTAAGTAAGGTATCAACGGAAAGAAAAAATTGAAAATTGGAAAATTCGGGAATTACTGAAAGTGCTTTTTTTACTCGATGGATATTATATATATATTTAAACGATGGATATCCGTAATGGGATCGACATATTAGGTTGGTAGGCTACGGGATGGAAATATTTCAATCGACTGTATTCAGTTAAAAAAAATCTGGAAGATCTTGAGGAAAATCCGTAAAAACATATTCCAGCCTAAATTAATTTAAAATGACATTTTTTCGACTATTATATTTTTTCGCGATCTGTCTAAGAAATGTAGTTATTTTATTTATATTCCAATTTATTTATTTCGGTATTCATCTGTATTTTGAAATGTGCCAGAATAATGACTTCGCCCAAACACTTGCAGAATGAAATGAATGAAACTTGCAGAAAGAAATTGCCTTGCACTTGCTTCATCAGGAGTTGCAGCTACGTTGTTGGAAGGCGGTCGAAAAGCTTATTCAACACAAGTTTCCGTTGAATATTCAAATCAATGAAAAACCAAATTGTAACATTTCGAAGAACTGTGCAATGGCCAAAGTTTAGCAGCGAAGCAAATCAATCGTTTGGGATGGTTGGGGTATGATTGTTAGGGGTGGGGGGGGGGGGGGGGGGGTAGAGTTTTTTTTCAAGTTTTTAAAAATAGTTTTATGTCGTTAAAAATGTTTTTATGTCGCGTATTATGGCTATGCCGAGTGGAGTGAAGCTCGCAATTTAAAACATTCTCTTTGGCGTATAAAAGGCACTGATATATGTACATGGACGACATGGTAAGGATACCAGCTTTAATAAAAAAAGGGGCGCAATGTTTTTCTCTGCTTACACCAAAAATTGTCCTAACGGCTTGCTTTTGTAGCACAAAAACGCGATGGGTATCGCTTGCATTACCCCATAGTAGTATCGCATAAGACATATTTGAATGGAAGCAGGAGTGATACACACTGATCGCTGCACGTTCGCCAGCCAGAAATTTCACCTTTCTTATAGCATAGACTGCCGATGACAAAGTTGCACACAAATTATTGATATGTTGATTCCAGTTTAAATTTTCATCTAAAGTGATCCCTAAGAATTTAGTATTTCTGACAATATTTATATTTTCTGATTCCATTTTAATCGTTATATTTTTGTCATTCTTTTTAGTAGTTGAAAATTTCATCGCTACCGTTTTTGATGGGTTTATGAAAAGTTGATTTTTTTCAAACCAAGTGTTAGCCACAAGAAGCTGCTCGTTTATCAGCTTTTCCAAGACCTGGGTGTTTTTATTTTCAAAAAAGAAGCTGGTGTCATCGGCGTATAGAAGCGTCTTTACTGGCGGCGTAATTGTCCTATCGATATCATTAATAAAAATAATAAATAGTAGTGGCCCAAGTATGGAGCCCTGAGGTACCCCGCGTGCAATTAATTTTGGCAATGACTTAGCATTGTTTATTTCCACAATTTGGTATCTCCTATTTAGATATGATGTGATCAGGCTATGAGCTCTACCGCGGATACCATACCTCTCTAGTTTATCTAGAAGAATCTGGTGATTCACACAGTCGAAGGCCTTCGATAGATCGCAAAAAACGGCTATGGGGTTTTGAGATGTGTCAAGTGATTCTAAAATTTGCTTTACTAACTCGCTAATTGCCATAGTGGTCGACTTATGCTTTCTGAAGCCGAATTGATTTCTTATAATAACATTAAAAGTATCTAAAAAAGAATTTATTCTATTAAATATAATTTTCTCAAAGACCTTTGAGAAACACGGCAACAAAGATATAGGACGAAAGTTATTTATATCTGTTTTACTGCCTTTTTTAAATATCGGCAAAACCTTTTCTGTTTTCATAGCAGTGGGGAAAATGCCTTGCTTTAGGCATTTATTTAAAATCGGTAATAGGATGGGCGTAATTATTGGCGATATATCCTTGATTAATTTCATGGAGTGGCCCCATATGTCAGTAGCCGACTTGGATTTTAATGATTTAAAACACGCACTAAGTTCACCCTCTGTGATCGGATAGAGGTGTAATGAGGCAGGCAAACTATCCGGTAGACTCACACTTTGATTACTTTTCGCCGTGTCTATAATGATATTGCATGTATTAATGAAGTGGTAATTAAAGATGTTTGTAAGTTCCTGTGGATTTGTATATTTTATCTGATTGTGTAGTAATTCGATAGATTCGATGTTTCTTGTAGTTTTGTTCCTACATTCTCTATTTATAATGTCCCATGTCGTCCGACTTTGGTTTTTAGAATTAAGAATTTCATTTTTAATTGATAGTCTCTTTGCGGATATAACAGTCATCCTGTAAACTTGTTTATATTTATTGTAGTAGCATCTTAGGGAGCTGCTTTCGTAGCGATTTAGTACATCTTGTAGAAGTTGTAGTTTAGTTTGTGATATTTGAAGTCCACGTGTGATCCAAGATGGTTTCTTGCATTGTTTAGATGTACATAGGCGTTTTGGAAAACTTGACTCAAAAATAAGATTGAATTTTCTAATGAAATTTGTAAAAACATTATCAGGCCCTGAGTTTAAATCTAGTTTCACGCTTGCTACTTGCTTATAAAATATAGCCTTATTCGTATCAGTTATCTGCCGTTTCCAAACATGCCCTTTATATGACATTTTTTTAATACATAAAGTCTCTAATATCTGTGCATTGTGATCAGAAAAAGTAATAACGACATTATGAATATAAGAATGGTCTGTTGAAACATTAGTGAAGATATTGTCAATGCAAGTCGCACTGCCCGTTGTTTTGTTGATTCTGGTGGGAAAATCCACGATCGTCTGCAGTCCATATGACATAAAGAGATCTTTTAGTGAGTTTGCTTGCGATGATAGCTTCAATAAATCCACGTTGAAGTCCCCGGTAATAACAAATGCTTCATCCTTGCGCTTGCTAATGATACTTAAGATCTAAAAACAATGTGTTATTGCCTAAAGTACGCTTGACTAAATATCAAAAAACATTTTTATATATTAGATTTAAATTGTTCAATGCTTTGCCATCATCGACGAAAAGACTTGAGATGGCGGCATATAAAATCTGCTTGAAAACTCAGTTAGTCAAACATGCCCTTTACAAACTGGACGACTTTTATGATATTGCGTCCACAATTGCTTGATTATAAATAACCATATTATGACTATACTTTCGAACTAAGTTTTAGATTTTATTGACATTGTTTTTAATTACGCATGTTTCAGAATTTTTCTTTTTATGGTATTGATTATTATTTGTTTGATTATTGATTATTTTGTAAATTTGACTATTTTTAAGTAATCACCTCTGATTACAATTATTTTTTTCCTTTTAATTAATCAAAGCGGTTTTATCATCCAGTAAATTATGATTGTAAAATTTGACATGTTCCTCAGTATTGTGAAATGCTTTTATGGAATGAATAAATGATGATGATGATGATGATGATGAGTATAAAACAGGTGATCACGTTGCGCCATCTAGCGGTAAGTAAAATATCGCGAATATTGTTTATTCGCATTGTTTTACCTATTGCTAGATGGTGCATCGCGCTCCACGCATGTTAAACATTTATTTATAAGTCAAGTTTTTTAATTTTCCAAAAAAGAAAAAAACGTATTCCCATTTTTTCTATTCTCTTTTTCTTCTTTTAAAAAGAAATACTAGTTGTTTTTTTTGCTCGTACTGATTCACCCACTTCAAGGATGTCACTAATTTAAAACTCAACCCGTATGTGCGGCCGCCTCCAGTAACAAGATTTTTGGATATGCCACTGCCAGGTATGTGACAGTGCATGCGCGTCAAAGACAAGGCAGCCGCATATTTTATGCTCGGATGATTTCCCGGCGCGCGAACGGGCAACGAATGAAGCGGCGAATTGTTTTTCATTTCTCATGCGGGATTTAGCCGACACCGGGCGTCGCTGATTTACGACATTCAGTTACGTCCACGAGGGTAGTAAATGCAGCGCTCAGAGCGGCGGCTTCCACGCCCGCATCGGATCCTTGTTGCTTAATTTGGAAAAAGGCCAGTGGGTCCAGTGATCATAGCTTTTTGCCCCCGTGGACATAAAATAACTTAACCAACACCAAAAAGAATAACCAATCTGAAGATTTACATAAATTTTACAAATGTAATCATTTAATAACCGCGCGAGAGTAGGCAATATCGGATCGATACCTCCTTCGACATAAGATCTTCTAATACTTCGAATCGGATTTGAAATAGATTTAGACGGATTTTAAGACGGTAATTTTACGAGTTCGGTTTTTCTTAAGGTAATCCCTCACCGCGAGCATTTGCCTGTAGTGTAAAGTTACAGATTCGAGCATTACATCAGTGAGGGGGAAGATCCGCGTATTACAGTGCGCAACCTGTAATGATCTGTCTGTAAGCGAATCTATGTTACATTACAGGCGAATGCTAGTCAGTCAGGGAGGCAGTATTGTAACGTAATGCTCAAAATCGAATTTAAAATGTTACATTACAGGCGAATAATGCTCTCGGTGAGGTAGCACATTTACGTCTAAATATTGGGTAGTGTTCAATTTAATATATAAATGATTTTATTAATAATATACAACAAATTTATAATGTCAAACAACCGCGAGTCTTCGATTTAAGTTCGAGTCTCGGATTTATTGTAACCCTAATTAGATTAAACTGAAACCTGCGTTAGGTTAACCCTTTCGGAACGCAATGAACATTGACATTCACAAGCCCTACTATTAAACTTTGTAACCTACGAAATATACTTTTTTTTTAATCGGTTGCGTCACTCCAAGACATTCCCGGCAAGCAGAACCTCCTCCCGCGTCAAACCTCTTAAAACCCCTTCTTCAACCCCCCCCCCCCCCCGCCCGCGCCCCAAACTCCCCTTCCCCTTCAATACTCCCAACTCCACCTCCTCCCTCTCCCCCCATCTTGCCCCTTCCCCCAACCACCCATCCCTCCCCCCTTCACTCATCTCCCCCCCCCCCCCCCCTACTCATCCCATCCCCTTGCACCCCCTTTCTCTCCCACTCCATCCCCAACCCCCTTACCTCCATCCCCCTCTGACCCACAACCCCCTTACTCCAAACCCACTCCACCCAAACCTCCTCCCCCCTCGCCCCTAACACACTCTGATCCCCAAACCCACCCATCCTCCACCCCTTTCCCCACCCTTCCCCCATGGAATAAACGGTTTCATGCAGCTTGGACCGCATGGCCAAACTTATGTGGCAGATATATTTATGGTTTGCAGGGCTAAACTTGTTTTGTTGGCAGCTTAACTTATGGTTTAGCTTCTATACGTAGCGAAGCGATTTGAATAAAAGATATCCTATAGGGAGACCCCCCTGGGCAGTGCACTGTGAAATGTAAAATATTATAACTGTAAAATACTATTTTTTTTTTAATGTATTCGAGTATGTAGTTTATAAACAGAAAGGTTCAGTAATTTACCATGCTAATTTGTCTATATTCTATATTTGTCTATATATATTTAAAAAAATAAGTATGCCTGTATTCAACATTTGACGTCCTAATTTCTATCGTATGTTAAAGTACTGTAAAAGACTGTAAGAGGATAATATATAATGTAATAATTAAGTAGAGCGAGATATTCTTCCACGTCTGCATTCTAACATTATGAGAATTTGGGAGTTTTGCATAATCCTCTTCTTACAAATCGTATATAAACACCATAATTAAAACTGCTTCGTAACGTACCTCGCACGCAATATAGTGTAAGAAACTAAATACATCGCTCTAGTTTAGCCGACGATACGAATTGACAGATAGCTGAACTAATTCGTCGGATCATTTTTAAGCCGATTGTACACTGGATTTGTTCACATTAATATTTCCATTTTAGTTAATCATAGCGAAAAAAATTTTGATGGTGACATTGCATAAAAAAATCTGTGTAAAATTTAAGCCCAATCAGATAAAGCTAAGGGGTGCCCCAAGAACCTTGAAAATCGAAAAAATCATAATATATATTTTTTAAGTATTGCGAAATATTCATTATATTAAAAAAATAAGCGTATAAGAAAGTAAAGAGAGAGATGAAGAGAGACGGAGAGTATGAAAGAGAGATAAAATTGATAAAATACACGCTACTTGGGAAGAAATTTAGGCAGGCGGTAGTATGAAGTGGCAGAGTGCTAGCGCGAAAAAGCCGAGGAAACGTCCATTGAAATGGCGAGCGTCGGATGGCGATGTTCGCAAACTTGCATGGAAATGATAGAGGACAACCCACTGGCAGCGTAGAGGATTGCCGATGAGCATTTTGCAAACGTCCGCTCCATTAAAATGTTCGTGCAGTCGGTCGCATTTCATTTTAAAAAGCTTTTCCGGCTACGGCTAAATTACACTTGAAGCCCATAACCAGACATGCTGGCAACGTCAAAGCCCTCCGCGAGTCGCTCAGCCGTATTTGGATTAAAATGATTTTTCCGCATATTTTCGAGTCATTTTTTACTTTCCTAGCAGAGGAAAGTATTGTGAACTCACTTGTGTGTGTCTATGTGTCTGAGTTCCTAGCTCCTCAACGATAGCGCCCAAACGTTTCATCCGATTAAGCTGAAATTTGACATGCCGGCATCATTTGGCCATTGCAAGAGTTGAAAAGATTGTGGTTGAAATCGGTTCACCAGGAGGTGCGCTAGTCATACTTTAGTCTCAAAATATTGTCCTTAGATACTTGAAATTTGGTCACAGATGCGTCGTAGGGCCCATCGTAGGGCTCATTTTGGTTGCCATAACTCTTATACAAGCGACACAATAAAAATTAAATTCCGCCATACATTTTAATTAAATAATAACGTCGAACCGCGCGACGCTAACCGAGAATCGAACCATATTAGAAAAAAGCCATTTTAATACCACGGAAATGCTACAAAAATACTATACTAGATTTACTATCATGATCAATCATTATTATGGGGGGAGGGGAGGGAGTGGAAGGGGGGGGGGGGGGAGGGCCATAGTAGATAGACTAAGTACCAAGTACTCAGGATGTATAAAGTTCCGGACGATAATATTCTTCTCTCGATATTTTTCTTGTTTCGTGAGTTCCTATACCGCCACATGTAGAGTGCTTGCCTCAATTGATACCCAAGTGCTTAGGATGCAAAAAAGGTTTTAGGGGAGGCGTTTAGGGGTTTGGGTAGATGGGGGTTTGGGTGGGAAGGGAGGTTTGCTTGATGGGGGGGGGGTGGTTAAGGAGGGGGTAGAGAGAAGGGGGATAGGATGGCAGGAGGTGTTGGGGGGCTGGTGTTGAAGGGGTGTGTTGGAAGGGAAAAAAGGTGGGTTATGGGGGCGTTAGGGGGGGGCGTTAGGGGGGGTCGGTGGTTGAGGGGTTTGGCGTGCGGAGGGTAAGGGGGTTGACTGCTTTCCGGGAAAATCCTGGGGAGACACAACCGTTTGTTTATAATAATGTCTACTCAATTTTCAAATACCCTTCGTAAGCACACTCGAAGAATATATCATAAGAAAGAATAAAAATTTCGTTTAAAATATTCTGTAACTATTCTATTCGTATTTTATATTATCATTTGATATTAATTACAAACGCATCAAAAGAGTAAAGCACCAAAACAGAAAAAAATGCTTTTATAAACTCTGCCAAATCTTGATGTCTCGCGAGAACGATCGCACCAAAAAGCACAAACTTTAGAACAAGCAGTATGTCGTGCGGTTTGCCAGCCACCCTTAAGATAAGTCAGCCAAGTGACGCGTGTGTTAAATTATGGTTTCGCCGTTAAAGCAAACTGGCGAGACCCCAAAATTACCATCGGTCGGACATTCATAACCCCAACAAGGCCATAACTACACGCACATTAACGTAAGCGACATAAACAAGTCCATTGAAATGGGTACGTTAAAACGGAATACCAAATTAATGAATACGCTTACGGTAGATATCCCCGTTTAATGGGCGGCACAGGCAAATGGCTGATATTTCAGATGAGGGCTTTATTACTGGGAGGGACGTTGCAATCCGTGTTCGAAATTCTATTTCCAAAAACGGAGGTGTATTCATTTGATGCTGTATAGCCGTGGTAGTCTAGGAAGAACAAGTAAATATATTTAAAAGAATTTGTCTATGTTCACAGCCAACCCTTAACAGATCACTCTTTTTTGTTGGGTAGTCGTGTAAAATAGGACGAAAATGTCTTGTAAATCAGAATTCCAGTTTAAAAAATTGGGCTTTATAAAAATAAGAAAATTTTAAAATGTCATAAAATATAAACTACACTCATGAGCAAGGAATCAGGGTCACTACCATAAAAGTATGAATATCTCGGAAATTGTGCTACGGAGTGCTAGCTTATTAGTTAAAAACTATATTAATAATGAATATTGTATACCAGAATCGCTTGTTAGATTACTTTGCCGGCCCACCAGCCGACGAAGAGGGAAAGTTTTGTGAACACTCATTAATTTTTCGAGGTGAAGACGGAAATATTCATTAATGGCCCCTTTGAGATGATTAAGACTATTTCCAGACTGAAGTCTGGCTAAGTGTCTATGTATGTGTATTCTTTCACGATAGCCGCCAAAGACTTAACTCGATTGAGTTGAAATTTGATATGTAGGCATCATTTGATCGTAGCAAGAGTTGGAACGATTGTGGTTGAAATCGGTTTACCAGGGGACGAACTAGTCCTATATCATCCTCGAAATATTAGACTAAGAGAATTAGAAACAGATGCCTTGTTGGACCAAAATCGCATTGACAAATTTTGGTATAGCCATAGTGTGGGGGAATCAAATATTTAAATTTGCTGCGTCGCGCGTTTGATATCGCGCGACACACGTTCGAAATTTAAATCTTCATTGTGTTGTAGTCCCTCGTTCGAATTTCGAATTTTACAGCGACGCGCGTTTGAAATTCGACTTTTAAATTGAATGATATGACGTCCTTGTCGAATTGCTGAGAAAGTTTTAGGTAACCGTTTTTTTTTTGTAGGAGAACAGAAACAAAAGCAAAAACAAATGCAGTGAATTCGTATTTATTTTTTTTAAATATATTTCATTTTGTTTAAGCCTTTTTGATGTCATTACTTTAAGTCAAGTAAGTAATTTTATTAATTTTATTTAAGTTGTGGTAAATTTGCTATAAAATAATCTTTATTTGAATAATCTAGCTATTCTAGTGTCCGAGATAGTTAAATTAAGTTAGCAACCCAAATTCGTTACTTTTGAGTGTACTCGTATATTATTTACGGAGTCGAGGTATTGTGGCTCAGAAATAATCTCTAAATAGCTATAAGAACGCTAACATCGGTATAAAGACTCATATGTGCAGGTGCCGCTGGAGCGATGACAACAGTTCTCACGGAGGCAATATAACGTGTACTTGGTCTACCACCTCAGGACCTCTTTATAAAACAAGACGCGGTGAGAACATCATACGACCTCCACAGATAAGACTCTGGAACACAAAAGGAAGAACCAAAAAGTAAATGGAAGTTCTGCAACAGATATGTGATTAATCCACTACTTGAAATGGATACAGATACAATGTTATTTTAGTATAATTCCAGGGAAAGTTATCAAATTTTTCCTTGGGCATGATCTTACCAATAAAGAGGCACGAGACGATATAACCATTTTTACGAATGGCTCAAAAACAAGTGAAGGGTTGGGCCAGGGACATACTCACGATCCCTTGCGCTAAAGATAAAACAACCCTAGGGCACAAACTACTAATTATTATTTAATTATGGATGATATAATAATAATTATGGATGATCGTTTGAATAATTATGAACATAGGAGAAATAGTAGTAGGGCGGTGTCGACTACAACGGGCAAAACCCGTCCCCCCAGGCTGGTATAACGATATAGATCGTTCCTTCATCTGTGGGATGAGAGTAGAAGACTTGGGGACTATACAATCTACTGTCTAGTTCACAAGCAACCCGTTAGAGGACGACGCCTTACGGCGAGGCACCGGAAAAGGTGCCCAGCGGGCAGTCTCACCCCCTAACTACCAGTTCTGGTAGGATATTTCCATCTGGAATTAACCTTCAGGATACCTCCGTCCTCCCGACTGGTTACGTCCAAAGTCGGATACACAACTTCTACCTGTTGTTTTACAGTGGTAATTCACTTTAAATTTATCGCGGACCTGGGCGTTCTTTGCCTGTAGTGCCATACGGGATCGAGTGGCCCAAGGTCATTTCAGGAGTGCCAAGATAACAGGTCAACATCCACCCCCGCTGCTTAGGAAACAGTATATATCGATAGTCTGCAGACCCCTTCAGCAATTAGTCAGAATGCACAGCCGATTGGCATTCGCCGACCGGTGTGCAAACCTTCCAGTGGCGCTGGGATGCAATCCCGCCGGGAGAAATCGGTTCATCAGCTCTGAGACCTGAGACACGGGAGTCTTACTTCTGAATAGGAGCTGAATCGTGAGTTGAGCCGATCCGAGAACAAAATGGATCTTGTGACCCATGCTGCTCGAAACCGTTCACGACCAGGAGAAATAGCAAACAGATCAGTAAAAGGCAGGGACATACATACATATATATATACAGATAGCAGAGCAATGCTCCTAGCGATCAATGGCCACAGGCAGACATCAAAACCAATCAGGTATTGCCACGAGGCTTTGGAAAAACTCTTAAAAGATAAACTGGAAATAAAGTATTTATATACATGGCGAAAGATACAGTAGTCGTAAAGTATAAAAGTCTCATCATTCTTCACATTTGGCTACTATGTACCTTAACGCTCATCCACGCTCAGGCGCGGGCGCGGTAGCGAGCGCGGACGCGAAAGTTTGAACATATGGTGCGCACGTTTTCGGCCACGTTAGCTAGCGAGCGCGCGAGCGAGTAGCGATTAGCCTAGCCTAGCGCGGGCGCGGACATCTGGCGTCCGATTTGATTTTTCCTATCCGCTCGTGTTGGCCATGTTCCCGCGTCTGGCGAACAGGCGGCTGTAGGCGCGGTAGGCGCCTACAGCCGCGGCGAAGTCAAACCAGTTTGGTCTTATCGCTCGATCGCGCACTTGCTTTGACGAAAATTTACAAAAATGTCGGTAAATACGGAGGTGTTATTAGTGCGGTGCAGGCAAGAACTGCGATATGGAAAATCCACATCACAAAATTACGCAATTAATAACAACAAACATTAACACACTTGATGTAATCTTTCTTTTTTATGGTTTTCTTTTCTTTCTTTATTGTTATATCAATAAAGAAGCATAAAAAAGTACCTATTTATTACAAAATTACCTTAAGGTTATGAATACTTTTTGCACTGGTTTGACACATTTGTGAAGGTGGAGTCAGGCTCACTTATTCTGCTTAATATGTTATCTAAAATATAGTCGAAAGCATCCAAGGACATTCGAGTATTCTCAAAAATTTTGGTTGGTGAATTGTCAGTTCCTCATATAAGGTGTAAAATTCTCCCTTTTTTTTCCTCTCTTTGTTTAGTTCGTGCACATCAGATTTCACGTTATATATGGTGAGATTTTATTAACCGGCATTCTTCAAGAGGGTGAATCAATACAACCTAATAAGATTTTTTTTTATTCGAAAAAAAAATATTCTTTTACTTACCGCTAGATGGCGTAACGCGCTCAAACTCTCCTAAAACTTTTATTTTTAACAGTCAAGTACTTTCCAAAAAAAATATATATAAAGTTGCTTACCTGCTCGTATTGATTCACCCCCTTGAAGGACGCCGGTTAATTAAAACTCACCTGTATTATTCCTACCTAACCAAGGAATTGTCCATTAAAAACGTTTAATCTATATCGTCCTTCATTTCGAGTGCACAACCACTGAAAACACGACGTCACATGATCACCCGCGCGATAGCTCGCGACCCACTGTGGACATCTCAATAGCGCCCGCCACCGCTCTCGCGCCCGCCACCGCGCCTGCGCCTGAGCGTGGACGAGCACTTAGAGTGAGTACTAGAGATTTCATCTTCACAACTTTTTTGAACCACCAAATATGGTTAGGTATATTAAATATTTGAATACTACAAAATATTGTAGTATTCGATATATTTTAGTATTCAAATATTCAATATTTGAATATTTGAACACCACAATGCAGGTCTAATTCGTTGTCCAAAACAAGCATTTAGATGTTATGGTGGGATAAAAATTAGGATTTCATCATTAATATATACCGGATTTTTTCCGAGCAAAATTGTATAGTTTTATATTCTTTCAAAATGTTGGATTGGAATAAATTCGTAAGAACCAAACACGGTTATTTAAAAATAGGAAATATTATGTGGCGTGTAATAATTAAACACTTTGTATAATTTATTTTGCTAAATTAATATTCCAAATATTTCTCTTCATTACTATAGGCCTACCGGATCTATTCCTGATGGCCGCGAAGAAGAAGAACGAAAAAAAAACATCTGTCAAATGACGAATGTCAACACGTATCGTTTCTCCTTATATGAGAGCAAGGGTCAATGCCAATACCCTATGAGAGGACAAAACGAATCTAACAATATGACACACATCTTAATCAGTTCAAGCGTTTAGATTAGAAGTTAAGGTGAAATAAAGAAACGGAAAACATACGTAGATGAGTCCTAATCACATAACACTCTTTTTATAGGCAGTCGTGTAATAACGTCTAACTATACTTAATTTTTTTCATAAAATAATATTGTGACACTATAATTTTCAAGCTATAAATACACTTGTCGATGGAGAAAATGTCTCTAGCTATGCTATCGTTATATATTGGCAGTTTCGGGCACTTATATTATTTACTGTATTTTTATGACCACAATAAAGTGTTTGAATTTTATTTGAACCGCACTATGCACTTACCCTACATGTATAAACCTATCTTTCGCTGAGCGGTCTGACTAGCACGGGCTTGTAATGAAGCAAAATGTGCCCTAGGGACATACATACTAAATGACTTTCCTCCGGTCTCGCCTGTTAGATATTTTATTTGCCTCTCTTTGTCGCCATCGCGTCCCATTCGGATATAGTAAAGCAAGAACATTGCAACATATCTACTCTTGCATTTCATTCTACCGTATTCAGAAACCAGCAAATAATACATAATAATATGTAGGTGATAAGTATTATTTTCTACTACGAAATTATTCTTCTGAAAGTTTAAACTTTCTATCTAAATATTTTTCTTCCATTCGAAGTATCTGGTGGTAGCTGGAGAAAACGTTTTTCAGTAATATTACAAACAGTCAGGCACGATGTTTCATTACCTTTCATTTCATTACCTACCTTCGAATTATTATTAGCTGCATATCGCCGCTAACTCTTATCCTTGAAAGCATCTAAACAGTATTGAAATAACTACTAACAATAATCAAAATTTAAAATATTTTTTAAGCCTGATATCAGACGCTTAGTTTGGTCCTATTACTTTAACAAAAATACATCGTTTCTAATAAATAAATCGTGAAGTAATTAAATGAAGAAAGTTTCTGTTTTGAGCAAATAATTAAATTAAAATTTTCATCGGATCTCCTCGTTTTGAAAACCTGGGAATTCCAAAAAAGTCACTACTGGAAAATGTATATGTGTGTGCGTGTATGTGTGGGGGTGTGGTTACAGCTGAATTTCAGAAAGTAAACGACCAAATTAGGTACAAATATATTTCATCCTAATGTCGAGATTTCAAATGCTTATATAAATATCGTTTAATTTGTTTCAAAGTAACGGCTTTCTCGATATTTAAAAATTATTGATCTTTCAATACTGGTCGTGAAAAAAAAAATGTTACTTAGAATTCGGAGAACATTACCTGTAAATTTACCTTAACCGTTTACACGCTTACGTCACACATTAGGATACAACTTGTTTTTGTATATTTTCGAGATGCTTGGCTAAACTCAGACACAGGTTATTTATTGCAATTAAACTATTTATTTATTTCTTTTAATCTCACTTGATATTTTTAGCGTCAAAGCTTCTAGCTAGACCATACTGAGGTCCCACCACGAAGCTCTGAAACGAAAGAATCCATTTGTTGTCTGCAAATATTTAAATATATCTCGTGGTCTAAGGTTCTGGTATGAAGTAGAGTGTATATTGTAAAAATCGACCATCGTCCGTTACTAAGAGTATTCAAATTGCATGTTTGTGCGATCAGGTCATCGAGTCGGGGAATGGGGTCGGATAGTATCGAAAGCGCGATGAAGGATTCGTCATAAATTCCCAATTTAGAGGGTTACGCAAATAATCTTGCCTCGTCATGTGGGTCTGGAGATGGGTGAACAGAAAAAAAAAACAGATTATCAGAGTGTCAAATCTGGTCGACGAAAGACATTTCACCTTAAAATAAGGATAGCGATACTACTCACCCCTTCTTATCTAGTTCGGTTTATAAAAATAACAAAAAAATTTTCAATTTATTACAATTTAATATGATGGTATTTACATATACTTCTTCCCGCGATCTATAATTATGTTTCCATGTCAAAGTAATTCGTTAAATTCATTTAAGGAGATAGCGTACGAGTAGTTAGGGTCCATCTTTATATCTA
The DNA here is from genome assembly GCA_944548615.1 of Micropterix aruncella. NCBI lineage: Eukaryota > Metazoa > Arthropoda > Insecta > Lepidoptera > Micropterigidae > Micropterix > Micropterix aruncella. Next base: position 20,513,748 of record OX155951.1, on the reverse strand, counting down.
CTCTCTTTATTACGGTTCACGTATTCATTATTATTCTAGCCCGGATGGGAGCAGGATTTATTTTTACTGAAAGCACTCATGTATTCACGTCGTATAATATATGCGTAAAGCCCTCGTATTCCCCCATTTACAAAATCCCCAACTTGTATGGGTGTTGTTTGTGGAGGCCGCCCTTATTGAAACTTCTATTATCCCGCGGCAAAGTATTACCAAATAAATATTTGAGGTATAGGTATAATAGGAGGTATAGGTATAAAGGTTGGATTATTGTTTTTAAATTAAAAATATTTATGTGAGTCAGACGCTTGATTGATTCGTAGAATAATTTGATTTTGACCTCGGTGACTATAGTAACGTCAACTACTTAGTTCAATTAGACCTTCAATTTGTTTGAAGTGTTCGCTGAACCTCAAGGCATTTCATTATATTTCAGCCTCAAACGAAAGTTACCCGTCAACAACGGGAATATGAATTATTTCGGTTTTCGTCAAACAGAATTAATTTCCCAGTCGAAATTACACGCTAAGATTAGCGACGTCTGCGATGAAAGAGCAAACTTTGCGTTTTAATTATTTTCTTAATAAAGTTAACTTAACTAATCCCGGCGCAAATTATTTATCACCGCTGAAATGTCTGCCTGTTTGCTTTGTTTTTTCGTTTATCAATAATGTGTGATAATAAGGGATGGACGAGAACTTACGAAATTCGTATTCAGTTTACCTGAAATGTTTTTATAAAAAATACTATCCTAGCAATAGAAGAATATATATATGTATATATATATATATATATATATATATATATATATATATATATATATATATATATATATATATATATATATATATATATATATATATATATATATATATATATATATATATATATATATATATATATATATATATATATACTAGCTGCGCTCCGCGGTTTCACCCGCGTGGTGATGGAAAATTGTGATAATGATGATAGGAAACCATATATCTTTATACATTATAGCCTATGTGTTATTCTGATGTGTAAGCTATATTATTGTAAAGTTTCATCAAAATCCATTCAGTAGTTTTTGTGTGAAAGAGTAACAAACATCCATACATACATACAAACTTTCGCGTTTATAATATTAGTAGGATATATATATATATATATATATATATATATATATATATATATATATATATATATATATATATATATATATATATATATATATATATATATATAATTCAATTTAGTATAGAATGCGGAAAAACCAGGAATATGCTTTTCTGAGAAAAGCATATTCTATATATATATATATATATATATATATATATATATATATATATATATATATATATATATATATATATATATATATATATATATATATATATATATATATATATATATATATATATATATATATATATATATATATATATATATATATATATATATAAATATATATATATAATATATATATATATATATATATATATATATATATATATATATATATATATATATATATATATATATATATATATATATATATATATATATAGAATATGCTTTTCTCAGAAAAGCATATTCCTGGTTTTTCCGCATTCTATACTAAATTGAATTACACACAAAATGATGGGATAATTGTCTACGTAAACCACTGTATTCAGAATATTTCAGCATCCGAAGTAAAACTAGAAAAAGCAAACTGCTTACTCTTGAATATAAACAGTGAAATTAATATTATTGCTATATATAGAAGTCCATCAGTTTCTAATATTTCGCTATTTCTAGAAACACTTGATAACCTTCTCCATGATGTGTCTTCCAAAGAAATGATACTGTGTGGAGATCTTAACATTTCATTATGTGGAAAAAAACACAACCAAGTACACGACTATCTGGATGTAATGGCTTTACATGGCTTATATTCTTTGATCAATAAACCAACTAGGGGTGCTAACTGTCTCGATCATCTTATGTGTCGAACAAAAAAAGATCCGCTGCTGTCATATTTGAAACTGCTATTACTGACCACTACCCGATTTTACTAAAATTGTCAGAATGTAAAACTGAAACGCATAATAAAAATATAGAAATAAAAAAACATAGTGTAGATTTTGATAGTTTGTGCAATAACTTGGCACAGGTTGACTGGTCGCCAGTCCATAGTGCTACTAAAGTCGATGTTGCTACTGATTTTTTTATAACAACTCTCACAACAATGACGAAACATAACACTCGTACTCAGCATCACAAAATATCACATAAACATAAAAAATTTAAACCGTGGATCACTGATGGGCTTTTATTTTGTATCCGACGACGCGATAAAATGCATTTAGTATCGAAAAATAATCCTGACGACTTGGTTTTAAAGGGTAATTTCTTAAGGTATAGGAACTTATGCAAGCATTTGATAAAAAAGACTAAAGAGGATTATTATAAAACCAAAATTGCTGAGAACAGCAATGACACAAAAAAGGTGTGGCAACTTATAAAAGAAGCAGCTAGTATCTCGAATTCTAAGCATACAATTGGAAAGTTAAATATAGACAATCGTATTATTACATCCGCAGATAATCCATACGAAATGGCTAATATAGTAAACACGCATTTTGCTAATGTAGGCGAATTACTGCCAAAAAAAATATCTCATGATAACTATGCAAGTAATGGGAGGGCATCTACCGGATCCACGCCTTCAGATTCCTCAATTTCTTTTCTATTGACCCCTACAACGACTATTGAGGTGGCTAAAATCATTACGTCACTTAAGCAATCTACATCCTCAGGAATTGATGGCCTTACCAGCGAAGTATATAAACGTGCCAATAATCATTTGACTTCACCGATAACGTCCATAATAAACTTAAGCTTTAAATTAGGTATATTTCCAGAGTGCCTGAAATGTGCAAAAGTCGTTCCTGTATTTAAAAGCGGTGACAAAACAGATCTCAATAATTACCGACCGATCTCGATATTAAATACTCTCTCAAAATTAATAGAAAAAGTAGTCAAGAAAAGGCTTGTTGATTATTTGGATAATAACAACTTTTTGTCCCCCAAACAATTTGGATTCCGACAAGAAGTGAGCACCTCTGATGCAATTGCGGAAGTAACGAAAACAATAGTCGAGCTCGTTGACAAAGGTGAAAAATGTCTTGCTGTCTTTCTTGATTTATCGAAAGCGTTCGATACGGTAGCCCATGATATTCTTTTACATCGGTTAATGGCAATAGGAATAAGAGAAACGCCTTATAAGTGGTTTGAAAGCTATTTAATCGGACGGACACAAATCACCTCAATTGGAGACTACTCCAGCGCAACGAATAGCCTGTCATATGGTGTTCCACAGGGCAGTGTCTTGGGGCCTGTATTATTCCTTATATATATAAATGATCTTTACAATCTAACACCAAGTAAAGCTATTTCCTTCGCAGACGACACTGTAGTAATATTCAATGATAGTAGCTGGCAGCGTGTATTTACTAAGGCAAATGCAGATATGGATACTATTAAGAAATGGCTTGATGTCTCCTTACTCACGCTTAACATTGATAAAACGAAATATTTAGCATTCAGTATAGATAACCTGCAATAAACACCATAACAATTCATCAATGCGGGAGCCTTAAACATTGTAAATGTGCGCCATTGCAAAAAGCACTATCGTTGAAGTATTTAGGCATAATTGTGGATAATCACCTCAAATGGGCTGACCACATAGACTTAGTTTCCACCAGAGTCAGGCGTCTGGCTTTCTTGTTTAGAGATATAAGGAATATTTTAGACCCCAAGACATTAAAAACAACATACTATGCCTTGTGCCAAAGTATTCTAAGCTATGGAATCATTGGCTGGGGAGCCTGTGCAAAAACGACTATTTACCCAGCAGAGGTGGCACAGAAACTAATTTAAAAAATCATCACGCGTAAGCCTTACAGGTACTCATCGGAAAAATTGTTTTTGGAATATGAAGTATTAGATTTAAGACAGCTTTATTTAAAATTTTGTGTAAATTTTATTCAATTCAAATGCAACAGGACTTTCTCACAACAAATGCATCCAACAAGGCGATCCGTTGCAAAAAAAATAGATATTCCCCGAATGATGACCTCTTTTGGTCAAAGGCATTTTACCGTTTTGGGCCCCAGGACATATAACCTTTTAGAAGATGGAATTAAAACAATTCAGTCTAAAGATTGCTTTAAGAAACAGAGCCATATGTGGCTAATAAATGAAGGCCGTGAAAAGAGCCACAAATTATTTGACTATCTCGTATGATTTTTATTTTTATTCTTATTTTATTTTTATTTGTTTATTTTACTGAGTAGGTATCTATCTATCTATTTACTATTATTATAATTTCGATTTTTATTTATTTACTCGATAATTTTATGATTATAATTTGAAATACTTCTTGATGATATTTTAATTTATTTTTTTAACATGTTTAATTTTTAAGTTTAGTTGTTAATTTTTTACTTTTTTTGTGTGCACAGGTAAAATATTTCCTGGTACACCTGCCTTAGTACAGGCCTAGGCCTAGTTAGGCGGTGTTGACGCAGTGACCAAGATACTGCAGTGTGCTCTATTTTTCGCTACTGGTCCAAACACATTTTTTTTTGTAATGCTGCAGTAAATTATATTTTGTGCTTTACCTTTAATAAATAAATAAAAAAATAATATATATTTAATATCGTCTTGATTTTTAAATCACTGCGACCGGCCTAAAAAGGGGAAAATCATTCCAAATGCGTGCCTCGCGAAGCAATCACAGTGTGACATGGCAGATTTTCAAACCCAGTTTTCCTTCTTAGGGCTGTACCGATCAATCTATAATAAACAAATAAATACATATTTCAACGATTATTTGATAAAAAGAAATAAATTTACTTATGTTTTGTAAATGCTCTCGAATGTTGGTGTAAATTTTAGAGTCCTTTAAGTTAATTTATATGAAATTGAGCGGAATGTATTGGCATAATATTGAATGTTTATACAAAGATATATTAAATATACAAATTATACATACAGAAGAATGAATTATTCGTTTCAATCGAGAGAGCGCGACGGTTTTATGTTTAGGTTAGCTCAACCCTATCTGAATTATTCCATGGCGCGCCACAACGCGACATGCTATCAGACAAATGTTCCCCGTCCGCTGTCGGTAGAAGACCATGCGAGATACCAAACAGTTATGTTTATATAATAAGCACGTCGTAAAGGAAAACCGTACCAGGGAAAAGGAGCTAGATAGTTTCGGTTGGAGTCCATATATGGTAGTTTTTGTGGAATGATAATATTTTCTGTTGATAAATAATTAAATATTTATGTTGTAAGAAATAGAAAATTGGGAAAAGAGAAACCAATTGTGCGTGGTGTTTTGCCTAGTTGTCCAAATGCTAGCTGGAACAAAATAGTTACACGCCTTCTTTCATATCAGAAAGCATATTTTACAGGAAAATCTACCATGAGAAAAATATATCTTATAACTAAAATATGCATCCCTCTCCCTCTTCGTAAAAATGAAATATTAAAATTAACCATTTCTTTGCATTATATTAATAAAACACAAAATCGCTAAAATATTTTTTAAACATTATAATTGTTTACAATTAATACCTAAGTTGTAGTTCTTATGCATAGGTAAACTCCATATTTAAAAAAGTCATCTGAGGGTAACGTACGGTGGTTCGAGCTGAAAAAAAAATCGTAACATTTTCGCATGATGACAATTATTTTAGTGAAAGTTCAATTGGTTTCAAAATTAAAAAATAGACAATGACCCTACCTGACCATAATTTATACTTAGATGTATATTATAGTAGTGAAATCTTACCCGGCGATGCTCGGGTATCCGTTTCCTTCTCCCATACCACACCTCCTTTTCTCCCCCCTCCACCCCCCCCCCACCCAAGAAGCCAATGTTGATCGCCGTTCCTTCTACTTTCGAATCTATAAACTTCATCAGTTGAACGGTATAGAAGTTGAGCTGCTGCAGCGCCATCTAGTGGCAAGTTACAACAACGTGGTTAGGGCGAAAATATTATTCATATTTAAATACCTACTGTTGGGGACTGAGATAAATGTAAGCGGTGGCTGAGGTACGAAGATCGGCGTTCGTAGAACACGCGTTCTTTCGTTAACGTACAGATCAATACCTATTACTGTCGAGTGATGTTCCAGCACTTATGTCTGTGGTAGGGAGACCGAAAGCCGGTCTCCGCACCTCAACCACCACTTACATTTAGCTCAGTCCCCAACTGTATGTCTACCAATTTTACAGCAATTGATTATGCGGTATAGAAGTTGGCTGCAGCGCCATCTGGTGGCGAGTTACATTACAGTTACAAGATATTATGCGTTCTCAAATGTCTATGTATACAAATTTCTATGTATATAAGTTGATGTGCTGCAGCGCCATCTAGTGGTAAGTTACAATAAAGCGGATATCATAGAAACCTTCTCCGTGAAAGGATGTGATGTGCTACCTTAGATGGTGATTGGTCAAACGGTTTCGGAATCTATTAAGCTCGGACACACAAATATACCAACATCCATTTATATATATATATATATATATATATATATATATATATATATATATATATATATATATATATATATATATATATATATATATATATATATATATATATATATATATATATATATATATATAGATTTATGAGTCGACACTGCCGATTTAGAAATACGAAAGGTATGTCAATCGCTGTTTCTTATTCGTTGAACTTCATTGCGGAATGTCTTTTCTGACATCATCGCGGTTGGCTTTGTGAACATTTCCAGCCCAACAGGTTTCCGGTCGCGGAAGTTCATCCCTCCTCTGGATGCGTGAAATGTGCGCCCTTTGGCGAGTGCTTTTAGTCGTGGACAGTGTTGCCCCCTTAATAATAATAGGTAACTACCGTTTTTTCACAAGCGTCACTTTGAACGCGGATGACTTGGGTTTGAGTAAGAATTCCAAATTATTTTTTTCAAGTTTCACATCCATGTTATTTCGTTAGCAAAACCAATTATTCGTGTGTCTTTCTGATATTTGTTTTTTTTTTTCGATATTTTAGTATGTACTTGAAGAGACTCATGTTATAAGTCCTTTGTCCAGTCAAAAAGTAAATCAAAATGCCGAGTATAGTATTGCCACCCGCTTGAAATAAATATGGAGTCAGATATAATTGTCACGTTACTTTACCGTTACTTTATGATAGTTAGTATGTATATATGATTGTTTTAGTCAAATCTTGCAAGCTGAATTAGAACCACTTCCTCTTACACTATGTTGGTTCAGTTTCGATGACAATGCAATTTTATGGTGATCATGACTTGATTCTACAAAGAGGATCGGCTCCCGACTAGGCTACTCTTCCACGGTCAACAGCACAGACACTTAATTTTGTATATGCATTCAATTATGATAGCCCGTTCTAAATTTTACCATGACATGGCTGCTGCACCCAGGGTTGGCTCCTGACAAGGGTACTCCTCAACGGTCAAAATCAGTAAAACTAGAGTAATGTGGACTCCAAACGGACCTCGCGGATATATGTACTAAATATTGTATTGATCCCAAACGGAGATCCCGAATTAAGTAATTTTGCTATATGATGTCTTGGTTAGTTCCGAGGTACTAGTCATTGTATTCAGTCTGCAACATATCCCAAATTATATTAACCCTTTGTAGCTTCATGTTACGTTTCTGTAACAAACTACTAATCCCCCTAAATAAGGCACTAAATTCATTTAGTTCATTTGAATCCGTCTAGCACTACTGTACCCTACCACTTAGTATCGAGTAAAAATCATAGATAGCGTAACTAAGCGACTTACGTAAGTTTAAATCTTGCGCGTTGATGAAGGTGATAAATTAGAACTAAGGCAGGTGTTGAATGACTGATAAAAATATAAAAAGTGTATGCAATTGTTTGGTTTTCGTGGAAACCTGTAAGTAAGAATATAATTTTATCCATTCAAAATTTCGAAGCAAAAGATGGCAAGTTAGGATGTTCTAACATTTACTGGAACTGACTATGGCAAATTCTTGGTTATTATACCGAAGAGTAAGGAAGGCAAAATATCTCAACGGCAAACAAATGTCTTCAGCAGAATTTAGACTTGAGATAGGCGAGACCTTATGCGAGCTTGGCCTGAAGCCTAAGATCAAGAGTCGAAGGTCTTTAGAAGACGAAATTCAAGCCAAAAAACATAAGGGCCCTGCGCAAGATGTTCCTCAGTTGGCAGTAAAGCAGGACCAGGTCGGTCATTGGCCGATTCGGGTTAAAAAAAGGACACGTTGCAAGATTCCCAAGTGCACTGGCGTTTCAAAAACAATTTGCGAAAAATGCAAAGTAGCATTATGCTATAATGAACAAAATAATTGTTTATTTTTTTTCCATACAACATAAATGTTTTTTTATACGTTCAACTCAGTGTTACAGTAATGTCACATTCCCTTAAATGCCAAATAAATGATTAATAATAAATATTTTAGAATTTCTGAGAAATACGTGTTTTTTTATTTGCCTAAACCTAACTCATTAACAACATTATTTTTTGTTTGAAGATCTTGGGATACAAAGGGTTAAAGGATAAAATGACTTTTCTAATAAGAATTTCTGCAGGGATCGCTAAACTGATTATGTTTTTTTAACGTTTTATGACACATATTGTAACATTTAAATATTCCGTGATTTATGTACTACTTTTTGTAAAAGGCGTTTTTTCGTTTTTTTTTATATTGACCCAACACTGTTAGAAATATATTTATTCACATCTGGCATCACCATATATGAGAGAGGGGAATCCCACATTACGCTCTCCCTACCTCTAACGGTCAGGTCGGATAAGGTGACTGGTGACCGACCGCCGGAAATAACATTCCAAATATTTTTGGGGTGTATGTTATATCATCCAAGAAAACAGCGGCATATTCACGTCATATATATAGAGATGTCAACGAAAGGTATGATTTTAGGATAGCGCTAGCCCGACCTTGCAAAACAAGACAGTGCGAAGCGTCTTGAATAAAACAAAAACATATTTTGAATAAAATTAAATTTCTCCACGTTTTCGAATATTAAGAACCAGAAAAAAAACTTGACTGACCATCTGTATGTCTTTCCTGAGTGATCGATATTTCAAAAATGCGGTGTCCGCTTTGGACAATTCTTTCGTCAATCTGTTTCATTCCTCAATGGTAAGAACTAATTATATTTAGAGTTCCCTACCTATGATAGACATGGGACCTGACTGGGTATGATCGTCGCACATCCTAACAAATTATATGTATTTGCCAGTATTATTCATACAATCCCTCAATAAAATTTATTTTCTTATATTAAATTACGATATGAGGCTTTATTAAATTTATTAGGGATCCTAACCGGTTTTTTTCAATTCAGAATGTATTCCTACCTAATAGTTGAAAATACAACTATGACGGGACTACACATTCGCATCAAATTCATCCACCAACAGCTTCTGACTGCACCGACAGATAGCGTTGCGTTTAAATTTTATATTAATTTAACATTTTATTTACAATATTATTTCAAGAAATGCTGATGATGTAATAATGTTATTACAGTATTTTAACACAACTATTCAATCGTATATACTTTGTATATTGGTCGTTTGTTCGAGTAGTGTCGGACCGTTTATTTATTATTGGTTTCGATATTTTCTGTTTGAATTATTATTTTTACACGAATGCCCAGCAAAAAAGGAGTGTAATGTGTTCATCTATGTATGTTCATCCATCTATGTATTCATTAAAAAAAAAGTTCATCCAAATGTTTCATTAAAAAAAATGTTTTTCATATTTGTTCAAATATTAAGTAAGTAGTTGCCTAAATGTCTAAATGTCAATAATTTTACATAAATATATCGTGTTTAATGTCAAATGAAAGGTTTGATTGAGTATATTCCGGAAATATAGATGTGTGAGGGACCACCCCTCACTAGACTCCAATTTATTCGGTGTGAGGTAGTGGTGTCAACTTCGATTTTAAGTATATCAAAAGGTATTTAATGAGAGTTCGATATTGCCAGTTTGTAATGCATCTCGAATGGGTTATATTGACGCGGATGTATTGGCTATCTGACTTAAGCTACGAGGGTGTATGGAGAAGGATTGTACTTGTGCTCCTAGTATCTCGTACTGGGCACGGCTCGAGTATGTGGGAATGCAGACCGATGCTTCTCACCTCGATATGGAAAGGAAGGGTACCGGTAACCAAGAAGCCGGGGTACCGAGGTATGCCGTCGCTATCTTGGGGGAACACCAAAAAGCCGGGGTACCGAGGTATGGCGTCGCTGTCTTGGGGGACATGATCACTCGAGGAATGATACTTTGGTTGCTTCTTCGCCGCTTTATATAGGCCGACAAATGATGCAATCCAAAATATTCCGAGTAAAAGTATTGTTTCATCGTGCTGATTCATCGCTACATGAGGTAGAATGGTAGCTAAATTTGTGTCAGTGCATTTCACTGGAAATCAATGCATTTGTTGATTGCATGTAACGATATTTAAGGGCCGTTACACATGTATCTGTATGGATAAATACAAAAACAACAAATATTTCCTAAAAAACCGTAATAAAAATAATTATAAATACAAAGGCAGTCGTGTTTTTATTTCTTTTAATATAATTACTTGTTTATTATTAGTATCAATATTTTTGTTTGAATGGTTTTTTATTCAATATTACGCGAAGACATATCACACTCTCTGCGAAGACATATTAAGGCTCTATGTATATACATGAGCAGGTGTATAGAAATGGCAAGGTCGCTGGCGAGCAGCGCGTCTGTCGCTACGGGTGGCGGGCGCATTCAATAAATTCTCTATCCCTTGATGCGTACGAATAAAGAGAGTCAGGCCGGTTCGCACGACCGGATGAACCTGAATAACGGCCATAAATTGGTTTCAATTGTCGAGGCGTTTCGCAACTGCCGCCGCTGAAAGGCGTCCCCACTTTTTTGTATTCAGATACGCGCCGTTTAAAACGGCGAAAAAAATGTATGGCGCACACGAGAAAACACATTTTGTACCTTCGTGCCGCGTCGCTGTTTATGTAAAAACGGCCAAGTCAGCGCGTTCCGCGCGTAGGCCGGGTGATGAAACGGCAACGGCCATCGCGGGAGTGCTACGCTGTGGAAGAAATAAGTGCGTAAACCAAAAACGCGTTTTTTCCGGTGTGTGCTACGCCTCTACGCCTCTACGAGTACATAATACTGCGCTTCCACGGTTATAATAAATTTGACTTATTCAGAATTACTTTATTTATTAATCGAATATATCCATTAACTGTAAGAGGTAAATTGGTTTAGGGTTTAAGATTTGAGCGCTTCTAAAACTAAAAGAAACAATCATGAAAGTCCCAAGACGGTAGTCCTTTCCAAAAAAAAAAAGCATAAAAAAAAAATGTACCAAAAAATCGAGCTTCAAACAGCACAATTTAGCGCAGTAATAATCACACAATTCGCAGATCTATGCCACTGTATCTTAATCCTTACAAGTGCTAGAGTCTTTCACTATTATCAAAGATTCGCACTATTATTTATATAATTTCGACAAGCATGAAATTTGATAATTCGACATCCCCATGAAACAATGACGTTTAATCTGAGACGCATGCGCTGTTTTCACCCAATGAATATAGTGATTTATCTGATTTTACAATTATGAGCTTAATTATTGCCTACTTAGGTTGCCTGATTATTTATATAGCCAAGACATAGCGCAAATCCAGTAATAATTTAGGAAGAGCAACGCATGGACACCAAGTTCAATCGCTGATTTCATAAAAGACTTTGCGTAGCTGATACCGGTGTCTATTAGCGCGACCAAACAAGAGAAACTCCATTGCTTTATACAATGTTATTCTCTACTCGAATGGCTATTTTTAGAAAACGGAGGAATTATAATTTAACATGGTCATTGTCGTTATGGTTGAAATCATATACTACTTTATAAAAATACGATTTTGATATCTTAGTATGATAATTTTCAATGTGATAGGTATTCTTATTTTAATATAGGAGAGATAATTGCACGCTCCAGACCCGGCGGGTAATATGGTTGGAGAGGGTTCGTTTATATCGTGCGGGCAAATGTATTTCACAGTATTTGCATAACTTTCCGCGAAAATTCTAATTTTCTTAGTAACGGACCACTTAGTGGTCCGTTACTAAGAAACCAAATAATGGATACATTTACCATTTTTTAGGTTGTGCTTTTTAAGAAGTCGTCAGAAGATTTGTAAGAAATTCGTCTTTTTAATGTTTAAAAAATGTTGAATTTCAGACATTTTCTTGGTTTTTCGGCAATCATCAGAAAAATATATCATTTTTGCGGTGTTTTGGGACTTTTCGTATATAATTCGCTAATTTTAAATGCGGTGAAAAACCAAACCCCACCCATTATTTTTTGTAACGTAGATTACGCAGATCATTCCTATGTTATTAAACTCGTGTATTTTACGTATATACGCGATCAATCATTGATGCCTTGTCGTAATTGCTTAATTTGATCACATTTTTTAGTTAATCTGATGGCTGTATCAGAAAATAATTAACAATTTGTGAGGGATCCCACTAGCTTGCCAGTGCCTGCCCGTTTAAGCAAGGTCTTGTCAGGCCGTGGCGGAACTGGATCAGTAGATCCATCCCCTACTTATTTTAGTGCGAAAAGACGTCAACAGTTATTGTTACATTCTGAGATGACTGGTACGCCCACAGTCACTGTTCACTCACTCGCTTTTAGCTTGTATCAAACTGTACTGCATACTACAGCACCGTAGTCTACTTAACGTGTATTTACTCTAAACATAATTATCCTAAACCATAGAGAATTACATCGGTGACAAACATATTATTCTAATAAGTGCTGCTCTGTGCATTGCAACAGAGGGTGACATCTGCCCAGATCGACCACTTATTTCTCGGGGCGGCCTTTTCATCAAATAATTCATGTGAATCAATTGGAATAGGTTTAGAGTAATTTACTTCATATGATTCTTTGCTAAATTGAGTAACTTATATTAAGAATTATTTAATATCATTCCTACATAATTGTAATGGTTGTAATGGAAATAAATACTTTCTCTTTCTATAACCAATTAAAATTGATCTTCTCGCAGTTTGGTGAATTTTATTTCATCATTCTATGGATTCACCTAAATCACGTCCTTAAAAGCACAACTCAATATTTTTTCATTTCATCGCTGAAATAAGAAAACTGAGCTTAGACTAAAGGGTATATCACACACTATGTCAAGTCTTGACATGCTCGACATGTCACTACATCATCGTATAACACTGTGTGCTTATCGTACGGTCGTGATATCAACCATATTCGATCAGAAATACATTATAAATATTTAAAAAAAACAAGACTGCCGTTACAGAAAGTGAACTATTGTATTTATAACTAGTTTAGTTACGATTTTTATGAAATATTTATAGTTTATGTATTTCTCTATATAGATATTTCCGGAATGTACTCTATCAGATTTTTCATTTGACACTAAATACGATATATTTATTTTAATTTATTGACATTTGACATTGGAACATTTATACAACTACTTACTTGATATTTGGAAAGTTGAGGTACCCTATAACACTCAAAAAGACATAACGATTTTAACAATACTACACACTTGTAAATCGGTCCAAGCGTTTAGAAGTTATGGTGGAATAAAAAACGGATAACATACATAGATGAACACCGAATATAATTCAATCATTTTTCTTAGGCAGTCATGTAAAAAGCGTTCGCGCTCGCCGCCAACAAAGAATATTGCAATAACCCAAGCAACGATAAAGGTAATTCTATATTAAAATAAAATAAAACCAATAGAGACTGCTACTTGAGTGCTAAGTGATGAATCGTGCACATTAAAACGAAAAAACGAATTATGAACACCATAAAAAACACTTAACAAGCATTATGTATAATCTAAAAGTATCGACAAAATTACCACTTGCAAAACAAAAGAAATTCTACAGATGTACTAAAGACGCCAAGCCCAAAAACAAACAACATCGATTAAAATAAGAAGAATAAATCCGTATATAAAACAAAGTCAGAAATAAGGAAGATAAAACAAAAAAGTGACGCCATTATAATGTTTTTCGAGTCGCCGAAAGCCTTGCGCAACGTGTAGCTCTCTGCTGCGTAAACTTTTCTGCCTGCGGATAAAAACTTTCCTTATCGTTCTAACCTTAGAGCCGATAGCGGATACATGTATAAGTTTACAAAAATATAATATTCCATATGACTTTACACATACATATAATATACATATATACATGTGTACTTGCCTATATATTTTATATTAGCAGATCCAAGCAAAATTAATTACCCACAAGTGGGGCTGTTCAGACGCAAAGACCCTAATAAGAGCGCTGAATACATTCGAACCTATACCTATATACATGTATTTGTGCAGATTATATGTGTCTGTTTATCTATACGTACCTACACATACGAGAGGAAAGCGTGAGCGAAATGGGTTTCTTTTCCCTTCATGCCGCTCTCACCATCCCTTTTAAAGGATTTTACTCGTCCTTCCACGTGGGGTCTACAACCTTTTCAAGCGTTAATATTCAATCTTTCATTTAAAAGTATAATATGAAACGAATACGACTACATAACAGTTCATGGAAAAACGTTATGTAAAGTTAACGTTACTGGCTTATCTAGGGAACCTCGTATCCTGTTCTGTATTAATTTGAATTACAATGAAATACCATATAATTCATTATAAAACGTACATTATCTACATCTGCTCACGATAGAACTATAACTATAGAGTGCAACCAATTATATGACTCGACTCTAATAATGGGGCGAATAATTCAACGCGCATTGAATATGTATTGCGTTAATTGAGTTACAATTATCATACCTGCGTTCTACAATCATGTATTACAAACTTACTGCGCGTGCAGTACATCCGAGTTAATATATTTATTGCTCCAGCAAGGTAAATGGGGGCAGAAGCCAAGCATTTTAAATTCTAGTAGTTTTAACGACTGAGGTCATTTAGTCTACTAAAGTTTGCAAAGCAGACAAGCAGCTAGTGATCTCATCCAATTAAGACCAAGGCAGTTTATTTAATTATACAAGCATGTACAATAACAATCAATCATATAACTTAAAAAATCGGTGTAACACCCCAATACTTTACCGGCAAGTATATATGATCCCCGCCGCCCCTGCCGCCCTACTCTCTCGAACTCCTTCCTACCGAACTCCCCTCCCACCAGCCGAACACCCCTCGACTCCTCGTCGACCCCTCCTCGACCCACCCCCTCCTCCACAGTGATATTGTAGTAATATTTAGTAGTACACCGAAAAAATATAACGATGTAATACAAGGAAATACGCATGTATCAACAAGGATTACGTTTATATTTCGGACTGTGGTCTATACGTATAAATTAACATGACGGGTATTGATGTTGGCGTGATTGGCATAGTTATCGTGTCGTAATGTTTAAACATAATCTTATTTCATCACTTCGCGACCTTGGGATCTCGCTTCTTGCATGTCAGCATGTAGTAGTTATACATAGGGTTATATTCGGACACGTGAATCATGTTGAAACCACAATATAGGTACTGTTATTTCTATATTAACCGTAAAGAAAATGTTAATACATATAATCGAGTAATGGAGTTTGAACAAAATTCCGATTGAAACATCGTTATTCTGTATAGAACTTTAATAACAAAATGGTAATGTAAGAATCAAGCCAATATTTTTCCTAAGGGTCTCTAGACGACCAAACATGCTTGTATTGCGTCGCGGGCTGGAAGGGGATCGTAAACCGCAGGAAATATGCTAATATATATTTTTTTTACTATTTACGAAAAATGCCTAATTTTCTAGATTTATACCAAAGAGTCACGTCATTTACCAATCAATTACGTCTAATTAACGTGACCCCCTACTTTACATACTTTGTGTTAAACGATGTATTTTTTGATAAAGTAATGATAATAAATATAATAGACAATATAAAAAAGAACAGAAAGAGATAGTACAAGATATATTTTTTTGATTATAATGTAGACCACATCTGGTAGCTTTATCTGCCATATCGAGTGATAGCTTTATCTGCCATATCGAGTGATAGCTTTATCTGCCATATCGAGTGAAAGGTGGAAATGCTTGGTCATATTTATTTGCAAATATCAGGGCCACACTAAAAGGTCTACAGAATGAATAAGAAAAAAATACAATGAATATCCAAACATAAATTTATTGCTTCACAAAATATTCGCTGTGACCGTTAATATACTTTTTTACACATAAAAATGTTTGCGTAGGATTGTCAGAATGTCAACTTAGGTCACATGCCCATCTGTTTCGATTATACGGCGCACAGCATCGATGTTTTTGTTGTTGATAGCGGTGGAGGGGCAACCTTTACGAAATTCGTTGCTGAGATTACTCGATTGTATTTGAATTCTGCAAACCAGCTATAAATTACCGTATTGTTTTATGATTCATAGCCAAAAGTAGTTTAAAGCCAAACGAGGCCCTACTGAGCTATGAAAATACACGTAACATCGTATGAAATCACACAGCGAAAATTTTCCCGATTTAAATCCATCGAAATGCAGACACGCAGTTTTTTAAAAATAACGTTACCATGAAAAAAAAACAAACAACAGTTAGGTGAAAAAAACGTTTTTCTACTGCCAAAGATTTCCATTTTGAAATATATATATTTAAAAGAAAATCGTTATGTAAGTGGTCAGTTGAGGAATCTTTCCATGTGACCTTTGTATATAAACCCACAAGGTAAAAGGATGCCATAATTGAACGTAAACGGCTTACCAGGCATTGGGCCCAATTGCCTTTCTTGTTGAACTAAAATTGAAACTTAGTTTAAGCCAACGAGACAGAGCAATACGTTAAAGCGGAATATAATATGAACAACAGTCAATTATCCCGCACCAAAACTACCTGTCAAACGTATAGCCGTCCGAATAAGTTTGAACACATTTCGTGCGGTCGTAGATTTAGCTGTTTTATCTTCAGTGGGTAGTTTTAATGCTGAAAAGTAACGACAGTGCATTTCACATTCCACTCTATCGTATTGCTCCCTCTCGTTCACATAAACTAACTTCCGATTTCAGTTCACGAAGAAACTCAATCGAGCCCATTTTGGATGCAGGAGAAGGAATAGCAAAACCCAGTTGCGGGACGCTAATTGAACTTTCCCCATATAGAGGAGTAACTAGTAACCTTAACTAATCCATTCGTGACACCCAATGAGACACGAACAGATGGAAGGCCGCAAAGCACACCTTGTTACTGATAACATCCGCGTTCCAGATGGGAGACCTACTCACGTAGCCACCGACCGTATCAAGCAGTTTCTCTCTCGCGACCGAGAGCACAGATTATGACCAGATCATGTGCTCTGCGGTTTGACGATCTTCACCGCATATTCACAAAGAGCCCTCGCCGAGCGTGACATTGGGACAAAGTAGCAAGATTTCAGGACTCGTCCCAATGTTTACGATCGCTGTTTCAGGCAGCGGCGTGTCGGCCCTCAAACTTAAACCCCCCGGAGGAAATTGACTACATCATACGATACACTGATGGCTCTTTTAAGTAATTTTCCCGCATTTTTTAACCATGGCACCGTGATGCTCATAAATGTCTTCGATGTAATTTTATGAACGCCTTCGTTATCTTCACAATGTTTCCTCGATGAAGTTATTACACTGGAATAATAATAATTTATTATATTTGTCTTAATTAAGTGGTAGACAGCACCTCGCCAGTGTTTAATGTATGCTAGACAGCACCTCGCACAAACGCCAATTAAGGCGAACATTCACTCGCACTACCCCGACTATATATACGCGTACGACGTATAGGACTGGCAAAAGTACAGAAAAGTTACTTATACCTTAGCTTTAAATTCTATAATTTACTTCCTACCACTGTTAAACAGCTGGAGGACGCAAAATTAAAAAAAAACATCAAGGAGATGCTGATAGGCTACTATTTCTATAATCTGGCCGAATTCGGGGGCCATGACTTTTCAAATGTTGTGCCAATTTAATTAAATGACTTAAAAAATTAAAGCACTATTGTATGGTTAATTGATACGGTTTTATATTTGTATTTTAGTTTTTAAATGCATGACATAGCTTTACTTTTATTACTTAACATTTTACTGACAACTTCAATATTACGATGAATAACTTTTACTATTACCTAATCTATAGGAATTATTGAATATTTAAATTATTAGGATTCTATTTTAATTATTTATATTTATATTCATATTTTCACAATCTAGTTATTAAATTCTTGACTACCGATGTATGTTAGTTAAGTAAAGAGTAGTGGCAAGACTTACTACCTAATACAATAATTTTGACAAATCCAAGAGTGGCTTTTAGCCGTAAATTGGACAGTACGAAAATGTAATGTAATGTAATGTATGCCAGGGAAAAGTTTTTTACTTTAAACCTATTATCTCTGTTATTGCTGGTGTTTGACTGTTGTCGTCTTTTATCAGACTTTTGTTGTAAGGTAATATATTTTCAAAGTGGTATTTATACTATATATTTTATAGATGAAGTAGGAAGTAATTAATTTAAAATGAAAACTACCAGAAACAACAGTCTGATGCAAAATACATCAAAAGATCCCTCAAAAATGTACGTCAAAATATCTCTACATCAAGTTTACACTATAATTATCATAATAAGTATGCAAAAAGCGCACGGTAATTATAGCTATTGAAATATAAATAAAGTCCTCGAAAACTGCCCCTACGACTACTATACCATTATGCTATCAAGTCGCTTTGAAACTTTTAAAATATACAGCGGCTGTATGCGTCCTTTAGAAAGAGTCATACGGAGTAAGTTTTCTCATCATTTCACTGTTACGAATGCGAGTTGGTAAATTTGTAAGACAAAATCCCGACTTTAAGACGACGTATGAAATTGCACAACTAACATTCACTTACGACCGAGCTCCACTTGCGATACAAAGAGGAAAATTGCAGAGAGATGGAATAATTAAATACTCCGCACTAAATTAACTTGTAAGTCTGGCTGCGACAGCTGTGATGACGTACAGTTTTACATAGGTGAGAGATAAATTTGACACAGAATTAAACTACATTATGACTTGTATAAGATCAAGTGTAGTTATTTTATTTGCTTACATTAGGGACATAATATAATGCAATAAAGGCGTTTGGTTCATATTTAAATAAATTATTACGAAGTGGTCAGTTAAAATCAGCAATTATTTTCGCCAGTAGTGTTTCTAGTATTATATGAGATCTTTTCGATATCATAAATTTATATGTAATTCACGTAGCATCTCGATAACAAGACATCTTAGAATGTTTACAAAATAGGCGAACCCGTCACCCCAGGGACCTTTGACGATATCAGGTCATTCTACCTTTCATGGAGTGAATGTGAAGACTTGGCGGAGAAAGACAGTCCACTGTCTAGTTACACCGACAAGCCCGTGAGGGTCCAACGACTGACCGCGAGGCACTGGGACGTGAACCAGCGGGCCGACCTCACGCCCTAACTTCAAATCGTTGCGCTCTTTGCCCGTCTCTCGTTGGCCACACGAGATCGGGTGGCCAACGGATCGTTTCAACAGTAGCTGACGACATCAGGTCAACAACCACATCCGTTGCTTAGGAAACGTATACAATCCAGAAGTTTTCGGACCCTCCCAACCCCGGGTTATTCGCCGACGTGCACAATCTATTGGCTACCGCCGCAAGATGCGCAAACCGCTCAGCAGCACCCGAAGTCTACCTCCTGAAAACCAATTTACTTGTCCACGACATAGACTAGACAGGGTTAAAAGAGTCCTTTCCAAATTCGTCCCTGTTCGAGGAGGCTACCTGATGGGAGTTTAACCGTGAGTTGAGCCGACCCAAGGAAACGATCGGGTAATATGGCCCAAACTGCTCGGAATCGTTATCTGACTATTAGGTAAATTATAAAATTGACAATAAGACAGTTTAAAGTTTATATTTGGAATTTTATTCTGTGTCGGTCTGTCTGTCTTTATGTCTGAGTCATTGATATCTCAAGAACACGTTGTTTGATTTCAAAAATTCTTCCACCAATCAGTTCCATTTATCAATGGGAAGAACTGATTAGATTTAGGGTTCCGTACCTACGATAAAGCGGACTTTTAGTTTTGTAATCACATTTTTAGCCGTACGATCAGGCAAAATCGGGCAGAGCTGAGGTGGGAAATGAGTAGGGTAAGTCTGATGCAGTTAAGCGCGTAATGAGTAATGTAAATACGGGGCAAGTCCGGGCGGAGGTACGAAATAAGTAATGTAAGACGGGGCAAGTCCGGGTGAAGGTGCGCAAAGTATCATACTTTCAGACAAACCATATATTTTTAACATATAATATTAATAATAGTTTCATAAAATAATATTCCGATTTGAAAAGATCTTTAGCCAATTGATGTTATTCATCGTGTGGATCAAGTGATTAGAGCTGTTATATCCAAACCGATCCGAGCGCAGAGCCCGCGTATTGAAATTTATTTGTACGTTTCATCTTGCTCCACTGAGAAAAAATTGGATTGATTCTTACATTACCATTTTTTATTACGGTTGTATACAGAATAACGATGTTTCAATCTTAATTTTGTTGAATTACTAGGAATTTTGTTGAGACTCCATTACTCTATTACATGTATCAACATTTTCCTTGTGGCTAATACGAAAATAACAGTATACTGTAGTTCAACATGATTCATGTGTTCTGACTATAACCGTACGTATACTACTACATGCAGTAATGTTAGAAGCGAGATCCCTAGGTCGCGACGCAATGAAATAACATTATGGTTTAACATTGCGACACGGTAACTACCATCACGCCAACACCGTTACCCGTCATGTCAATTTATACGTTTGAACCACAGTCCGAGTGTGCGAATACGAAATCTTTGTTAAAAAATTTGCATTTCCGTGTATTGCATCGTTATATTTTTCTCAGTGTACCAATTTTATTACATGTCCTTCCACGTGGGGTTTCCTTCCCTACAAAAAAAGGAGTGTAGTTTTCATGGTTCGTCTATGCATGTTTTCCGCTTTTTATTCCACCATAACTTCTAAACGCTAGAACCGATTTAGAATTCTGTGGTATTGTTAAAACGTTATGTCATTTCGAATGTCATAGAATAACTTATACCAAGTAAATAGTTGTCTAAATGTCCAAATCTCCAAATGTCAATAAATTAACATATATATATATCGTGTTTAGTGTTAAATGAAAAATCTGATTGAGTACGTTCCGAAAATATATATTTATCTATATGGATACATACATAAACCACCAATATTTCATAGAAAACCGCAATAAAAATAATTATATGTAAATACAGTAGTTCACCTTTTGTAGCGGCAGTCGTGTTTTGTATTCCTTTTATAATATTTACTTGTTTTACAATAAATCATCAGTCACTCTTTCAGAGTGTAAATTAACGAAATGAATTGTATTTCTCTTAGCGATTGAATGAAGAGAGCTACTCATTAAGCGGCAGAGCGCCTCGAAATCAATTTATTCGCAGCTCGCAGCTGAAATTAGCGGAGGCCCAGCCATAATAAGGGTACGTTTTCTTCGCCGCCCCAGAGAGCGAGCGTAGACACTACGTAGGCGCGCAGCTCCACTTAAATGTGAAAAGGGCTAATTAATCATTTGGCGGAAAAGAGAGCGCGCGGCAATATATATCCCGAGTGGCGATTGGCTGGATGTGGATAGATAGGCCGTGCTAACCCATATCAAAACCAAGGCGGAAATGAGCACGCGGACGGAGAGGGATCAAGCGGTTGGGCCGCAACTTACAACTAATGATGTTAGTCTCGGGTGCGTAAGATGACGTGTCACACGCATTCCAAAAATGATTTATGGTTCAAATATGTCGCGCAAGGAATGCGGACACGAAAATGTTAAACACTGGTTTTTATCTTCGTTTTAAATTGTACCTATAAAAAATGTAACAAAAATCACTTTTTTGTGCATCTGGCCCGTTATTAGTACCTATGGGTTTTTGAGTTTTTATTTTGGTTCAAAATGTTATTTATAACCTAAAATTACAGGACAGTTCGCTGCTATTAAATTTCGCCAAACGTACACTACCGCTGGAAATTATTTGGGCACCGACTTGTATTAGTTAGTTGGTCAGTTAACATGTCTGGGCCAGGTTAGGACACGTCTACTCTAAAATATGCCGCCTGGATAGTTTTGTTGTTAGTCTCTTGTAGGTCCTGGTGTGTGATGACGATTGACGGCTGCGGTAAGGATAGGAGGTGATCTTTGAGTAAATGGACACCTGGATAACCGAATTTAAAAATTACATAATATGACAAATAAGTACTTACATGTTTATGAGAATTACTATTTTCCATGTGCATTTTATATGAATTCGCAATATAACGTAATTTTATTTACATTTTATTCGCTCTAATTATAATAAAGTAATATTTGTCTAACTAGCATGACTAATTGAGGTTTTAAATTTATTTTGAGCTAGATTTATTCTTCTATGTTGTCATCATAGCTGACATAATTGAGCAATACTACCAATCCTTTTGCTTTCTTTCTTCGTATCTCATGTTTCTGAGGAATGGTTAAAATAAATTATAACATGCTGGCTATGACCCTCGAGCAGCTTATCGCTATGGAGGTCGATGAGTAGTTGATGTTTTTATAAGAATTTACTGCCTAAGATATGTTACTTGACATTTTCTATAATAAGTAAGGCGGTGAGCGGTTGTTTGAACCCGACATACAAGAGATACTCTTCTTGGTGAAGGTCGAGATCTGCGAGCCTGGGACGGGACCGGAAATCGGCGGCGGCACCGGAACCGGAAGTGCTTCTATGGAGGCGCTCATTACGTTCTGCGGCGGTGCTGATTTCGTGTGTGTTTGTGAAACTATTTCTGCGCCGCTTGTGTATGATTTTGTTTTACAAACATACAGTTTTAGTCTTGGTTTATTTATTACATGGGAGATAGAACGATCATTATCGTTAGGTGACGGGTTCGCCCGATGTAGTTGACATTTCTAAGTGTTCTATTTATTAGTGTGTTGTGGGGACAGGCTACACCAAAAATACCTGCCAGAGGTCTAAAAGACCAACCGCCACAACTGAAAGTTTAACTATAATAGTTATTTTCGTGAGCAACTTCATTGGATTCACATTTGCGAAGGAATAAATTTGCATACGTTGTCGCTACTCTACAACATCGTCAATAACCTCACTTCCTCCTTCATCTCAAAAAGAAATTCCATCCTTTGGGAGGCCACGATATTCCACTTCGATTAAGTCGGGATAACACATTCGCCATTTCGTTACCACCTTTGTTAGCAAATACTCTTATACGGTACATTCTGTTTTTTTATGGAATCAGCTTCCACATTCCATATGACATGAACCTTCGTTACTAACGTTCAAAATGTTTTTAAGGGAACATTTCATTTCACACAGCCACTAAGAAAATATACCCTTTAATGCTCTTCTTTATTCTTCCCTGGCAAAAATATAAAAAAAAAACGCTTTTTGTAAGTTCTATATTTCTGTCAGTAACTTTTTTGTAATCACTATACGATGAGAAGTAAAAATTAGGATCTCAAATGATTGACTGTAAAATATTTCTATTGTGCTTTTCGCCATTTGTGCATTTTAAATTTTAGAAAAAATAAACATTAAGATTATTCCTATTGGTAAAAGCGTGAATAGCAAGCGTTTTGTGATATTTTCAATTCGTGATTACGTGTAATCCAGTCCGCATGCAAAACACAGATATGACGAAAAAAAAGTCTATGAAGGAAAATAACCATCTTAACTTTGTTTTCTTGTAAGTGTACTAGTTTACAAATAATCAATAATTGGAATTTCCACAAACAAGCAAGCAATAAATCAAAATAGAGAGCGAATACAACCAAATGTTTGTTGTGTAATGTTGTTTTTAGCAAGATCTTCTTCTAAACGTCCTACAAAATTGTATTGCCCATAATTAGCACAGGCATAATAATTAACCCACCTTTGAGACCGATTGTGGGCCAAATCGATATCCCCACATATTTTCTGCCTAAGCATATTAGAAGTGTCCCAGGGTTACTATGTAGAGGCCGTACCACTTGCCCATCTGATATTTTACGTGGGGTCAACCGAAATGATCGGGAATAGGAATACTCAGCAAAAATTTTATTTGATTTGGAAAAACTAAAACAATGTAAATTCATCTAATATTTATAATCATAAACTACAGATGAAATAAACTTATTTACAGAAATAATATATTCTACTTATTATATATACAAATAATGAATATTCTAAATATTCCCTGTGCGCATTTTTACTATTAGCAGATAATATCTTTATTGGTATAATATAAAATTCACTTCAAGACATTCCCGGCAAGTAGACTACCACCCCCCCACCCACGCTAACCCTCTCCCCGCCAACCCCCATCCCTCTTCTCTCGCGCGCCACCCCCCCCCCCCCCCCAGATAGTAGATTTGTTCGTTTAAAATCGAGAATGTATTTCTAAGGTATTTGTAGTATTTTCCGTGGTAATAATATGGTATTTTTTCAATACGATGTAGTATTTTCATAAATATTGCGGAGTCTACAAAAGTATTTTTAAAGATACATCTAGTAAACGAGATGTATATTTAAAAAAAATCACAATGTGGTTTCTACACAACAAGTCATCTGTGCCTAATTTCAAAGTCTTTACGCGTCCAATATTTCGAGATTGAAGTATGACTAGCGCGCCCCATGGTGTACTGATTTCAACCACAATCTTTTCAACTCTTGCTGTGAACGGCAAATGATGCTGTATACCAAATACAATTCTTTCCTTCAGCCAAGAAAGTAATAAATTAATTTCCAATATGAAATAATTTGAAATAAAGTATTATGTACTGGCGAAAAAAAGTTTTACTAATTATTTACAATAATTTGTCTAACTAATTAAAGTTTCGAACTTCTCATGGGGTTACATCATAAAGCATAATTTTAATATACTACAAATGGTCCTTTTGGTGTGAATATTTGCTTTTATATCTTCGTTCAAAGTATGCAATATTAATGTAAAAATATAGGTAAAGTGTCTTTGGCCAAATACAGTCTGCATGGTAGACATAGCAAAGTTCGTGGCTTGCTAATGTTTGTTTTGTTTAGCCTATTGAAAATTGTCTTGAAAATCATCAATCAAAGTATTGCTTTACCATATTGAAAATATATTCTATTCAAGAAGTAAGATTATTGGATCCTGATCTTTTTTGTTGCGTTGTGTTTTGTTTGCATGTGATTCGTGTCAATTCGTATAAAAAATATATGCGTTCATGTGGTGAACTATGTTTGTATCTAGGTTTAACTACTTGGTTGGTATTTCACAGGATGAAGCAGTTGATCTAAAGCTGTGGGCGATGATGCGTTTATCATCATACTTAATTAGGTTGCATCGTTAAAATAGTTATGTACCACTGGTTGACTCACTTATTGATGTTTAGGCGTTTGTTTATTGGTCGCGAGCACGTAGTTTTGCTGATGCATTCGTGGTTGAATATTTTGATTGGGTCACGTCCGCGCAATAAGCAGACGTTGTTATCAATATTCAAAGGGGTGCTAGGATCATGCATGTCGACATACAGTACCATCATCCCAGTGACTGTGACATCATCTTATGACACGGGCGCTCCACAAGGTCTATCCTTCCAACGAGGAAATTTTTCAACAGTATACCGTTCTTCGAAAAAGTGAAACAGTTTTTCACACAGAACTAAATTACCATACTTAAATGGCTCGAAAACCCCCTCTCGATCTTAACCCAATAGAAAACCTCTGGGCCATTTGCAAACGTCGGCTCTCTAAGATGGATTGTAAAACGAAAACTAAGATGATCAGTGCAGTAATTCAAGTCTGGTTTCACGATGATGAACTAAATCGAAGCTGTCAAAACCTGGTAAGTTCTATGCCTATAATAGTGAAAGGTGCTATCATCGCAAAAGGAGGGTGTATTATATATTAAATCTAACAATCTATAACTACCAGTAATGTTGTTGTATATTTATGTTCAAAAAAGCGCTTTTCGAAGAAAAATACTATTTGTTCCAATTAATTCGCACGATACTGTAAGTCGATATGCGACAAAGCATATATTTTAGTTACTGTAGGATTGCCTCTTAATTCGTCTTACTTTTCATTTTCGTCCGCATTCGCTCTATAATCAATGTGCAGTAAATTAATTCCCCAGGTCAATCGCGATAGCGTCGGTGAACGGGCAAGGGAGGACGTGAATAGGCCACAGTGTACATAGTCGATGGAGGAGATAAGTTGCGTTCTGCGAAAGATTAAACCGCAACCTCCCCCTCCCCCTATCCTCCCCTTTTCTCCTGTCTCATGAGTTCCCTCAGCGCCGTAACCTCCTTTTGGATGTGCCAGACTAATTTATTACTTGATTTATAAACACAACCCCCGAGCGAGTCCCTTACGACCGCAGAACAATCGAGAAAAGGAGCGCCTCTATAGAATACTTACTCACCCCGCTACCGTATAGTACTCCACTATTCGTATAACGTGGTTTAAGTAATAGAGACTCAAAAACTTCAAAGGGTACATTCAACGTATCTTTCAAACCTTAGCACTCGTGGGCCTCATCTTCGGAATCAAAATAGTATGTAATACGCGTCACAGCACAAGCGACGAAGAGAAAAATTATTGTGAATGCGCTAAAAGAAATCAAGATCAAGACGGAAATATTTACATACAGACCCCCCTCTCCCCTCTGAGACGATTAACACTGTTTCCATATTTCCATCTGTATGTGTGTCTGACTGCCTGTCTGTATGTATGTCTGTATGTGTGTGTGTGTGTGGGTGTGTATTCTTCATGCTTCTCTGCTTCATGCTTCATTCTAAACGCTTCATCCGATTGAGCTGACTTTTGGGATGTAGGCATCATTCTGTGATGTAAATTTTGAATTGGTTGTGTTTGAAATCGGTCCACCAGGCGTGGCAGTAGTCATATTTCAATCTTGGAATATTGGACTTAGAGACTTGAAATTTGGTACACAAATGTCTCGTTGGCCCGAAATTACATTGTAAAATTTTGGTTGGATTATCACGTATACGTACAAGCCACACTAATAATATTAAATTTTCGACATAAATTTCAATAAATATTAACGCTGTCTGTAGGCGCTTAGCCGATAAACGAACTGCGCTACCTTAGGAAATTGCAACAGAACCCAACCGTGTTCGTTCGTCGACCGAAAGAGGGCGCTCATCGATTTTATTTTTTGAAAATAATATCCAGATGAAACAGTCCTTAACATCTTGCCCGGAAGGTCTTGGAGTTACACAACCATTTTTCACAATAGCTGCGGTTGCGCAGCGGGCAATAAAACAACCCATAATGACTCGACTTGTGGAACTCTTAAAAACGGTCAGCGAGAAAATTGCCAATCTGCGAAAATATTTTGGATTGCGGAACAAACCACTAGGTGCAATTTCAAAATCCCATTGTGTAATCCAAATAACAATTATATTTCCTTGGCATGATCCGGAAAGCCATAGAAATAGGAAAAATTCCGAACTTTAACAGAGACGAAGGTAACAGAGACAAATTACTACGTGGGACCCTTTTAAAATGTTTTCAAAGTCCGTCGCCAAGCGCATGCGAAATATAATACAGTCCGTATTGTGTTCACGACAGAATTCAAAACACGCGCGCTCTGCCGCCTTCTATTCAATTTATTAATTTTCCTATCGAGGACTCTCCTTGTTATTCGGGTAACTGTAATTCTGGGGCCACACCGAACGGGAAAAGTCAATGCCCATCATCATGATAAATATTGCGTTAATTATTAAGGCGTTAAATTGAGTGGCTATACTTGAACATTCAACGTCAATGCCCATTCATGGCAATAAAATTGGCGTTAATACGTCGGGCGTCGGAGGCATTTTGCGTCGTTTGCGGTTACGCGCGGCCCCTAGATAACAAGAGGGAATTCATGAATAAACAATTTTGTCAGTATTTATTTACAAAATTGACCAAAAAGTTGCAGCGCAGTTTCTTGCGCGTGAAGGCTAGCTTTCGAGCGGTTAATGTCCCTTGAATTTCAAACAAAATGGACGTTGACGCTGCTACACTGTATTAAATGAGTGTATTTTTTTAATTATATGAACATATTTTATCATTACCAAATAAAGAAAAAAATTACACAAAAAAAAGATGTTTAGATGGGTTCTATAATAACCCACTAGGGTTTCCCTTTTCTTTTTAATTTCTTCACTTGTAGTTTTAAATGATAATATTTCCATTATTCGTAGCTAAGCATCATTTTGTGATGCGCGATTCTTGTAACGTTTGTGTCTCGGATCCCGCAAACATGGCTCTGTTTGCAGAATTTTGAGAAACACAATGACTTTCTCGTTAGTCCACTCCATATATTGCCGAGGACAAACACGTGCGATCCCGTCGCGCTCACGGTGCACAATGTAAGACGTAGTGTGGCCGCTTCAACGCATTAATTCTCGCGTTAAATCTCTTTGATGTACCGCCACCCGAGCTATCGCTTAACGTCAAACGGCAATGTTAATGCTGTTGTAAAATTATCGCGGATTATAAGTGGTGGCCACACCAACGTTAAACGCCCATCATCGCGGTAATTAACTGCATTTCCTGTTAGTGTGGTCCAGGCATAATAGAGTAAAAGTACTTTAGCCTGGATATATTGAATGCTGGTTTCCACATGTCGGTCGGCCTCCATTTTCAATTTAGTTACTTATTTTGTCCAGACGGCTGCCGATATATCAGTTGCCAGTATGTCTGCTTACAGTCAGTTGATCTAAGGTATTTTTACCTAATATCACCAAAGACATAAGACATTGTGGGGAAGGTTGATTTTAATTTTATTGAACTACTTAAAAACAATTCAGGATGCTAACTATGAATTGAGCGATACAAAATTTAGCTGAGAGTTGAAAAGTTGATGAGGGGGGGGGTTGATTTTAATGGGGATGTTGATGAGGGGGGGGGGGGGGTTGCAAATTTTGAGCCCAAATTTAATACCTCCGAAGTATCCAATCCTCATAGAAAAATCTGGTGAACTACAGAGTGACTTGACCACTTAACTTTATAATTTATTTTCGTAAATATTATTATTATTATTATTATATTATACACTAGCAGCTTAAGGCTGATGCGCGTATATCACATGCACTTGTTTTTAAACTTGTTTTGCACTAAGAAAAATGTCCAGTTTGTTTTTAAAGCTATTGACAGAGATAGCACTGATCTCTTCCTCTGGCAACACATTCCAAGCATCCACTACACGATTTGTCCAAAAATATTTCCTGGGGTTTGTTGCTGCAATTGTCTTATTTAGCTTCAACGAGTGCTTATTGGTGTTCAGAGTATACATGCTCTCGAGGTAATATAGACAATAAACAAATTAAATTAAGATTTTTTTTTATTTCATTAAGGAAATAATACATTAATAAAATTGGCAACGCTGCATTAAGTACAAACAAATAGAGAGTACTCCTTCAGTATCGACAGTTACTATTGTAATACTGAAACAGTTGTTATATAGAGGAAGTGTTGGCAATTGACACCAGAAGCGAGAACCGGAAACGTAATCGTCGATCGCGCAACGTCGTGGATGTCGGCCGCCATTCATTGCCGCTTCCGCCGTCCGGATATGTAGCCAACAATAAAATTGCACTTGCTCTCCCGAAAGGGCAAGCGACGCGGACGTGACGTCATAGCGGAATCGGCGGGAAAACGCCATCACGGGCGAGCCAATCCGTTACTACATAGTAAATATGAGTAGGTAGAGGCGTATGTGCATACCGTTAAATTGCTCTGTATGGAAATCAAGTCGATATGCTTATGCTCGCGCCACTGTGACTTGTGAAAAATGTAAGGGAATGAGCGAGAGAGACATAGGCGATGCGGTCAACATTGAGCAACGTGTGGAGGTACCATTAGGGACATCTCGAATCAGCATCTGTAGTCTTTATAACGTTTAATTTCGTGCTAGCGTTTGTCAATCCTGTCCGTGGCAGTATCTGCTCAAAACAAATGTACCTATTCATCAGTAAACAATTACAATTCATTTAGATACTGTATTGATGCAGTAGAGGTGACTGTAAGTCACACCTATGCCAAAAGCACGTGTGGATGTAATTATTATTTTTCGTGGAAAAATATTCATTAAAACTAACAGTCCATATTTTTTCTAACCCTATATCTGTCTATAATCTTTTGGCATGTATGTAAATACTCTTATGGCATAACTGTCTTACATACAAAACTTCCTACTTCGATTACTGGCGAGGTTACCATTTTTCGATGGAATAGTTAATAGAGTTTTATTATAATTCTATCGATCGAATGCAATAACAAGGCATACAATACACATGTCGACACGCATATAGACATACCTTAAATAGTAGGGTTAGTTGTAAGAGATTGTCATATAGCAATAAACTCGCCATTTTGAAATATTGACAATAATTTCAATATTTAAGTTTGAACACGTTAAATTCATTTAACGTCGGTTATTCCATCATTTTAGTTTTTTTTTCTGTAGAATATATTAATTAGTGGTATTTCCTAAAGGGTTGAGCCTGGTTAAGACGACAAAATAAACATGTTTTTCATGTTTTAAAATGTTAACTTGAAGTTTTATCTTTTCATGAATCTTTTACCTCTGGAGTCGCTGATAGTTGCTGATTGCTGTAAGTGTAAAAAATACTACTGTTCTTTAAAGAACACTTTAAACGCATTTTTATCAAAACGATATTTTTCTGTTCTGCATAAGTGACAACAAAAACTACTTGAGGGATCGAGTTGTTTCAAAAAAAATATATATTATTAGATTCTCTTCTGTATGAACTAAAAAAATCAGATAAATATGTTTAAATAAATATTTTTTTACTAGTTAAACACAAAATTTTGGCGCGAAAATCGATTTTATTTCTTTCAGTCCTTGAAAAATTAAAACAATAATAAGTTTTTGTTAACTTTTTAGTTCCTCCAGAAAATACACATGTAAAAATTAATATCTTAGTTTAATTCTTTTGTTTCAGGAAAATTTACGCTCGCTCGATATTACCGGCAAAAATAGATAATATCATTTCTGCAACGATAAAAACATTTACAATTCAATACCTCAAAAACAGTTTTTTACCATTCCAAAAAATATTTATATTTTTTATATTTTTAATCCAACTGATATAAAAGATTCATGATCAGATTTCAACTTTGTTAGAATAAACAATCAGAAGAAACATATTTTTTTTTGGCCTTCTAAGCCAGGCTCCCCCCTCAATTGCCTAAAAATGTTATCTACTTCTTCCATAAATAAATAATCGCATATTAATTACTACTCTAATAATCTGTTTTAAGGCAGATTTATGTATAAGTTTTTCAGTTGATTTCAGAATGTTTTTGGCCAAATATTGATACCAAAGGTGTTTTTGTAAGTTTGTTTTATTTTTTGTGCGACACGATGAAGACTTCTTCTTTTAAAGAACATAATCATTATTTTTGTTTTTAGTACAGCTGATATACATATATCCAGAAACTTATATGAAAAATAACGATCTAAATAAAAGTATTTGAACGGTTTTATTTAAATATTTTCGTAAGTGATTAATTTTGCATGTCGACGACTAATTTCGTCGTCGAGCTACCTAATATTACTTTGCTTAATTGGATATTCGCAGTAGAATCGGAAGGAAAACTTCCTTTTGATGCTGAACCATTAAAAATTTATAAATTATTCTCAGTAGTTATAATATGTGATTTATCCCAAGACTGATTTCTGATAGCGACCTATCGACCTATTTACATTTGCAATTGATCTATGACCCTTAACGAAGTCGGTTATACCTCTTATACACTATTGAAAATGTTATAAAAATTTGCTCCAAAAAATTATTTTCAAATTTTACAAGAGAGAATCAAAGGATGTTTTACGTGTATTCCGTACTATTGGCGAGATTAAATTTCTTAGCAGTGCTACTATCAATTTAGTATCAGTATCAGTGTTAATTAGTATTACTATTTTATCAATTTAGAAACAGTGCTCCGTATATTCATTTAGTGATACTATCAATTTCATTTTATATTATTTTGTATTAATAATGAATACGTATGCATAATATACAATATTCGTTATATAGAAAAACTAATAGTATGTAAGTTGGTAAATGTGTACATTTATTTAGTAAGAATAAAAATATAATTGAATTATTATTTTCTATTCTATTAATCATATATTTTATTTTCTTTATTTTTTACTACTTTTATTATTTAATAATTATTCTGATTTTTATGATTATCTTGTTTATTTTATTTTATTTTATTTATTTTAATGGACAATAACAATTTCTTGGCATTTTTGTAAAAGTAAACTTCAAACTTAAATCAGTATCATATAAAAATTAGTGTTTTTTTCTTCGGAACAGGCATTGCCTAGTTAGGAATAACACAAAATCATTCTGTAGAAATAGGTCTATTTATTTTTCGTAAATAAATAAAAAAAATACGGTATCATGAATTTTAATTTGAGTTTTAAATTACGTGCTCTTGGAAAAACCGAAATATTAAGGAAAATCATTGGAATCATTGGAAATACATATCTTTTTAACTACTTCCTCACAAAATAAAAATAATATTATTATTATTATTACTTACTCTTTTTTTCCTACATGCGTCTGTTGTTCGCTTTGTGCATTTACATCAACAACCTGTAAAGAAAGAGAGATTACTTTTACTAGATTGTCTTAACGAAACATAATCATTTTAATTTATTAATTCAAAACGAGCCGTTAGATCAGTAAGAGCGCAAATTTCGTACATGCGCATAACCTTAGTGAGTCGAGAACCTAAAAAATGTTGTACGATTTTATTATGGCGATTTTTGATGCCTTTGGGCCGAGAGCGCCACGCGCGCCGCAGCGCTAGTGGTCGCGAGGGCGGGCGGCGCGATAATTGGTCGTATTGGGCGATTGGGTGTCGTCGCCGCGTCGGTTCGGCCCAGGGCCGGAGCGGTTGACAGCAATAAAGTGAGATAATTGCCGTGTAAACCGTTTATCTCCGCGGCGCAGACACGCTTTATTGCACAATATAGGTGAGCGACGATCGCCGCACACATTTCACAACGTTTTAAATGGGGTCGCCCGGGCGAGCCCTCTGTACCGCCGCCCGTCATATTCGACATACTCGCCGCTCAATAAAACGTCGTAACCAAGTCGGTTTGTGTTTCAGTACGAGTTATACAGGTTGAGTTTTTAATTATAGACATCGTTGAAGTGTGTGAATCAGTACGATCAAAGAAGCAACTTTTAATAATATAAAAACGATAAAAAAATGAACATTTAAAAAAAAAAAAATTGTTTAAAAAATAGTACAAAAAAAATAGCGCGTTGCGCTATCTAGCGATAGGTGAATATTGCGATTTATTTTTTGCTATATTTTACCTATTTCTAGATGGAGCAGCACGCTCAAGGCTTGCCAAACTCTTATTCAAACTCAAATTTTTCAAAATTACCAAAAAAACATTTTTTGAAAAATATTTTTTTTGGTTTTGTTTTTTCCAAAATGTTTATCAAAAGTTGCTTATTTACCCGTACTGATTTACCTTTCCCGGTGCCTTGTCGTGAGGCGTTGACTTCTGAAGGGCTTGTTGGCGGAGCTAGACAGTTATAGATTGTCTTGTCTCTAAGCCTTCTACGTTCATTCCACGGCTGAAAGAACGATTACATATCGTTATACCAGCCTGGGGTGACGGGTTCGCCCGCTGTAGTCGACACTGCCCTACTGCCGAATAGTAGGGAAAACTTAAATTAAATTGTGTTGATCAAATATGGGGATAATGAAGAATGCTCACGTCCTCGAGTGGTGTAATAAGTGATGGTTCCGGTACCAGTTCATAAATGACTGCTGATGAGACCGCTCTGTAAGTGAGACTAAACATAAAACTCTTTTTGTATGTTTTTGTATTTTAGGAGATCTTTAGTAGCACAAAACAGAATTCTACATGAAAAACTTAGATAGAAGTAATCCAGGACATTTTTTTTAATCTAGTCCTTTGTTACTGAGAAAAAAACGGAATAACCGAAGGTTTATCATAAAAAAACACTTTCCTTCTTCGCGGTACCAAGGACTCAATAAAAAAGTTGTCGATAACTTCTTGGTTATTATCAAGTGCATAGACCCCCATAGGAATATCGAGCCCGTATGCTACGCGATGTCCTTAAATAATTTTACTGCAATATGCATCTAACAATTTTATGTTTCTAAGAAGTGGTACAGTTTTATATTATATAAATAAGCATGCTGTTGTACTTAGCATAAAATATTGTATGCTATATGGGTCATTATAATGTTGTAAATCAACATATAATAGAGTAATAAAGAATATTTTGAACAGATCTAACAGTAAACTCAGCATTATCAGTTTCACAATTTGTCTATGTTCATATTTGCTATGATGCCTATGCTATTTTCCTATGTTCATATTATGCTATGATTTTGATATGATTCCTATGTTCATATTACTGAATGCAAATTTCCCGTCGTCAATAATTGTTGTCCACTACTCTTCATCGGCATATTCGCTTTCATCGTGGCGATTTGAACAGCCAAAGCTGTTCTTACCAATTATTAAAGTTATTTTTGTATATACCCGTTATATCCATTTTGTAATTTATTTATTTATTTAATTATATTTCACACACATTTAAAACACTAGGTTAATGAGATTAAAATCTACCTTGCTGGAGTGATGCCCTTACTAAGGTAGACTTATGTATCCTTTTTTTTTTTTTTTTTTAGTTTCTAAGTGTAATTTAATGTAGCATTGTTTTATGTGGTAGCTCTATATTTACACAGATATTACATATACTTAGTCCATTTTAGTAACATGATATACATAAGAATATTAAATAATCATATATACACATACACATATATTACATATTCATCTACACATATACATACACATATATACATATATACATTTATACATATAATCTATACATATACATATGTTTTACATCTATATATAAACACTAGCTGTTGCCCGCGGCTTCGCTCGCGTTAAATTTGGGGTAAGATAGATTCCATTTTTCCAATCGAGTGGTAAGTTTTTGCGTGTAATATATAAGGTATCCTACGTCCTTCTCTGTAGAGCTGTCAATATGTACTTCATTATGATCAACTAAGTAGTTAAGGCGTGAAGATGTAACGATCGCGGTGCTTGCGCTACGCATATTATCGAGACAAATGTCGAATTTATAATGAGGTTCTAGCGCCTTCTCGCGTCGGGGAACCGTCGCGCGCGACTCACAGTCTATTTTGATTTTTAGGGTTATTTACCCCTTCTCAGCCCCTAAGTGCTAAATTTTAAAAAAATATGAAACATGCATTTGCTTATTTGTTTAATATCATTTAAACCCATTTTCGCCCCATTAGGGGTTGAATTAAAAAATACGAAATACGTATTTGCCTAAATGAGTATTCCTACAAATTCCATTTAATATCGTTTCTCCATACAAATTTTAAACCCCTTTTCACGGCTTTGGGGGTTGAATGGTGAAAAAACACAAAATTATTTTATCATCTTACTTCTTGTTTTCGTTTATGAAGTGTGCATATAGAAATTGTTCGTCCTAGCGTTATGCTGAAATGATTGAAATTGATTTACTTATCTTATTCAAGGTACGATTCAATGACATGCGAGGATGACACGAATGCCCCTCAATCAAATGAAATGCGGCAAATCCGCTACATTTGTTTCAATCCATCGAATCACAAATCTCCAATAATACCCACTTAGTCGCAATAAACGATAATCCAAAAATCCCGTTTAATCCCAGAGCCTTCGTATTTTCCTACTTTTCCATATGAGGCGGTGGAATCAGTATTACGTTTGATATGCAGTGTGTTTTTCTTGTTAAAATTCTTTCGTAATCGAGTTATTGATGGTAACTTAATCTATATATTTATATATATATATATATATATATATATATATATATATATATATATATATATATATATATATATATATATATATATATATATATATATATATATATATATATATATATATATATATATATATATATATATATATATATATGTATATATATATATATATATATATATATATATATATATATATATATATATATATATATATATATATATATATATATATATATATATATATATATATATATATATACATACATATATATATATATATATATATATATATATATATATATATATATATATATATATATATATATATATATATATATATATATATATATATATATATATATATATATATATATATATATATATATATATATATATATATATATATATATATATATATATATATATATATATATATATATATATATATATATATATATATATATATATATATATATATATATATATATATATATATATATATATATATATATATATATATATATATATATATATAACAAAGTCTGGTTTGTTCAAACAATTATAACTCGAGCACGGCTGGACCGATTTTCATGGTTTTTTATTTGTTGTATTTGTCTCTGTCCCGAATAGCAAAATAACTATTAAAAACAAAAATTGGAAAATTGACGAAACATTAAAATAAAATAAAAAACATTTTACAACATGTAAATCCGTGTTTTTTATGGTCAGTTGTACGTGGCATGTTCACGTGTCGGCAAATCCTTCTCTTTATTTGTTCTTCATTGCCTGATTCAAAAACAAAAACAAAAAATGACATATATCACAAGGTGATTCAATGAAGAGAATTAAACCGATTGCATCTCATGCTGCACAATATGTAAATAGTTTAATTCAATCATGTCTTGCTGACACGCGATCGATATACTTATTTTTGTACTTTTATATTTCTTTTTGTGTTATTATCTTAATGAAGTAGTGAACTTAACATTTATTTTGTGTACATTGTGTACATTGTTACTTTCATAAAATCATAAATTAAGTTCAGCTAATCTGTAACACGACATTCATTGACTGTTAGGCGGTACGAAGTTCGCCGGGTCAGCTAGTATTTAAATAAACGTAACGCACGCCAGGGAGAAATAATAAAACCTGTAATTTTGAGATTTAGTGGTTGGGTCACCGACCTAACAATTGCAATGTGTAGCGATTGGCAGTCAACAGGGATAAAAAGCAGCGGTGGCCTGCCAGTTGAATTGCTTTGCTTCACTGAGCAGAGAAATCTGTCAAGCGTAGCTTCCCTCAAACAAGTGATTATCCATCAAAAAATATAATACAACGAAATAAAATTACGAATTAAGTCGTAACAATCTAACATTGAATACATAAAATAAAAATGAAATGATAAGCTGGTATATCACGTTTTTTGATGAATAAGTTATAATCTCAACGACCTTAGAGTATTTTATAAACGTACAGTTAAATTAATTATTCGGTTCGACGTGTGTTGTTCTGAATTAATTTTGAAATCTCTGCAATCGTTAACAGCTGTGTGAATTTTTTGTCAATATTCTTTTGATGTAAATTTATGAGTATCTGATTGAAGACGATTATTTTGATATATATGGGTATGATTGAATTAGTGACTGAAAATTATTTTGATATATATGGGGATGATTGAATTAGTGACTGAATAGGATATTATGGATATTATGTGAGCTAGCGGGACTAAAAATGGCATGAATA
Source organism: Micropterix aruncella (assembly GCA_944548615.1). NCBI lineage: Eukaryota > Metazoa > Arthropoda > Insecta > Lepidoptera > Micropterigidae > Micropterix > Micropterix aruncella. The sequence continues at coordinate 20,475,933 of OX155951.1, read as the reverse complement.
AAAGCAGTAAAAAAATTGTGCCATGCAAAGAAATTAAACTAATTTTGCCCTAAAATGTGGCTGGATAATCCCACGTTTTAAATAAAATGTTACCATAAAGTGGGACAATAAATTTAACAATAACTTAAGCATCAAAAACATGTGATTTCAGTAACTCCAATCGACTCTGACGCCAGCAATGCCTATGAGCATTTTGCGTCGTTTGACAGATCCGCGCGTAGCCCTTACGGTCGGCCCTCTCATATCCAATATTCATACCTCTAGATTAATTATAATTTAAAAAGAGGGAATTCATGAAAAAACGATATTGTTAATATTTATTTACAAAATCGAGCAAAAATTGCGGCGCAGCTTTTTACGCGCAAAGGTTGGCTTTTGACCGGTTAATGCATCGATGATGCAATTCATTTTTATAGAAATTCAGTTTATTCAGATTACTTTTCATTTTCATCAATAATTTCCTCGAACCAGATCGTTATCGATGGGTAAATCGTTACTAAGAAAAAGACATAAATTTGTTAATTTCGGTCTTTTTATTCAAGAAAATAATAATACAAATATTTGGAAAACCTTTCGCAATGTATTGAAAGTACATTTAAACTTATGTAAAAAAAAACAATTATAATATATAGACACTAAATATTACCTATTCCAAAATAATGAAGCTTTTTCTACAACTGTTTAGATATTGCAATATTTAGCAAACACATACATAAATGCATACAATAATAACGTGACATCGTAATGGTACACTCTGTATGTATCCGCAATTTTGTTTTTTTATAAAATAGCGTTCATACAAATAAATAAAAAAACAAATTGATTAAAATATACACTCCTGACGACAAGAAAAACCCGCCCCAGACTTCCCCAGACGACCTAGAAATCCTGACCCAATTCGAGAAACCAAGACGGATGCCGGCCCTAAGCAAACGTATCCAGAGAACATGCGCGAGAAATTGATTCGCAATTCTTCGGAGACACCATGTATCTATTTCTTGCTAAGGCTACCATTTTAAATATGATTCACCGTCGCCAGCTAAATTTCGGTGGATCTTACCAAGTTCTCTATCTCTATCTGTATAGCAGAAATGAGCAGTCTAACCATAATTATATGCTGGATCTGCGGGACTCGGGCAGAACAGCACGAATTCCAAAACACAAGCGGAACTCTTACCGGGGTTGTTAAGCTTATTTTACTGGGTCCACCTGGAAGAATTTCGGCAAATTCCTAAGGCAAATTTTGTTTATTTTTATTCTCTTATTTAAAAAGTAGCTTCTGGGTTTCAACAAGAGGCTAAAAAGAAGCTTGTAAGAATAGCGAGAAGTTGAATTCTTGTACGAGTATGTTAAGGGAGTTTCTTCAAGAGTACGTGCCTACTAGCTCGCCATTTAACTCTTCTAGGGCGTTCTGAAAATCAGTCACTAAGACTTCTCTATCACCAGTAACACTTCATAGCATCTTTCTTTTGCATATGTCACATTACTTTACTTCGCAATATATTTATTATAAATATTCGCCAATTTGCGTTAGATTTTCATGTTATATTATAAAAATATATAAATAAAATAAATAAATAACTATTGGCAATATCTCAGGCCTTGATGGGTAAGAGAAGAAAAGTGTTTATGCCGTCGTTGCCGGTAGCTTTAGCATTTTCTGCAATGAAACCGGGTTGAAACAGACCATTTGATATCCAGTTTAATTTAGTTCATTATCTAGTCTACTAAAGGCACCTGTAGTCATGTAGTTCTGGCTCATAGATATATCGAGAACGCGTTGTCCGATTTCAAAAATTCTTTCTCCCGGTTTTATTCATGAATGGAAAGGACTCATTAGATATGGGGGCCGTCCATAAACCAAGTCGATTAGAGCTGCCATACAAACGGACGACTGAAAATTAACATTTTTAGCGTTACGGTCACCAACTTTTATTAGTTTTCCGAACCGATCACCGAAGGAATTTGTGAACTCAGACTATGCCTTCGCGAGTTATAATGATAGGCTTAGAGATAATAGAATTCTGATAAGAGAACATAACTCGAGAATGCACTGTTCGATTAGGAACATTCTTTCATTAATCTGTTTTATTTATCGGTGAAAAGAGCTGATAAGCTTATGGGTTACATACATGCAATGGATCGGGAAGCCGAGATATAAAAGGACGAGTGAGAAATCACGTTTTTATCCGTGCGATCACCATATTTTTATTAGCTATCCAAACTATCAAAAGTATTGACTTATGGCTCTCCTATGTTATCTACCTTCTTTGTCGGTAAACTCTTCAGGTGAAACGAATTATCCGACTTGAAAAATACTTTCCCGTATTAGTTGTATTCGTCGTATGTACGAGCTGATAAGACCTGCCATATACAAACCCATCCGTCCCAGGGCTATTTTTTTGAAATGTCGACTTCAACGGGCGAACCCGTCACCTTAGGAAGTTAGAACGATAGTGATAGTTCTATATCCCGTAAGGTAAGCGTAGAAGACTTCGAGATGATATAAATCTACCGTCCTTCGCCGCCGGAGTCCAACGCCTTACGGCGAGGCACTAGGAAGGTAACTAGGTTCTAGGCGATGTCACTGTCGACAAGCAGCAGAGAGAGCGTACAGAATGCTAGGGTTTGTCTTAAGGATGACTAAGCCCTTCCCGGGCACCAAGGCCGCACTGACACTATACAACGCTTTGTCCGCAGCATTCTAGAATTCGCGTCTCCCATTTGGTCTCCGCAATATAACGTGTACAAAGCCCAACTGGAGGGGATTTAAAGACGTTTCGTCCGGTGCATAGCCCGACGCGAACATCTCGCATTTGACTCTTACCGTGATAGGCTACAGCATTTTAATATGCTGTCGCTTGAGGGTCGGCTAACTGCTGCGGATATGACTGCGCTACATGACATCGTCAATGGGACGCTGGATAGCCCATACATAGTTTCGAGCATCGCTCTGAAGGTGCCGCAACGTAAAACCCGATCTATACAGTTATTAGAGCCCTCGAGACGACATTCTAACTACACGCGCAATTCAATGCTTAACCGATTGCCACGCACGTATAATGATAAATTCACAGGGCTTGACATTTATAGGAGAAACAAAATTAGCTTCAAATCGGCAGTACGAACCGCCCTTGAAGGAGCAGCGACAACTGCCAGTAATTATTGATTTATAATATGTATGTATAAATATAATATAACTTATGTATGTATTCCCATTTACTTATTTTGAATTTATGTTGTATAAGTATGATGTATATGTTTGCGGTTAACTCTACAAATTTTCCGGTCATTTGACATTTTTTGGTTGGTGGGGATGAATCCTTGCCGCGTGGACTTGGACGATGAGTTCTCCAGGCAAAGTTACATTTTCGGCAAAGTAACATTGGCCGTCTACAAATGCATCGGGAGGACTGTCGTTTATTTCCGCGAGGTATAGATCCGTTTTCTCTCAACTAATAAATATTTAAGGATGTATTTTTTGGGTCATAATTTAGTTTGTAAAATATTTTTCAAATAATTTCGAACGGCGTATGTTATAATCCGCACAAGAACATGTTTTTTACAAGAATTATGTATCTAATTATAAGTTCATGTTGTTACTTACCTAAATAAATAAAATAAATAAGTAACCCAATGGGCCAACTCGCCCCCTGGCTACCAGTTTTGGCAGGATATCTCCGTCTAGAATTAACCTTCAGGATACCTTGCTCCTCTCGACTGGTTACAGGACCGAAGTCGCTTTCGCGGCCTCTACCGGTTGTATTACAGCGGTAATTTAATTTTAATTTATCGCGGACTAATGTCACACGGGATCGGGTGGCTTACAGGTCGTTTCTAGAGCGGCATGACAACATGTCAATATTCAACCCCGCTGCTAAGGAAACAGTATATTTTCATAGTCTCCACCCTCCTTCAATAATTAGTCACAGTCCACAACCGAATCGCTGATGCCGCAAACCGTCAAGTAGCGCTGGAAGGCCTTCCCCCAGGGGGAACCGACCCACAAGCTGTGAGGCATGGGATGCAAGAGTCCTTTCCGCGGTAGTCCCTCGCACGAGGAGGCTCCTAAATAGAAGCTGAATTGTGAGTTGGGTCGACCCAAACACACGGTGGATCATATGGCCAAAGTTGCTCGAAACTATTCGCTACCTCCCAGGGCTTGCGTTTGTACGTTTCATATAAATACTGCTTTATTTATCTTTTCTAACTCACTTCTCTGTTCTGTATTTATGTTTCAGAGCTTTCGTCGAATGTACGGCATAGAGAGAAGTAACTTTAGGGATGCCGATAATAATTGGTCGAGCACAGCATGCCGTGTAGTGCGTTAGACGCTGTGCTGACGTTCGCATATATTTACATTTCACAGTGGGGCGTATTCAGAGAGAGAGAGCGCTTGTTAAGGCAGGGCACGTCGGTTCCAGCTTTATGGCATGGAATATTTATTATTAAAAAAGCATCGCGACGTGACATGGCGACGTGATTGTAGGCGTGAAGCGGTTTCACGCGAATGAACCGTGAAACTTTAATATTTCAGCGGGTCTGGTTAGATATCATAGGTACAGTCTATGAAATCGAAGACAATCGCCGCTGTTAAATATTACAAAATAATTGAAAACGGGTTTTACCACATTAGGTTGGTGGCAATTGACGTTTTGGCGTCACGAACATCGTTGCAAATACGATTATCCAGGGTAAACTGTACAACTGACATTGGTATTTGCATTAACGTGGGAACGTTATGCAAATATTCAAATATATTTATCTATGTAAATCTTTATGCGATAAAATTCAAATATATTTATTTAATAAATAGCATGGTTGTCGCATTCTGAATGGACTAGTATATACTGCATATAAACTGCATATAAACATTAATAATTATTAAATAACATCTTCTCCTTTAATTCAATTTGGTTCGACTCATTTAGTGCCATGGAAATCGTTCATTAAAACAGTCTAGCTACAAACAAGATAGCAATGTATTTATTGGTCGAGTCGAATTTTAGCACAATCTGTCAGCCAGTTTGTTTACAGCTATTAGTCTATTCCCACTGTCGCCCAGAAGATATTGACGAGGCTATAGCTTCTGTTAACGCTGATCTTGCGATGATATCTGACTGGTCGAAATCCCATGGCTTGCTCCTAAATCCATCCAAGACTCAAGCTATCATAATCGGAAGCAGCTATTTCACCTCGAGGATCGACATAAACTCTTTACCAAGGATTGGCATAGGTGCGGATGAGGTCCCAATCAGCTCTCAGGTTAAAAATCTTGGTGTATACCTCGACCAAAATCTTACGTGGTAGCCACACATCGAGGAGATGAGACGTAAACTCTTTGGTCGCTTTCATGCAATAAAGAAACTCAAGAATTTCTACTCGAGGAAAGCAAAATCACAATCTGCCAATCTATTCTCCTCCCTCTCCTTGATTATTCAGATGTTGCCTTTCTCGGCATCAAGGAAGATCTAGCCACCAGGGTAGAAAGGCTGCAAAATGTCTGCATTCGATTCATTTACGACCTAAGAATGTTTGACCATATTACGGAGTACAGAAGGAGACTTCACTGGCTGACGACCCAAGAAAGGAGAGATACGAAAGTCCTAGGATTGCTCTTCAGTATCCTGAAGGGGGCCGCTCCGAACTATCTTATAAGTAGGTTCAAACCTCTATCTTCTCACGGGCGCCCTCTGAGATCTGAAGACAATCTACTGCTCTCGATCCCTAGTCACAGTAGTGATTTCTTCTCGTGCTCCTTCTCTGTACGTGGAGCCCGTCTCTGGAATGCTTTACCCACGCATGTAAGAATAGCACCTAGTTTGTTTTGCTTCAAACGCAGGCTCATAAACTTTTCCTTATTGAGCCCACGCTCATAAACTTTTCCTTATTTTTTCCTCCCTATTGCGTCTCCTGGGTCATTGTTTGTTTTTTCTTAAATTTATTGTTTTTTTCCTGCTGAATTTAAATGATTAAAATTTAATTTATTAGTTTATTTTTACCCCATAACATGTTATTCCACTAGGCTAAGGTTAGCTGTAAGATATTGCTCTTGGGCAATAAGCTCGCCTTTTTGTTAAAGCAAATAAAGGCTTTAATTATTATTATTATTATTATTATTACTATTAGTTAGGTTAGTCGACCTTAAATGTGTTTTGCAATTTTCTTCGAATAGGCTACTGAAAAAAGGTTGCTGAAGACGTACATGAATGAGACAGTTCGGACCTTTTATTGTTATGACACATCAAAATGCATGAATAGAAAAATGCTTTATGAGTTTGACCTAAAACCAGCCACAAGCTCTCCGTATAGCGATTAGATAGCGAAGTTATCTTGATTATTTTCATTTACTCTCGAGAAATATTCCTCTCCAAATTTCTTCCTGAGCTGCAGATTGGCATACATAGAAGTTTTGTAGAATGAAGCTAATACTGTAAAAACACACATTGATTTAACATTATTTCAGATTTGGTAACTTCTACGAAAATTATAGCCAAAAAACCACGGAAATTCGAGAGTTCAGTCATTGTAAATTCCCCTTAACTTGCAACGTATAGGCTAACGTTACTTTTGCGGTTTTTGGCGTCACGTCAGGCGACGAAACGAAATTTTTAGTAAAGCGCGATCTATCGAAAACCAGAATTTACGGAAAAAATAACTATACGAGAACTGTTATTTCCTGGAATATATAATATTATAATGAAAATACATAATATGTCCGAAATTGAAGATATACTAGAAATAATAATATTTGAATAGTTAAAAAAAAAATACAATTTTGGCATAACATTTAGACACATATTTCATCGTTGTTGCTAAAGTCAATAAAGTAAATATTTGTTTGATTTTATTAGCTCCAATAGACCATGGTCGGTTTCGGATTTCAGAATGGTTATTGTGCTTAACATTTCGAGTAGCGGCATAAGTTCATGGCAGACCGCGGCAATTTATTGGAATTTCTTGCAATATCGCCGCGCTCGACAAAAAGTACTATAACTATGGAACTATTGCAGAAACCATAAAAAGAATAAATGTGTGTTGATCACATTGAAATTTCTTTTATATAATATAAAAATCTCATTTGGTAAAACTATGAATATTATGAATAAATATGAGAAAGTCGCAAAAGTGAGAAAAACTCGGCATTTTTAACTCGTACTTATCTTACGGAAAAATACGGAACCCTATTTAGAAATCGTAAATACTACCGTGATCTTTAAACCTGTATAGGCATATGCTGTACCATAATTTATAGCCATAATGTTCTTAATCTCACTTCTAAATCGGTTCAAGCATTTAGAAGTTATGGAACGTGGAACATATGTACATACATGAATCCTAAATATATAAAACTACTTTTTTTGGGCAGTCATGTAATAAATTTGTAAGGACCAAAAACGGTTATTTGAAAATAGGTAATATTTTATCGAGAGTAACAATTGAACATGTTGTATAATTTATTTTGCTAAATTAATATTACAAATACTTCTCTTCGTACTCGGCCTACCTAGTTTAATCCTGAAGGCCGCGAAGAAGAAGAACGAAAAACACTAAACTCTCAAATGATGACTGTCGACACGGCGATTTATATTGAAGACGCTGCTTTCTTCGTATATGAGAGCAAGAAGTCGCCGCACGATACCCTATGATACTCGGGGTTAGATAGCGAGTCTAACGTTACCCCACATCTCTAAATCGGTTCAAGCATTTAGAAGTCATCGTGAAATAATGAAACGAAAAACATACAAAGATGAGTCCTAAACACATAACAATTCTTTTATTTGGGTAGTCGTGTAGTAAGTAAATAAATTAATTTTAATTACAAACATTCAATATGCGCTATTCGCGGATAATATATCTATTGATTTGATCCCCTATTTATGAATAATACATGCTTAGCTTTTTTTTAAAGTTAGGAAGCATGATACTCTTTTTGATAAATTTTATATAGGATTAATTTAATATAATTTAGCAGATTATTTTATATAATTTATCAAATCATGATGGTTTTCAATATTAAGCAAGACGTCTTCAATAAAGACTACGAAAATGGTTTTTTCTTTAAATTTCATTCCCAATAGGTACAGAATTTTGCAAGAAATCATTAAATTTAGTAACCTAGCTACATATATTCGTCAGATATTGTTTTTCATAATTTAAATGTATTTTTAATGGAAATATGTAGATGTGATGATGCATTGCGAATAGTACATAGAAATATTTTGGATTTAAGATTGACATTATCCAATTGCATATGACGTGTACATAATGTGTATTATACCAAAGAAATCTTAAATCTGTATTATCCGAATAAGAAAATTGAATGACTCTTAAGGTTTCGAGTTTAAAATTTAATGCAAATATTTTTTTTTAATATTTTAAGATCAGATATGGCCAGAGGTAATATACGAACAAAATCTAGGGTTGCAACAGGTTGTTTATTGCTTCCCCTGAAAACTTGAATCATTTGAATTAAGTAGGGTTTGAATCTATGTATACCTTTTTGAGTTGAGATTTTCCTTATTTTATTGCAAAGTTAGTCATAACGTTACAAACATCAATATATACCTGCTCTTAACCTGTTGTGATATATGAAGACAAATAAATATAAAAAAATAATAAAAAACACGACTGCCGTTAAATAAATTGAAATATTGTATTCATAATTATTTTTATTACCGGTTTTTGTGAAATGTTTTAATAGTTTCATCGCGAAAATTCCGCTTTAGCCGTAAAGATAGACTAAAACCGTATCATAAATATTCAATGAAAACTATGATATAAATAGTGGAAGAGTTGTACCCGCACCACACAGAGTTCAGTTGAGACGGTAAGCAAAAGTTCTGGCGAAAAGCCATTAGAAGTTGAGATTCTTGCAAACGTGACGAACGCCTGAAAGAAATTCCATTTTTCGAGGAGCGGAAAGTAAGTAGGCAATACGAGTAAAAGCGACAGAAGTAAAGGCTGCAGTTACTGAAATATAATATTATGTGTGGCTGCCGAAGTCATTGGAGTTTCGTAAAGGTATGACGTTTCGATAGAGCATTTTGTTTAAGTAAAATCATCGTGATCTCAATGACGGGGTAGTCATTACCATTGAATCTAAGTGATGCTTTCCTTGGCCCTGATGAATGCCTAACCCGTTTTACTCGATGAATTTTTCTACATAATATTGGAAAAATGCCATTTTATTACCATAAAAATACTTTAAACATAGTATGAGAATACCACTAATATACTAAAAAAATATTATTAAAATACCATAAACATCCTATAGGCTTTCTAGACGATCAAGCATGCAAAAGTAGGCATTTTTGGTAAATATTAACAAATATATATTTGCATATATCCTGCGGTCTACGATCCCCTGCCATCCCACACTGCCATCCCATACGCGTAGCTTGACAAGCATACTTGATCATCTAGAGCAGCCATACTCAACCTGCGGCCCGCGGGCCGCATGCGGCCCGCCGACCTTTTCTTTGCGGCCCGAAGGTGGCTCAGTAGAGGAAAAGTCCTGGAACAGTTTTACTCGTTGCGACATGAAATTATTTTATTTTTACAACAGAATGATAAAGTTTGCAGTGAACTTGAAAATGATAGTTGGTTGTGTATTTTAGCTTTTCTTTGCGATGTGACAGAAAAACTTGGTGAACTCAATCGTGGTTTACAGGGAGAAAATAAAATTATTTCTCAGATGAGTCAAGTATTTGCTTTCGAAGATAAACTGGACTTGTACATAGAAGAAATACAAAATAAAAACTGCACAACTTTCCAACAATGGTAAAGGCTCAACAAGATGGCATTGATGTTTCCCTACAAAACTATGTATTAATTTCTAATTACTTAGATTCCTTAAGCAAGGAATTCAAGCGCAAATTTCAGGATTTAAGAAAAATCAAGAAATGTTTCTTGCTAATCGAAAATCCATGGCACTTACAAATAGCCACAATCACGCAACTGACTGCATTTGGATTTAAGAATGCAAAATTAGTGGATGAATTTATTGAATTTAAAAACGACACAAATCTGGAAGCAATTTTAAAGAGAAAAGAGAAGTAAAAGAATATGAAGAATTTTGGAAATTAGTACCCGTTAATTATGAAACCTTGAAAAATTGTGCACACTTGCTGTTGACGTTGTTTGCATCAACTTACCTCTGTGAATCGTCTTATTCTAAAATGAAATATGCAATACTGATTCACACCTTGATGACGAGTTGAGAGTAGCATGTAGCAATTATAAGCCGGATCTAGATAAAATTGTCAAAAGTAGGCAATGGCAACAATCTCATTAGTTTTAAATAAATGATTACGTTTAAAAGTTGAGTTTTATTAACGTCTTCTGTGGATTTATTGTAATATAGGTTGTTGCGGCCCGTCTGATGTAGCACTCACTCGTATTTGGCCCGAGAAAAAAAAAGGTTGAGTAAAGCTGATCTAGAGAGTCCATTGTAATTGGGATGACTCAACTGATTTTTTCTAACCTACATGTTGAAAAATACCATTTTTATACCACGAAATATAATACCAAAAAAGTAAAAAAATACTCCCTAAATACTACGAAAATACTAGTGGACGCAATAAACTTCCCGGGAGCCGTAGCGGCGCCGTGCCAGTGCAGAGGGTTAATTATGTTCTAAAAGGATGTAGTGATACTGTCCAATATCCTTTGAAATATATAATTAATCTCCCTCTAAATGCACCCGGACGTCTAAAAAACAACACATATCTGCCCAATCTTGAAATCTGAGTGTAAATCGGATACAGAAAATTAAAGGCTTATGGCAATATCATCAGCGATTGCGAAATTGTTTCGAGAAATCAAGAATAGGCTCTCTGAAGCACAACATCCATTATGGTCTGGTAATTCGACATTCACAAATCTATCTATGCTATCAAACTATATGGTAAAGACACTTGATGCGCCGGATTCAGTGCTGCTTTAAAAAGTTTTTCAGTGCTGCTATAAGAATTCATTAGTATCTACATTTAAAATAAACTGTAAAACAATGCATAAAATAGTAATTTTTTTTTATTTGTATATTGTAAAATATTTTACTTATTTCCTTGATAAAAAATATTTCAGCAGTCAAAAATATCCCGTTTTTTTACTTTAGGTTGGCCAATGGCTCAGAGAACAAAATAATACAACTTAAGTTGACGACTTTCACCAGAGTGAATCAATTTTTTCAGGCAACATTTTGTAGATTAATTTATTAGCCCTCAGAAGCAATAAAGTGATATAAGGGATAAAAGGGATAAAAGGGTCCTGAATCGGCACTGTAGCAAACATGGTATCGGGACCTTGTGTCTTTGAAGAGGGTCTTTAATATAGTTTTTCTCGTCTATAGTTGCAGTTGAACTGCCAGTCAAATAGGCCCTGTTGCAGTTTAGCCTTTAAGACCCATGTGTTCAGCAGGGTCAGTCAAACTCACGGGTCAACACCCATTCGGCGGCCTCCACTCAGAAGTGCGAGCCAGGGTAGGTGTTTTGCCTGCCGACCAGTTTCCCCTAAGAGTAAACCTTCATGCGCTCCTAGACGGCTTGCGCACCGAGCTACGTCATCCAATCGATTGTGCATTCCGACTGATAGCCGGGAGAGTCTGGAAATAGTACTGTATCCTATTGAGCGGGGGTAGTTGTTCACCTTACGGCAACTACTCTTGAAACGACCAATCGGCTACCCAATACCGAGTGAACAGCCGGGTAAATTATGCCGTGGTCCGCGATAGATCTGGTAGACACCCAATCACCGCTACGTAAGGGAGAGGACTGCGAAAGCGACCTCGAACCTGTAACCAGTCGGGAGATCGGAGTAATCTGGTTGCTACTGAAATTAAGGGCACGAGTTTCGGCCCGATGGGTGATTAACCTGGTTGGTTATCTCGCGGTAAGGCGTTGGCTTCTTAGATGCAAGTGGCGTAACTAGATGATGGACTGTTTTCGTCTTGATTCTTCTAGGTTCACCTCACAGGAGACAGAACGATCTAATATCGTTAAAACTGCCTGAGGTGACAGGTTCACCCGTTGTAGTTGACAGCTATAGTTGCTAGACACTGGATTACTTTGTCCTTTCGCGCTGGTCGATAGTGATCGGCCGAGATATCGTATATACGGTTAATCGCTGTTATCGTACTGAATCGGAATGGTGAAAAAAATTAAGTATTCCAAACTAAGAAATTCAATAGAAATGTCGTCGTCTAATAATTTGTCTATATGAAAAAATATAAAATACGTCTAATTACTATATCTCATAATCTCGTCGAGTCTTGTCGGTCAGCGACACGACCCCATACGCCCGGTTGCATTTAAAAAGTTAATTCAGCGAATCCTAATAAACGTCCAACTTATTGTTTACCTGTCCAATTTCAACTTTTGCTCGTAGCGCGCCTTTCATTAAAGTTGTGTGCGATACAAGAAGCCATTGTAAACGTCCCAGTCGGCGAAGTTCCCTACAAAGAACAAAGAGCCACGGAGCCTGCCGCCCGTCTCATCGACAGATAAAAGAAACTTGTATACATGCATATATTCTTCCGTTGTCTTCTTCTGTCTCTTCCCACACTAGGAGATAAGAAGTTCTTAATACTGGGGGGGGGGGGGGGATACACAAATGAATAGTCCGTGACGACTCGGACCAGCTTATTTTAATAATGTATTTATTTATTTATTTTTTGATTTTCATCGACATTAACATAGAGATAAACAATATCGACAATTTTGAATACACTATGCTAACCTAAGTTACAGACACAATAATGGCAGGTGCAGTCGAGGAAATTATTTTCAAAACGCATTTTTTTTCCCCATATAAGTTTAATCTTAGACATTTAGGCTAAATATGACATTTGACATATAAGAAATGTTCATATACTTGCTCTCATATACTTGTACTCTCCTAATTAACACCATCCTATCTCCACGAGCTTTCTTAACCACTAAGTTCCCACGGTCTCGTACTTCGGTCAGCCTCTGACAGTTTACTAAAAATTCCGAGTCATAATAGTGATTTCGATTCCTATTCTTTCTGTCTCCATGGTACAAACCTCTGGAACTATCTCCCAGCAAACATACAAAACTCACCTTCTTTACCATCGTTTAAGGCTCACCGTAAGGATTACTACCTTTCTAAGAAGTAACCAGTTCTTCCCTTCCTCTCCTCTACCTCTCCCAATTTCCTCTCCTCGGGCATTATTAGATTTAAATTCTTCCACAAGTATGTATTTTATGCAGACGGCCTGTATTTTATGTAATAATCTTTATTTTCACAATGCGCATATAGACCACTGTGTTTAAGTTAGTTGTAAGACATTGCCGTGTGGCAATAAGCTCGCCTTTTTGTATAATAATTAACCCTTCCTATTTGAGTTAACCATTTTTGGTTAGACGCTTACAAATGCTAAAATTGTATCTAACCAATATTGGTTAGGGCTCTCCGCGCTGCGTAAAATGCCAACTTTTTAAATATTTATTCATTATTATCTTAATTGTTTGACGAGATAAGGTTATAATATTATAAATTTCAAATTTCAATGCGATCATTTTACAGTTATTCTTTTTACGATCCGTATAGTAGTTTAAAAGCTATGGTCGTTTTTCTCAAGGCCATCGACTTCACGCGCAAAACTGTCCCTGGCAGAAGTGACGACTAAATTTTTACCCCGCGATAGGAGGGGTTAAGTGCAAATGAAGAGTTTATTATTATTATTATTATTATTATTAAATATCAGAAAAAAGTGTGCATTTTGAAGTAGATACATATAGTTCATTAGTGAGGCTTAAGTATTATTAATATCCGAACATTGTAACTCTCGTAGAATTTTAGAAAATGAGGAGCCAGATATTTCAATGGATTTGGATCTCTTTTGTCCGTCCAGACTATTCCACATCGCTCCCGCTTTAAAGAATAGACATATAAATTATGTCCATATACATATACAAAGTATATATAAATTGTAGTTAGGGATAATAACCACATGACTATTGCGGTGGGGCCAATTTAGTTAGGTACAACTCCTAGTACAGTATAATTGTTGTTTTTTTGATAGGCAACACGGCAGGTAAACAAAGAAGGAAAAATAAAATAAAATCTGTGACTACTTTATTATTATTACTTTATATGACAATCTTCACTGTTAACCTACACGCGGTGGAAGTTGGCGCTCGTGGCCTACCAGCTAAATCTCTGTTTCACCTCTTTAAAGATCTTGGTCTCTCTAGGAAAATAATCAACACCATCCTAGAAAAAATATCCAAAACCGCGATTTCCGCATCTTAAATTCTATAGCTTTGAAGGGGGAGTGAATGGATGGTAAGGTGACCGCTGTGGCACATGTGGCAAGACAACTGTCCTAAACCTACCTACAACCGGTCGGTCCATGGCAGCTTCGTTTGTATTTTATTTATTATTATTAAATAATGGTTATGTATTAAATACACACACACATACACACACACACAACACACAGGGTGTGTGTTGTGTGTGTGTGTGTGTGTGTGTGTGTGTGTGTGTTGTGTGTGAGTGTGTGTGTGAGAGAGAGAGGAGAGAGAAAGAGACAAGGTGGGTGTGTGTCTGTATCCGCTGGTATGTCAGTAAATAATGTATATTAGTTATAAAATATGATTTTGGCATGTTTTTTGGATATTTTACCCAACCGTAATTATTCCCTTAAAGTTTTGTGAGGACTTCCATCGCCATTTAAAAATCAGTTGTTTCACAAAATATACAAAACAGAGAAAAAATACACATTTTTTTAATCCATATATCCATAAAAACAAAAAGTATTTGTTTAATTACTTTGCCTTATAAAGGGTTAATAATATACGCAACCGTCGATGCATGAGTAAACTCTCTTCACTGGTGATTTTTTTCTGGAATCGTTAAAACTCGTAAATGATCCTAATTTATTTACTTATCGCCTTACCCATATACTACCTCTATTTTGTAAACGTATATATGTCTACATCTAGCATTATTTCGTATACACCCATTTTCGATGCCAAAGCTGTGCATACTAGGGATGAAATACTGAAATGCACATAAAACCAAAAAAATATATACAAGAAGTCGGCTATAACAATCTATACATACCATCTCCTATTTAAATTGAATATTACATAAATAGAATATAATATTTTGCCCAACGGAATATAATAACGGAACAGTGGCGCGATTCCCTTGAAGATACCTTTTAGAATATGGTTCTCCATTAAAGTGTTGCGAAAGAAAAGAGTTCCGCCAATGTAGGATGCTAAAGAATGAATGAGAGAGAGAGAGTGATGTCGAAGGGTGGAGAAGGGAGTTGGGGGTGGGATTACATGCGAAACGCTCATCCTTTCGCCTTGTTTTCTATTCAGCCTGCCAAGGGATTAGATTGAAAGTGCGTTCCAGAATACGAAAGTATTTGAATATTTAGTCAATCCCTTCGAAAAGAAAATATGTCATTGTTCTTCGTGAGATAAAAAACGCATATGTACAAATCTGTGTAAATATACCGGCAAATATTAGGTGACATAATTACCGATTGATATGGCAAGTTAAATTATTGTATTGTGGCCATTCCAAATTGAGAAAGAGCAATCAAGCGACAAGTACGTATAATTCACTGATATCCAATTAATTATAATACATTTGATCAAAATTTTAGCGAATATAAACGGTAGGTTGAATGTAATAACTATGATCAAAATTGTGATATACGTAAATATGATTATTGTTTTTAAAAATAAATTAAATCGGAATAGATTCATTACAATTCCAACTATTTCTAACCGCTATACTATGTCCATTCTGGTGCCTTTAAATGTTGCTCAAAAATTCGCGTTACATACCATATTGCGAAAGCTCTATCGTTTATATCTATTGTTTAAATCTATCTGTTATCTATTGTAATAAATCTATTGTTTGACGAATTTATGTTCCTTTTTCGTCATTTTCGTACAATTGTTGTCCCCTTTATGAGAAGCAGTTTTAGAGAACGTTTTTTTTATCATGCCGTACATATTTAGTCCCGCCTGCAGATTTTGAGACCATTTCTAAAACACATCTTTTCAAGAAACATTAAGTACATAAAATCATTACTGGGTAATAACAAACATGTTGTCAACAATTAGATTTGATGCAAATTATTTAAAATATTTTGAGTGATAAATAATACATTAATTAATTTTCGACATTACTACTAATATTTTATAAATTTGCACATATAGTATTCTACATTTCGGTATATTTTCCTCTTTAAATATTTTTATTTATAATATTATTGGCTAATTTATTATTTTTTATTATATATTTTTTTATTTTAGAGTCCTAACATCACGAAATTTAATTAATTTAAAGATTCAATTTGTTTTGCGGGTGCCTTTTTATTTATGACGTTTTCATTATTTGGACTGTTTTTTTTATGTTGGACATTTTTATAGTTATTTTTCCATTTTAATTAATTTGATGTATTTAAATTACTGTTTATGTATGCTTTGTTTTATTTGTTTAAATTTAAGTGGGCGTTTTAGATTTTGACGTACACGCGGTGATTACTAATCGCGAAATATAATGTAGCCCTTGCACAAGTTGGGCACGCATAAATCAGGCAATTTCAATTTAATAACGTATAGGTACGTTTTACTGCTGCGGGTGTATCAATCAATTACATAAAACAATAAATTAAGTTAATTATGATTTATTTATGTAAATTAGCGATGAAATAAATAAATAAACAAGATGTATTACAACTTTAACAATATCGCCATTACGCCAATTGGCAATACGTCAAATGGCGTAAATTACCTACTGACTTTCCGTTAAAATCTGCCTACTGCCTTTCTCACTTCAACCTCATAGACTGAAAAATACGTAGGACTATTATTAATATAACGTGTCTCCATAAGCTTTTGCACAATCGGCTAAACAGCCCAGCTAGTCTATCAAATGTTCAATTTCGTGGGCCACCGCAACTAACGAGAAGCTCTCAAACATTTTTGTTGTCGCTTGCAATAGTAATATCGTGTCGAATAGACCTCTTACCTGAATGTGTCCTGTTTTTGATACAACATGTAAAGTATTAGACGTATTTTATGATTTCATTAATTTAATTAAAGTTTCGATCATACGTAGCCTAACTCCTACTTCTTAAGATTTCACTAACTGCCATACTACTGTACTGTATTATATGACTATTATATAATACCATAACATTATATGATATCATAATATGTATTATAAATATTGATATACAATTATTCATATTTAATTTTTGCTTTATATACCCCTCTTTCGAACTTACCTTATTAACAACTTACCTTATTATTACTTTCCTTGTATTATATTTAACCTTAATACATTTTTTACTGTCTACGTGGTACTCATGTTATTTCTAAATTAATTTGTTATGCAAGCATTGTAAACTGTTCAAAGGATAGTTAATTAGTTTTGTTTAATTAGGTTTTGAACATACTCGTATCCTGTATTTACAATCTGTCAGTTTCCAATAATATTAAAAAATATATAATAATAACTTAGAGTGTATTATGGAAGAGTATACCGTTACATTCTACATATTTCGTAAATAAACTCAGGGTGGAGAAGGTTTGTTAAATAAATGTTACTCCATGAGAGAAAAAATATTAGACCATTTTTACCAGAACAGTAATTCCAGCCTGAAAATATTCTTGCATTTATCAGATGACCCCGAAACATATGTAGTCTACTAGCAAGCGGGTAGGCGATCCGTCAAATGCTCGGTAGCTGAAGCGTTTTAGCGGTAGATAACTCTCCATTAGAGGGTGTATGGGGGTGGGTGGCAGGCAGACATTTCGGCTTGAGCGTAATCTCGAACGCCCGTCGTCTCGATGACGATGCATTGACGTCGCACTAATTCCCCCATCATTACGCTATCTGCCCTGGCTCCGCACTATCTACCGACGCGACGAACGATGCGCCAAAGGGTATAAAGCCCCTAATACACGTAAAGGACTTTTGTCTTATACGTATGTGGTATAACATATTTCTCGGGTTGTCCTCGAGTGCTTAGTTAACATTGCGAAACGAAATTAAACAAAAGTTGATAATAGGTAGCGCTACTAGATTCGACTTTAAGAATCGGTGATCCTAATGAGGCTACAATCCCACAGGACACTGTATCGAGCTGACAGCCCTTGCGAAAATAATCTCTAATTAAACGAATTGTTTAGTAGACAAGGCTCGTCTGCCGCTGGCCAGTTACCCTTTAGCGGGACTTCTCGTGAGTCAGGTCCATTAGCCCGGCCTGCTGGATATATTAATCAATCAATCAAATAATTTATTGTCCTACAAACTAATACATAGTTGTATATACATAGTTGTATTATATTTACATTTGGCCGTGATATGATTAAATTCTTCATTAATGATCAAATTTTTCTATTAATAATCAAAACATAAAAGGTTACTCGTAAGAATAAAGAAGGCATTATTGTAGAATTAAATTGAGTCTCACCATTTAGTTTACCGGATAAAAAACACAGAGTAAGATATGTAGAAAGTAAGATATAGAGATGTAAGGTAAAGAAATATATGTAGAAATTAACTCAATAAATAGTGATTCTATTACATTGAATAAAATGAATAATGTAATGAGGAAAAAAAAGGTTATAATGAACATAATTAATTCTTTATAATACCGATAAAAATGTATTATTTTGTATAAAATTAATAAATGTAATGTTAAAAAGAACAAACAAAAATGTGACGACTGTCAAAAAGTAAAATAAAATGTCTTAGTGATTATATTGCAAATAAAAATACACAAGATATAACTAATATGTACCTACCTAATAATATAAATAGTCAATACATTTTAGTCAAATTGAAAATCGATTAAAAACCTATTACAGAAAGAGATATAGTCAAGATGCATACAGTTTTTAGATATCGTTAATGTCATACATTTCTCTTTCAATGAGATATAATTTGAGTTTATTTTCGAATTGGGGCATTTTTTCTTCGCGGCATATTTTTTGATACTAGAGGGTAGTTTATTGTAGCATATAATTCCGACATTATCCGATATTATTATCACAGGCCGAATTTAACCGGCGATAAAATGCTTATTCTCCGTCGGCTATTAGCCGATACGTATGAATGCGACGCGACGGCCACCGATATGTCAAAAGTGCGTTATCGCATTTGTATGGTTGAAATATTTAGTTAAAATATATAATATAATTTGTTTCTCATTATTTCTGACACAACAGTGGCACTCCTATAACTGAGCTCACCTTATCACAGGAGTGCCTAGCAAGGCGGGCTCAGTTGCACTTTACTTCAAGCAATAGAAAAACATTTAATCTATGCGCTATTTAACCTAGGTTCATACAGATGTACACCTAAATTTAGAAGCATATAACTGTAATTTCTGGATTGCACATGTTTTTTTTAATGTTCTTTAATTTAATTTTAATGCGTATGTAGCTACTAAATAAATACAGTAAATAAATACACATACATTAATAAACACACAGACATAATAAATACAATGTATTTATAATGTATGTCATACATTAATAAATACAACATACAGTGGAACATCTCATAACGAGCATAATTCGTTCCAGAGTCTTACTCGTTAGGCGGAACACTCGTTAAGCGAATCAATTTTTCCCATACTCGTTATGAGAGGTGCAATTACTCATTATAAGGAATACGCAGTACTCGTTATGAGAGGTGCTCGTAATGAGAAGTTCCTCTGTAATATATACACATGTGATAAAATAACAGAATTATTCTACTTAATAATATTATTATGTACGATTATAATAATATCCTAAAGTAAACAAGGATTGTACTTCTCTGTCAGTTAGTTCGTATGTAAGTGATAGTAGTAGGTGCTTAGATACATATTTTACGGGTGGCTACTGATCCAGCCCGCGTCCGCTTCCGCACGAAAAGAAGAATGACCCACAATCAAAGTTTTAATTAAAGGCTGGGTGAGTTAAGTGCGGTGGGCAGAGTAATCTGTGTGAGGGCGGCGGCGGCGAGCCTTGGAGTTGCGTAATTTTAAAGTGATTGTCGGCGCGTCTTGAGTGACTCGAGCATCATTACGAGTCCGAATTGCGTCCAAGTCGGGCGAGAATTGCGGGCCGCGCCACACGACGCCACAGATTAAATCGGAGAGTTTTTCGCCAGTAATAGATACGACACGATAGAAATTCGTAAGTTGTACGTACAAATATGCTTCATAACGGGTTAATAGATCAGTTTAATATCGTTTTCTTGTAAGTTCATAAGCAAATATTGGCATATCACTAAATCTCTTATACTAAATCTCTTCTTTTTTTCCATTTATTAACCATTTTTTAAATACAGCTTATGAATAAAGTCATCCCATATCCAGCCAAGCCCTAGGCATATCTGCTGGTAACTTTTAGTGTGACTTTAATGGCCATTTTTACCATATTATATGTATAAACCTATTGTATTAGTTAAAATTAGTCGGCACAGAAAGCCGCCCTTGATAATGTTGACATAAAAAGATATGACGTACTTAATGCTAATATAATATGTATGTATTTTATTCGTATCTTTTACATGTATGTTTCACTTTGACTTCTTCCCCATGCGTGTATTTCTATAATCCTAATATTTTTTTAAACCTGTGCATTATGGTCGAAAGTCGATAATTATATCACGCATATTAATATTTTCAGGATATATATTTGAAAATAATATTGCCTATTTATGTAGGCGCTATATATTTGTACCCTTGTAAGAAAATTTACCCTTATATATTTGTAATTAGAGGTAGACTTTCGAAGATTGTCTACTTAAAACAGCCTTATGAATAGATGAACTTCCTGAAAAATGAATAGTATCTGGCCTCGGTTGCTTCAGCTCGGCGGTCATGAATGAATAAGTCAGCTAATCGGGACACTGCCTTTTAATAATAAAGATTAATGACTGCAACAGTTTTTAAAATATAGCGACGTGTTGTTGGATTTTTCGTGTCCCTAAACAAAGACCCAAACAGACGCACATATGATTGTATCTTTGTTTCTCGCGTTATTAGTGATAACGAGAGACTTGGTTTAGAATAAAAAAGTTTCAATTATATTGGGTCCTTACCTATGTAATTGCTGTTTCATACTGGCCATTTTGAACTGGGATAACTTGGGATTGAGTTGAAATTTCAAATCCAAATAAATTTTAATTCTAGGTCGTGTTATTCTTTTTTAAGAATCAGCTGTTTATTTGTCTTTCCGTCGTTTATTTTGCTCAAATATTTTAGTTTGTGTAACCATGGTAAAGTTGAAAATTTCCATTATTTTCAAATATGAGATCCTGTGCCGGTGTTTTCTATTACAGCTTCTTTAAGTCTGGCTATATAGTTGCAGTAATTGTGTACTCTTAAGAACTGCAGACAATGATGGAGAAGCTCGTGATTAAATAAACGAGCCTGGTCAATCGCTCATAGCCACTGCTTCTGCTTGACAATATATAACCACAGATTTCACTGCAAACAGTCGCAAAGTTGCAGGAGTTGCATGTGGAGACCTTTGGTCACCCACTGTACTTACCAGACCTTGCTCCAATAGTTTTTTTTTTCAAAATTTAGATAACTTTTTACAAGGGGAAAAAACAACTTTGAAGATTCGGTGAAAAACGCCTTCATGGCTTTCATTGGTTCCTGTTCACGAGAGTTTTACAGCAAAGGAAATAATCAACTTCTAATAAAATGACAAATCTGCATAGATCATAGGGGTCAATATTTGTAATAATTAAATATATATTTTTCATACAAATTTTTTAGTCTTTAATTTCCTTTACAGAACAGCAACTTCATAGGTAAGAACCCAATATATGCATCTGCATTATTTAACACCTCTGTTTGACTAATCTGTGGAGCTGGGAGCGGCCGCGCGCCAGCCTCTTTGCTCTTTGTTTATTAGCGGAACGGGAAATGTGTTTTCACGTAACGAGTACCCCGTTTTACCCACTCGTTTGTTTGCTGAGGCGCGAACAAACGGGAAAGGTTTCGTGTAGCATTTTCTTGCCCTGTTTACTACCGACGATCGTACCCAGTAAACTGGATACACGCACACGCTGAATTCAACCTCCGAACATCAAACACACAAAGGTACAAGCAATCGGGATGATAGCGAAGGAAGATGCCGATCAATCCCATTTTTTTTGTTATCCTCTGGTGATAACGCGGGGTAGGTGTAGCCATAGTTCTCACTATAGCTCTTGGATATCGCTCTTAAGTAATAATCCAAGGTGTTGATAGAATCGAGTGGTATCAACACCAATTACAAAAAATCCTAAAAATCAGAATAGTCAGAAGGTCGTATTTTAAATTATACACTTATACTGATTAGTGCGAATATAACTTGAAATATTCATTTCAAAATAGGGTATTTTCGCCTGTGTGTATAGTATGGGTGGTAAACGGTTTAGTGCAGATTGGGCCACAAGATCCACTTCGTTATCGGATCGGCTCAACCCACGATTCAGCTCCTATTCAGAAGCCTTTTCGAGTGGAAGTCTACCCCGGCTAAGACTCCCGTGTCTCAGGCGTCAAAGCTGGTGGACCGGTTTCTCCCGGCGGGATTGCATCCCGGCGCCACTAGACGGTTTGAGTACCGTTTGGCGAAGCCAATCGGTTGTGCCGTCTGACTAATTGCTGAAGGAGTCTGGAGACTATAGAACTATACTGTTTCCTAAGCAGTGGGGGTGGATGTTGACCTGTTGTCATGCCACTCTTGAAATGACCTTGGGCCACTCGATCCCCTGTGACACTACGGACAAAGAACGCCCAGGTCAGCGATATATTCTAATTGAATTACCACTGTATTACAACAGGTACAGGTCGCGTAAGCGACTTCAGACCCGTAACTAGTCGGGATGATGGAGGTATCCTGAACGTTAATTCCAGACGGAAATATCCTGCCAAAACTGGTAGTTAGTGCGTGAGACTGCCCGCTGGGTACCTTTTCCGGTGCCTCGCCGCAGGGCGTCGGTCACTAACGGGTTGCTGGTGAACTAGATAGTATATTGTCTTGTCCCCAAGTCATCTACACTCATCCTACGGCTGAAAGAATGATTACATATCGTTATACCTGCCTGGGGTAACCAGTTCGCCCGTTTTAGTAGACACCGCCCTACTGTGTGTATAGTATGGTAGCTTATGGGCCCTGTTGCAGTTTGGCTACAAAGACCCTTTTTTCAGGGTCGGTCATACTCTCGGGTCAACAACCATCCGTCGGCCTCTACGCAAAAGGGACAGCCAGGGAAGGACGCTGGCCTGCGGGCCAGTCTCCCCTAAGATTCAACCTACGGGCGCTCCTGGACGGTTTGCGCTCCGTGCGGCGTCATCCAATCGATTGTGCATTCCGACTAACAGTCGGGGGATTCTGAAAACAGTAATGTTTCCTATAGAGCGGGGCTAGGTGTTAACCTCATGACAACTGCTCTAGAAACGACCATTCGGCCACGCGACGGAGGCCGCCCGACGGACCGACGGAGGCAGGAGGTATCCGTAAGGCGTTGGCCTGTGACAGGTAGGTGGCGTAACTAGACAGTGGATTGTTTTTCGTCCCAAGTCTTCTGCGCTCACCTCACGGGAGACAGAACGATCAAATATCGTTAAAACTTCCTGAGGTGACGGGTTCGCCAGTTGTAATTGACAGCTTTAGTTGTGTGTATAGTATACGATCTTCGCGTTAGCAAGTAACCATGCCGTTATAGACAACCATAAAATACCTAATTCTGGCGGGAATGTACAGGCAGAAACATGATATACGGGCAAAAACGCACCATACAAGCCCATAAAATAAAATAAACATTCAACGCTGGCGATTGTCGGTTGTGCTAGGGACGCGGGAGGGGGAAAGGGGGGGGGGGGGGGTAGACAGGTATGCAGTCACTCCCTCCCGTCCTACTAACCACATAGCTATGCCTATCACCCCTGTTTCCGATCTTTTCGTAAACTTCCGTACAAGTTATGCTGCTGAAGAATAAATGACAAACACGGTGGTCATAAAAAAGAAAGCGAGCCGCGCCGCGTTCGAGGGTAATCGTTTACATAGGTATGAGAAATGTTATAAACTGCAACAGCAATTTACTTAAGATTTAAATCGATTGGTGGATCCGGGTGACCTTTTGCTACGCTGGTGCAACAGTAATAAGATAAATAAGAAAGTAAGTACATAAGTCCGGTTAAACTACAAAGTTTTAAAAGGAATCAGAAGGTAAAATTAAGAATATTACGGTATTTTTTTGCTGAAAACATCTTTAGTATGTCATAGGACGAATAGAAGTCATATGGCGCGTTGTATGAACGTCGCGTCGTAGGGCGCGTAGAAATAGACAGTGGATACGCGCAGCTGTTATTCCTGATACCGGAGGTTCCAGCGCCGGAGGTTCCAGCGCCTGGCCGTCTGATTTATATCGAGACATCACTCAGCCTAGCAAATAAATGACACAACCCCGGCTGCGGGAGAAAAAAAAAATCGATGTGGCCGGCGAAACCGAGAGTCCGAGTGGACGGAAATTGGAATTCAGAATATAATGCGGACCTTCACTTTATCCGCTACCCTTTTGAGAAGATAAACGCGTGCCAGCCGCCTGTCCGACGCCCTTTCAAAACAATAGACTTTCTCGTTTGTCGTTTTGCGGTATATCAACTGTGCGGGGCACGTATGGACACATCGTCGTAGAATTCGGGAACAAGGAAGACACCGTATATCGTAATAGCAATTAGCAGAATGAACGGAGACCTCTCTAATTTAAGAGATTGGTTAAACAGCCAAAGGTTTACACTTAACCCCTCTAATTCTTCTTACATTTGTGGAAGCATCTCTGCAAAACCTGGCAAAATTAAATTCTCTAAGTCGTTCAGACATAACTATTGATCAAGAAGCCGTTCCTCGGGTAGACGTCATCTGTCATTTTGGACTGCACATCTTCTTTTTGAATCCTGCGGAAAGCACAAACTTAGAAGTGCTTATCTTGTGTGATCTCTATATATAGAATTAGATATAACCTCCATACATTAGAATTCCCCTAATAAACACTCTCATTTCACCGATTCTTGAATTCGGTGACTGTGATCCGCGGGCCAATATAGGATTCAGATAAAACAAAGTGCCTGCGCGACGTTTTGCTTCAACATTCCACCTAGAAGCCACTTTTATCAATTCCTCTAAAAATACGCCAAAAGACCAAAATTTGTAAAACTCCTAACTACCTTTTCCCTGATAAAATAGTGTCGCCGTAATGCTCATTTGACTCATAGAAGGGCAATAGATATCTAAATGGTTTCAAACACACTAATTAAAGTCACGAAAGTAATCAACGAAAAAAAAGGGCTACCACAAAATGTAAAAAAAAACACATTTATTGAACCAGTAAATATGCTGAATAGCACTAAAATCAAACCATAAAAGCTGTCGCCTTGACGCGCCACAGAGCAAGGGAAAAATTTAATATGGCCTCGGCGAAACTTCAACGCTTCTGAAAAGTGCGGCAAAGTGAATATAATGTCGTCTCCCTTGAAAGCGGGCGCTGAAAAAATGCGCGGGAATTTCGATCACGTACAGGATAACGGCCCACTTCCTGTCCAATATGGCCGACGGCTTCCTCCCAGGGGCGGCACCCACCAGCCAGCCCAAACAGGAACGGCGGCAGTCACGATCTGTTGCGATTATTCATCTGCCCGTTTGTTTAACTGATAATAATTGTAATTTATGGCGAGGCGTTTTATGTCACTATGAGCGAGATTCGGTTTTCTTTCCAATTTCAAGGGACTGGCAAACAGATTTTGAGAGAATAGAAAGTATCATAAGCCTTTCAAATATTCGGTTTATAAATAATCGAGTAGCCATTATATTTTAAATTCGTTTTAATAACTAAAAATTTACGTATTTAAAAAAATATATAAACGATTTTTTATTTTTTAAACGAGATAATACTAGATGAACATATTAAAATATTAGGCAACATTGATAGTTTTAAAAATGTAATTAATAAATGGCTATTGGAGTTGGGGCGCTCTGGAACGGAAGAATGGGCTGTGAATCTTATTCAATATATTTAATCCATGAAAGATGTCATATATTATTATTATTTTATTAATATAATTGCATTATTACTATTATTATTAGTAAATAAAATACCTTACAAATATATTATGTATTTTTATATAAACTCTACTTAATATCTAATCTCTACTACAAAATAAAAATATGATAATAATAATAATAATAATTTAATAATAATAAAAAACAATAGAAATTATGAAGATCGCTTGAAATTACTTGGAATTACTACACTCAAACAAAGAAAACAAATAGGGTACCTGAATGAGACATAAAATACTAACACATTATTACGATGTACCTGCACTGAAGAATATTTACAAATTCAACCTCAACACAAATCTCCGAGGTCACAACAAAAAACTCAATGGTACAAAATTTAAATCTAATCCTCTTAAGAACGTTCTGCCAAATAGAGTGGTGGACGGACATGTGGAATAAAGTACTATTTGAAGTGATTAGTGCAATCTCTGTCAATCAATTTAAAAACAGACTCGATTTGTACCTAAAAACTTGTTTATATTGTTAATATTGTTTGGCTTTACAAGATCTGATCTGGACGTATCAGTAAAGCTGCCTGTTCAGAATAAATAATAATAATAATAATAAAACACTTCTTGTCAGCTCGTGAGGCGCTCTCGAACTGAAGAAAGAACTGTGAATCGTGTTTTAATTTATTAAAAATATTTTATTCTTGAAAGATGTTGTATATTTTTATTATTATTATTTTATTATACTTTTTATTGTATTTTTATTTTTATTAATTTATTATTCATATATTATTTTTTTTCAAAGTTGGAATGATATTGTGTATTATTTTTTATAAACTCTACTTAATATCTAATCTGTAATCTCTAGTAAAATACGTCTAAGGTCAGCTCGTAAACTTAATTAAGTCTCAAATTGCATATCTAGGCACAGGCGTAAGCCTAGTTAAAATTAAATGTGTGACATGGTTCGGGTTGCACGTTATTGGGATGGATTTGTCGCTTTATTTAATTAGAAAATCATTATTTTCCGTTATGTAACTTATGATAAGACTTGAATAAGAGATAAAATAATTAAATAAAAATAAAAATAAATTCGAAGAAAAAATAAACAATTCAATGCCGTCCTTTTTATCCCAATCTCCAACATTGGTGTCTGTTTGTTGTCCGGCGCGGAAATATTCCGGGTAAAATGAGAACATTCTCGTGTGTGGCAATTTGGCTTTTGATGTCACAATCTGAGGATTGGTGTCAAGGTCGCGTCTGTCGCTGCCTCATCCGCTCCCTCGCCGGCCGCGACTGGAGTGGATCGAAATTGCCACCTAAGAGGTTCGCCCGAGGTTGAGCCTATTCGATGGATATAGTCGACATATTTCATAAGTCGCCCACGTTTTGTTCTCGATCATTTTCTATCGCGCTTCTCCTTTGTCGGTTAAAAGGTGACACATATGAATATTTACGGAGTTGTGTGACAGTGTTCCGTGGTTAAATGTTAGAGAGAGAGAGAGAGCTTCAAGTTCATATAGTGCTTCAAGTTCATCAGGTTCATATCAAGTTCATATAGACATTGTAGCGGCACATGAGATGATGATAACAGATGCATTTATGCATTTCATAGAACAAATACAATCGTTACCTCAACGCATGTTCCGCCCATACAGCTTCCCCTCAGCGCCAGAGAGCATGTTGCTCAGAGTTTAGTTTGCCCTCGCAGAGCACTTTGTACGTTAAACGACGGGTTTACCAATAAAACTCTAGTTCGGTATTGTGGACTTTTACTATCCCATCGCATTTAACAATTGAGTCAGACAATAGGACATTCAGATAATAGAGCATAGAGAGCTATTCTTTGTCTCATAATCATCATAAAGTGTAATCCTCATCGCTATAAAAGTGATAACTAATCACTCTATAACATATTAGTATTATGCTTTAGCGAGATAGACTGTCTGCGACGTATGCGCACCATAATGCCGTCTCCCTCACTCTTTTACGCCCGCCCTAATTACCTCAATAGCTAGAAACGTACAAGTGTAAGCTTTCTGAATTTAGGCAGTTGGTTTTAATCGGTGTGTTACTGATCGAGTTATCGCATCGTAGCAAACCCATTTTGTATAATTTCACGTCAAAAATACACTCCAGCATACCGAATAGTTCTGACTTTCTGAATTTTGTCAGTTGGATGCTATCAGTGTGTTACTGACCGAGTTATCGCATCGTACCAAACCCATTTTGTAACGTTTCACGTCAAAAATACTTTCCAGCACACAGAATAGGGACACGCTGGTGCCAAATGACCCTTAGCGGCCCTAATAGGCGTGAGGACAGCTCTCAAACCTACCAAATGAAATTTTCCAAAGCTCACTCAACGCGTGCTTCGTGTTCCAGGGCGTAATGAAAAATACCCGCACCCTGTTCGGCCTTGGAAATTAATGCGAGGGACGAAATTAAATCGGCGCGCGGGACTTTTCACTGTTTTCAGTGTGCACGCGGCCTTTTTCCCAGATGGTGCCGCGGCGGCCATGCTGTCGCTTTCAGTTAACTTTCAACACGAGACGAAAAATACATTATTTTTGAAATGGAATAGACAGCTAAACCACCATAAAATATGGTGACTGTCCGCCTCCATTGAATACCTTAAGTAAATGACTTTTTCTTTAAATATCACAAAATCAACTGGAGCAATCTGGGGCGTTTCTAAAGGCCTAAAACTTAGGAGCAAGACGTATAACCGTCCTGTTCACACGTTTTATAATTATTTTTAGCTGAAGTTATGTGCCAGCATAAAGATATGTGAGCAGTGCCAACCGCCTCAGAATATGCCAAAGGGCTATGGAGAGACAATTCTGGACATCAGTCTCCGCGACAGAGTGCGCAATGAAGAGTTACGAAGGCACACGGAGATGATAGACGTCATGAAACGTATCGCCAGACTGAAGTGGGGCTGGGCAGGTCACGTCGCAAGGCAGGATGACGCGGGGTGGCCGAAGAGGCTTGTCCAGTGGAGATCAAGAGCCACAAAGCGAAGCGTAGGGAGACCACAACTACGATGGCCGGATGACACCAGAAAAGCATCAGGGACCAACTGGCTGAGGGCAGCAGCCAGTTGGTCAGACAGACAGACATGGAAAAGGAAGGAAGAGCCTACGTCCAGGAGTGGACCAAACCAGGTTGAGGAAGAAGAAGAAGAAGAAGTTATGTCAGAAAGGCGATATGATGATTAATAACAGGATACATACTTTTCAGCCTGTTACCTATCGCTATTAATTTTAAATATATAAATGAAAGCTCCGTTTACGGAGACATCGGCCTCGATCTGTCTGAATGTATGTCCGGATTATTAGAGTGTATGTATAACCTATAGCAGGATACTCTTTCCAAAGGTACGGAACTCTCGGCATGCGAGTGATTTTCGTATATTTTTTTAAAAATGCATGGTTTTAATATAATTATATAAAATTTTACGAACAATTTCAATATTACGATGTATAATTTTACTACGTATCTTTTCGAATTATTGACTATTTCAAATAGTAGGCTTCTATTTTGATTATTTATGTTTATAGTTTGACAATCTAGTAGTTAAATTCTTGACTACCTATGTATGTTCAGTAAAGAGTGGTAACGAGACTTACGACCTAACGCAATTATTTTGGCACGTCCAAGAGCGGTTTTTAGCCGGGAATTTGACACGACTGAAATGTAATGTAATGTAATCTGCATTACTTTTAAAGTTAATAGCAGTCTTATTTTTAAAGCTATTTAAAAAATTGGATGCGGAAAGCTGTAATTAAAAAAAAACGCTCCTTGGAACGAGTATGTTTTTACTCTAAAAAACACATGTTTACCCTTGTTCATAAGTATTTTTTTAGGATCATCAGATGTTACAGGTATTATTAGGATAGTTGTCTATTCTGCTTCAACAATATTTAAGAACCATTAAATAAAGAATTGAATTTTTGGAAAACTACCTCCTAAACTTGAATGATTCCTCTAAAGATATCGCGAAAGTGAAAAGCCTAATTGTAAACCTAAATATTTCGTACGAATTAAAACGCCAAATATTCTAACCACTCAGAGGCCAAATACCCCTTAGTACGCCGTTTTATGAGATTTAATTTTTATATTTATATTATGTCAAAAACAAAAAGCATACATTTTACATTTTTACTCCATACAGCGTGGGCTAAAAAGATTTGGCTAATTAACTCACCGCCCCAATTCGGCTTTATAATTTTTCATTTTTATTTTTACAAGAGTTTTCCTCTGCGCTTAGCGCAAACGCGGGGACGTTCTATTATTCAACGGCCCTCTCCGCGCAAGGCTTTGCCTTAATAAATGTCCGGGATTTGTGTGTGTTCTAAACAATTTTTTTGTCGGCACGGTCGACAAAAAACACCGTCACTCAGAGATGATTATATTTTAAATGTAGATAAATTTGAGAGAGGGTCACGTAAAGCGAGGGGAGCTTCAAGAGCAGGACAACCGAACGGTCGACGTACTGGTCGACGAATGCATAGGCGATACTGCAACATTGCGGCTGTTTCGAGTATTTTGTAAATATACTTTTTTTATAATTATAAATTTTATAAAATACACAAAACATATTTACTAACACGATGTTCTTGCGTCACTCCTAATTATGCATCACATGTTCCGATGAAGACACCAATTTTATATAATAGCAAACCCAATATGTAATTATATGAAGAGATAGTTTCTAATCTAAGACCATAAATGTTAGGAAATTGTTATATTAAAATAGTGTATTTTGTGTAGACAAAAATTAAAAATATAAGGAAATACATACAATTGGAAATAAAAAAATGAACAACGTAATATTTAGGAAATAAAAAAAATAATTGAATATTAAAAACAGTCGGAAGTAATCATAAAATAAATGTAACTACATAATATTACGTAATAAAAATAAAAATCTGAATTCATTGATTTAGTCAATTCAAAAAAATATTTTAAATTACAATATAGAAACATGAATGAAAAATCATATAACTAAACGACATAATACACAGCTAGAAATTAAACTCAATTATTAAATAATACCCTCTGTCTGATGTCACCCAACTAAGCAAAGCTTGCGCTTGGGTGGACATCTCATAAACAGGGAGTCGTTGAATACGTAAAAAAAATACACGTGAATACGTTAAATACACGTAAAACTAAATGAAAAACCTAAATGGACACGTGCATTTTTTTTGTTAATATACTGCTCAAAGTAAAATAAAAAATAAAAGTATAAAACGTGAAAAATTCAAAAGTAAAAATAAAAAGCCCTAATAATTATTAAAAATAGGAGTAATTAAAAATAATCATAGTTATAGTTATAAAATTATAAAAAAATCTGAAATTCATATAAATTACATGATTTGTTGCTCTTATTGAAATGTCATGATGTTACCCGTATATTTTTTCTTTTTATAAATCGCGACACGGCGAGAACTGCAATAACATTTCAGGAATTGAAACACTGGAACATAAGAGAAAAAAACTACAAAGTAGAGGAAATGTATACATCAGGCATGGGATAACTTCCCTGTACTGAAGGTAGATACAGACAAAATGTTACTTAAGTTTATTTTCAGAAAAGGCTATACAACAAGTCCTGAGGGTGATGACCCTGTTAATACAAAAGCAATAGCCATAAGATAATGTAAATATTTTACGGATGGTTCAAAAACAGATGAAGGAGCTTGGGCAAGGGCAGAATCGCATTCCCTTGAAAGAAAAACTGCAGGTATCATCATAGCTGCAGGAAAAATAGCAAGCAGAGCATTTAAAAGGAATGATATACATACATATCAGATACTAGATCAGTGCTTCTAGTGCTCATGGGCCACAGAATAAATCACGGAAAGCCATGGGGCGCTGTAAAAATATCAAATGAAGACAGTATGCGGATGAAGGGACCACTAGGGTTGTCAAGTACAACGGGCCAACCGGACACCTCAGGAAGTTTTACCGATAGCAATCGTTCTATCTCCCGTGAGGAGAGCGTAGATGACTTAGAGTTTATATTGACCGATATGTATATTGACGCCTTCGTATTTTTGTAAGTAGGCCACGTGATGCTTCAGGCCGATTTGTGTAATAAGTACGTTTCAACACCTTCTTGTTAATGATCGCTCGTAGTTCCGATCCGCACCGCCTCGAAATAAACTGAGAATACGATTGCAATATATTATTGAAACAAAGTTGAACGAACAAAAGAAAACCATTTTCCTCGCACTTCGTTGCTTTCGGCGACATTTTTCATGACCCTGACGCGGACTTATACCAAGGTTTTTTTCTGAAAGCAATCCCTAGTTTTTCGCAGCCTTGGCGATTCAATTCATTCCGCGACCAATCGAGATATTTCGCCTGCAATCAATCACGCTCTGATATGTCATAACTCTCGGGGTCCAGCGTCGTGGATAAGACGCACAGTTTAGGCTCGATAATGGAGAACCCAGAAGCGAAGCAGTTTTTTGCGAGTAAAGAAATAAAATAATCAACATGAAACGAAAAAACAAAAGACAATTTGAGGGAGGAATTAGTTGTTACCAATGTTTGCAATTTTAGCAAAATTTAATTTATCAACAAATGCATTCTTCAAAGAAATTAAAATTGATAAGTATTTCTTCATCTGTGAAATATTGTAAGGCCTGTTAAATATTGTAATTATTTTTATGTATTTTGTAAATTATTATCTGTACATTTCATAAAATGGCTTTTATGTTTATTTCCTCGAAATTTACCTTATTACGTAAAAAATGTATTTTAATTATTGTATTTTAAGCTATTGCATAGCTTTTATCGCGGGCCTCGGCCAGCGCGGCGACCGAATGAAGAAATTTCTTAACGAAAATTAATGCTTTTAAACTGATAATTACGTCTAAACGAGTACTGCTTACGATTAGAAAAAAATATATGTTAAACAAGAACATTTTCCTAATATTCTTAGCTTTGAATATTTTAGACTTTATTTATATTACATATAGTAATTAATTTGTGAAATTAGGTCTAACCGAACACAAAAACAACTACTACGCAAATACTATCTGGCGTATTATTATGAAACCTGCACCATTTTAAAGATAATTTAATTATCTATCTTTTTATCTACGAATTTTTTGGAATAATCCGTTTTTTTTGCTTTATCGAATAAAAAAATCGTGAGCGGCGCTCTATCGGAAGACGTTTAAATTATTCCGAAGCTGCAGATGATTCGGAATAATTTCAACGTTTTCCGATAGAGCGCAGTTATCTGATATCAGAAAAAAATAAAAAAATAAAATAAATAAATAATTATAATTGCATAAGTTGTTAAAAATGCTATGCAATAGCTTTACCGCGGCAGTCCCCGAGTGCCACACGTATTTTTTTTTTTATTTAACAATATGTCTAGTTTAAAAATAAACATTTTTAATTGGTCTTAGTTTTACATAATACGTTTAAATATTAGGTACAAAATGCTTTAAGTTAAAAAAAAAATATTTGCTTTGCGCTTCAGAGGCATTTTACTCAAAAAATTACAGTTACTAAAGAAGTATAGGAAGGGAGGGAGTTGTGGCCATAGTTTTGATTGAGCCCAAAAACATAATGAAACATATTTTTTTCCGCAAAACAAATAAAGGAGCAGCCTACTAGGTGTCAAAATCAAGGTTTTGATCCGATTCATAGGGCGGTTAAATTAAATATGAGTAATGAAAATATTCATATAAATCCATATTCTGCCTAATGTCATATTTACTATGATACGGGGAGGAATGGCAGGCAAAGAGAAAGCCTTCATTTCGCAGTGGGTATTGATAGGCTATCCAGAGGATGGAAAGACAAATCTATTTTATTTGAAACAAAAAGGCCAAGGTAATTAAAATTTCTCAGTTTGTTATTGCTCAGACGAAAGATGCTGCCGCCTGCTCACCCTAGCCGTCGGGGGTCAAGTAGGGTCGGTCCCTTTTAACACCCCCCCCCCCCCTCCCCTACCCCTTTGTCCTTCCACCCCTTCACCGCCCCTCGACGGTTCCACTTTATGAACACGTAACGGACAGAGCATCGCCAGAGCCTTTGGGGGGCGCAGATGAATTCACCCTCTTTAATGCGATTTTTTTAAATAAACTCGACGTTTTCGGCGATTGTGTTTGTGAAAATTTTCGGCCTTACGCATCTGTAATTGAGTTATTTGAATAGGAAGTTTGGGCGGAAAGTTTTTTAACGGCATTTAATTAGAATTTATTATTGGAGGGTATAAATAAACACTGAGCTTTGAGGGTGGCGTGAAGAGCGACAAACAACGATTCTGTCGAATATCTGTCGACAGGCCCTGTATAGAAGGACTTCATGTGAGCCGGGTCCATTGGCTCGGCTTTCGAGTATATGGCGTCTCAGGGCTGTTCACCCTGAGGCAGGCATTTAGAAGGTGCTTCTTACACTCCTTTCCTCGAGGCACATGGTAGGTCCGTTTTAAAAAAAATATTTAGGAGCATAATATTTTCCTCTTTAGTGCCGATTTGGCACTCGTGTATCAGGTCCAGCAACTGAGACACAGTGATCGGGACCTGATCGTCTTCCTCGAGCATTTCGTCCAGGTATTCCGGCTTTTCAGGCTGGGGTTGTGGGGGTGGTGTGGTCATCCACTATTCGTCCGTTTGCGTGCAAGTGGGCGCTGTGGTTGCTTTAACCGGTTGGGAGCAAGTGGGCAGGGCGGTCGCTTCGACCTCCATCTTCTCCTCCTGCGGTGGATAGGACCTTGTTGACTGCTGCTACAGTGGCTTCGACCGACGCCTCCGTTTTGACTTCCTCTCCACAGCTGGCTGCTGTGGAGCGGCCGATGGCACTGGCTTCTGTCTCCATGACAAGGTTTCTTTGCGTTGCGGGGCGACAACGGGCTTGGGTTTACCTTCTGTATGCTGAGTCGAGGCTCGCGGCGGGGCGGCGACGACCACTGCGCGCGGGACGCCCTGCTACTTCTGCTTATATATAGTCGGGCGGATTTCCGACAGGAAGCTGCAGCATCTCCCGTTGTTCGCAGGATGGTCCTCTCCGCAGTTTCCGCAGGTCGCCAGGTCGGTTTTCGGCTTCGGGCAATCTTTGACTCCATGTTCTTCACCACAGCACACGCACACTTGCCGTCGGTGGTAGTTGTGGCTGCTGTGACGGAAGCGCTGACACCGGTGGTACTGCCTGGCGCCATTTCTGCCCCTCCATGCCTGCACGGTAACCTGCAGGAAGTGAATCTCCGTGATGGAAAATACCTCCCGCCAGCGCTCGTTCTTGCGGATGATAACTTAGAATAGTGCTCGCCGCCCGCCGTGTATCATCCGGACGTATCTGGCCTCGGTGACGTAGTCAGCCAGCCCAGAGATGACATCCTCCTGCGTGGTGTTGGCAGGCAGGCCGCGGATGGCAATTCGAGTGGCGTCATTGGGATGCATGGTTGAAGCGGGTGCGACGGCGGTAATAAACGTATAGGAGTAATACCAGAAAATGCATATTACACAGCGTCTGCCCGCAGGGTGAAGTGAAAATACATTTTGTTCAAAATCAAATTTCCCCACGTTTTCCAATACTTAGAAACCAGAACCAGAAATAGAGCCAGAAAAACGAAAAAAATGTCTGCATGGTTGGTTGTATGCGTACATAGTTATCGATATATCAAGAACGAATTGCCTAAAATCGAAAATATTTTCACCAATCTATTTTATTTATCAACTAGCTGTTGCCCGCGGCTTCGCTTCGCGTAAAGTTTCGAATCGATTTGTTAATTTAAGTAGGGTGGCGTTTATTTACCTCTTTAGAAGATAACTTTAGATATAAAGGGAAAGGCATCTTCCGTTAGATGCACGTTGCCTATCTCGTAGATACACGTCTTGTTCCTCACCACCTGCGCAGCCTTCCGCTGAACGCTGACCTTGGTGGTCCAGCAGCTACCTCCGCCACCTGCTAGGTATACCGAGGTGCTTGCACGCTTTACTAATTTCATGATATTTCCATAACTTTACCACATAGGCATTAATTTAAAAATGGTTCAAGGCGAATCCCTCAATAAGAAACCAATTTACAATTTGGACTCAAAAAAGTCGCTCATTGCCTCGGACATTAAGGCTTTAAACTGATTTCAAAAACTTTCAGGCGCGATTACTCCTACAATGTAAGTGGTGAGTGTGTTTTATTTTTATTTTATTATATGGACCAGGTAATTCTCTAGCGTCGCGCTTAGCCATGTTTTTTATTTAGACCCTAAATTAATTACAATTATTTAAAACGTGAGAGCTCTCTAAGAGTTACACCACTATGCAAAGATAGTTATTCTGTGCTAGCGCTGCAATAACAAGTTTAGTATGCGCCCGGTCGCCGGCGCGAGAAGATGTGGGATCTGTGGCTGACGCTTCGTCAACGCTGGATTTTTATTGGTCAAACCATACAAAATTTTCCTTGCCTATATCTTCACGTGTCCGCCCATTTCGGATATTTTCTGAGGTCGCATGTCGCATTAATGGATAAGATTTTTAAATAAAAAAATCGGTTGTCTGTAAAGTCGGTTTACTGACGATAGTTGAACGTGACAACGTCATAAGAAAATACTGATGGAATGGTTGCATTTGAAGCAGTTTCATTTTAGATTCTGATATTGTTTATTACAAACACCCAAAAATATATGCTTTTATACTCACCGATTTGACTACAACATGTTTATTATTGTATAGCAGTATAATTGTATAATTGTTTATTGTTTAAAGTTTATTGTTTTTTTTTATTTGAATGTTTGAAATCTCAAACTGTTAAATAACGGTTTGAGAAGCGTTTGAGCACGCTGCGCCATCTAGCGGTAGGTAATACGTCGTAAATAAACAATATCAGCGACATTTTACCAACCGCTAGATAGCGCATCGTAATGATAGCTTTTCATATTTTGTTATTTTTTTTTTTAATAAAAGTTGCTTACTTCGTTGCACTTCGTTGTACCCACAAGAAAATTGTCCGTTCAGTAATAACATTCCGTATATCAAGAATACATATAAAATTATGTCAAGAATTTAAATCAATCTAGTGATTTTCATTCGTACTATTTTAGACTAAGGTTAGTAAATAATTCTTGTCGCAACCGGTAGATGGCAGCATTTATATTGAATAATAAATATAATAAATGGAACGCCTCAGAGCGAGGTAACGCCGCATGAGTCATGTTTTTTCGTGCGTGCAGCAGGCTCCATCGATCTATAAGACGTTGTCACGTCAAAAAAAATGTAGTTTTTTCATCAAAAGATTTTTTTTAATCAAAAGTTGTTTATTTCGTCGTACTGATTCACCCACTACAATGATAACACTAATTAAAAACTCAACCCGTAGATGGGAAAGTGGTCGTTTTGGACTACACGACGGGACGCGATAGGGGGAAAGTTGCGAAGCGACCGCGAACATTTGGCGGTAGTTTACACGTAAGTCGCATACGTGTTTCCGTCCACGCGGAAACATTTCACACGGTTCTTTGTGCATTTCAACTGTGGACGAACGAACGTACGAAAGGTAGACGTGATCAGAGTGGGGCAGAACGCGACGAGAACGCTTCTTTCTTACAGTGCGACGGGTTTCATTTGTTTTGCAAATGCGGCCAACCGGCGCGGTGCGGTTGTAGAACAATTGCTTAATGTTTGCAGGTGACATTAAAATACATATCCAGACATACGTACATAGAAATACATACGTCGGATGCAGACATACATACGTCAAATGCAGACATACGTACAGAAAATACATACGTTCTCAAACAGATGCAGACAATTTATAAATTGGTAACAATTACCTTCAGAAGTGGGCCCTCGAAAATAAAATGGAAATTTAAGGAATAAATGTTCTATTCTTACAACTTCCAGAGCAGACCAACTTATTAGGCACACTTATGAACACCAATGTTGTCATTGGTAGAAATCGACTACAACGGGCGAACCCGCCACCCCAGGCTGGTATAACAATATTTAATCCTTTTTTAAGACGTAGAAAATCTACTATCTAGCTTCGCTAATTAGCCCGCGTGAATCCAACACCAAACCTAGTGGCGCCAGGTAATATACTAGCGTACATCCACGCGCCCACGCTACCAGTTATGGCCGGATTTCTCTTGCCTCCTGATTTGTTACAGTTTCGAGGTCGATTGCGCGGTCCTCCACCTTAGGTTAACG
Organism: Micropterix aruncella; assembly: GCA_944548615.1. Classification (NCBI taxonomy): domain Eukaryota; kingdom Metazoa; phylum Arthropoda; class Insecta; order Lepidoptera; family Micropterigidae; genus Micropterix; species Micropterix aruncella. The sequence goes on along the minus strand of OX155951.1, from coordinate 20,437,698 downwards.
GTAATTCGATATCAACCGAATTTATCGCGACCACGGCGTCTTTTGCCAGCTTTCTTCGGCAATATATGCGATAAAAAAGATTAAATATTTATCTGGCAAAATCGCAGCAATAACAGCGTATCATGCCAGTTTCTATTTTAAAATGACGTATGGTATACTGATATGGGGAAATGCCACAGACCGTTATACGGTTTTCATTTTGCAGAAAGGTGCAATGAGAGCAATTGCTGGAGTATCTTGTGATACACACTGCGAACCATACTTTAACCAGACGGGTTAAGTACAAAATATTGGCTTTTACCTATGAATATTTTTTTAAATATCTACCGTATGCTAAATCTAATATTCATGTTCACGTACATATTCACGTTTACCCAAGGGGTAAACGTAAATATGCACTAACACAATACACGCAGACGTAATGATGTTGTCCTCCCTAAAGTACGCCTTACACAAATGTCCTTTAGATATTTGAGCTTCAACCTCTTTAACCAGCTACCACTCTCCACAAGAAAGATGGAAACAAATGCGTTTGAAAGGCTTATTAAACAAAAGCTGCAATTCACACACGCTTTATATAAGCTGGGTGATTTTATTTAGCATGCCAGTTCTTTTAAATTGGATTAACATTAATATGTAACTCTCTGCTACATCATTTTTGTTTTATTGTTTAATTTTATAAAAAACGAAAAACATTATTTGTCAACAACAACAACAAAAATTATAATATTATGAAGTAATATTTAATATGTATGTAGATTAAACTATTTAACGTAACATACCTGACCATCTACATAGGTTTTTTTTTTGTTTTTTTTTCTTCCAATTTTTTTGTTTGATACTCTCGTTTGTGTGACTATTTAAATTTAATAACGTGACTATTTAAATAAAATAATTATTAATATTATATGTATACCCATTTACATGGAATCAGTTCTGTTTTATTTCTTTTATTGTATTTGTCTGTCGTGTGACTTTAGTCAACGATACTGTCAAATGAATATTTCTGCTTGATTAGTTTTATATCAATATCAATATATTACTAGCAACTGACGAATTCAAATATGCGATAACTTGCTTTATTTGATTATTCATGCTTTTATTGTATATTCTGAATCAATAAATTGAATACTAAATACTGAATACTGAAATACTGTCTACTCGGGATCGGGTGGCTAATTGTTCGTTTCAAGAGAAGCTGCAATGACATAATGTCCAGCCACCCCCGCTCTATAGGGAACAAAACCGTATCTAGACACTCCTTGTTATCAGTCAGAGTGCACATTTGATTGGATCGCACAATACGCAAATCATCCAGGAGCGCCCGAAGAACGATTTCCAGTAGAAACCAGCCCGTAGGCACAGAGTTCTAGCCGGTATCGAACTTCTACTGGGAGGCTACCGGATGGGTGCTGACCCGTGAGTTAGTCCAACCCTAACATGTGGGTCATAATGGCCCAATTACACTGGGCTCATTAGCTCCCGCTAATTAGTATTATAGGATTTCCGAAGTGAAGATTCTAGGAGTTGTATTCGATAAATATATGCGACAGATAAGGTAAAAAGTTCGGTTTTGTGATAACTTACGTGTTACGTTACGTTACGTGATGTAGGTACTTACGATAACTTACGATAAGTTACGTGATGCAGGTAACTTAGTAACACCGATGTAATGCTTTCATTATATAACACTTTTATTCGTTGTTTGTTGAGATACTACTCCGTCATATTGTGTGGAAATATGGTTTAAAATACATCCTGGGGATAAAGAGCATTCAAAGTTTTTTTTTGGATTTGTTTACTTCAGCAATTCGATTTCTTTATCTATATATCGTTTCAGATATAATGGGCAACAATACGATTGAAATTTGTTGGCGTATTCCAACCATTATCTACGCCTATAATACGCCGCGTATTATCAAAGGGACTTAACTGCTTGTCTCTTACATGATTAAATTAATGGCATTGATAAAATAATATCAATAAACATTCCAATCAACTCAGATTTTTAGAAATTCTTCACCCCGGACCTAATCTCCCATCTATACTGCCTTGTATACTTAGATGTAAGTTGTATCGTTGTAGATGTCGCATGACATATGCAAACACTTCGAGTTTACGGATTTTTATGTTCTCGTTATCCTGTGTTATTCTAGTATGTTCACGCTATTTTTGCTTAAACGCTTTAGGACATGTTCATTTCCAAGTCTACCAACAGTGTACCCTACAAACGACTCTATCTAGCTTGATTTTTTATGCCTTGTATTCTTTTTATGCTTTGTACCCTCTCTAGCTTGACTTTTTCTCTGCGATATTCTCTTAGCGTACAGATTTCTTCATAGAACTTCATAGAACAATACAGTGAATATGTATCGTCTAATAAGACGAATCGTCTGGTGTATACCGATGTTGCTTCCGCATGATATTTTTTTCATCAAAAACAAAAAGCTTTTAAGACGCGGAATTTAATCTCGTTTCTCGCGTCCCAGTTGTCGTTTAAAACGCTGCCGAGTTAAACTATACGGTTGGTCTTCTCACGCCTAATTCCGTAAATCATGATTGATGGTGGGTATCCAGAAACTTTATTAACTATTATGTACCTACTTGGTATGTATGGTGTTCAGCTTCGTTCAACCTAAATTCATCATATACACGTGCACTCTTTGTCAATAAGGGAACGAAGTTATGTTGCACTGCTGGCTCCACCTGCTATCGCAATTAGTTACAAATATATAGTTATTTTATTTCAAAAATATACATAATAGAGAATTCTACAAAAAACCAATTTAAGATATTATTATTTCATTTCAAAGGCAGTTGAAAACATAACTGTATGTTTTTACTTTTTTTATGGATCAAAACTGACCAACACGTGCCGCTCATAGCCACCGTTGTTACATCGCAATGCATGTCCGCGTCATTTCTTTGTTAATTCATCAGATTTCGTGCAAGAGCAAATGATCTTCTGTGTTTTTACACGACTATCCAAAAAAAAGTAGTGTAATGTGTTCAGGGTTCATCTATGTATATTTTCCGTTTCCTAATTACACCATAACTTATAAACACTTGAACCAATTTAGAAATCTGTGGTATTGTTAGAATCCTTATGTCATCCCAAGTAGCATAGGCTATCTTAACTGTCCAAATGTCAAGGAAGTAATTGCCTAAATGTCCAAATGTCAATAAATTAACATAAATATACCATGTTCAGTGTCAAATGAAAGGTCTGATTGAGTACAATCCGAAAATATACATGTATCTGTACAGATATATACATAAACCACAAATATTTCATAAAAAACTGTAATAAAAATAATTGTAGATACAATAGACTACTTTCTGTAACGGTAGTTGTGTTTTTTATTCTTTTTAATATATTTACTTGTCGTCTATATTTCTCTGAGTATCAACGATTATACTTTTCGAGTTATTCTAGTTCTTCTGATTTTAGATTTATGAAAAAATAAACTTTTTATGTTAGGAAGTACGAATCCTATAAAAAAGAGTAACAACAGTGAAATATTAGAAATAAAATGTTATTTTTTTCTGTAATGTTTATTCTCAGTTTATCTCAGTAGCTACATAATTAACAAAGTTCTATGTTTTTTTATTCTACAAGTAGGCTCGTTGCATTCGTCCTTTCACACTCGAATGCAACGAGCCTAATTACAAACGTCGCGGTCTCGCGGGGTAATATATAGAACCATTTCAAACAAATTATCACTGTATTACCGATATCATTGAAATACCAACCTTTACGCTATAATCAAGTCTTTGTTAAAGCGCTTTTATTTTATTTACCTAGTTTTCCTGGTTATGTTTGTGACGTCACGTATAGCACAAGAACTATGTGACTGTTGTCGAAACGTGACAAACAGGCGCCCAAGTGTAACCGCTCATACAGGGCGATGCGCGAGGCAAATCTCTACGTTCGCATGGTTATTCGAGATCAACGAGTAGAGAAGTCGCGTTGGGGCGCTGCTGCTACGCGATCTCCATACAGCGTAGGGCGGCGGCGTAGTTTGGGCGGGCTGAGGCGCCGTTCGCCTGGGCGGCATTGGCGAGCCGCTCACGTCGCTCCCTTATGGATTTCCCCTTTTTTACGTCAAATGAAGCGATAATGTTGGCACGGTCCTCTCCTCGGCCTCTGGACACATGGCGCCGCCGGCACGGCCGACATCTTCATATTCGCATTTTACGGGACATTTCACAGCGGCTCGGGTGCGCCCGCTCCGAGTCGACGACTTTCGAACTTACTTTTCCTATATTTTAACACAGAGCCCTTGACGATTTGTCAGCCACCATTTATTTTTTAATTTCACTAAAATGTTGATATATCGCCAGCTCCCACTGCAAGATATTATATCCATTAAGAAGCCGTCCCTGCCTCGAACTTCCTTATTGGTAGCGTCAGTTCTTTAGCGTCGAGTCTCGGGCCATATGATATATATAATATATTTAGTTATGAAAAATACTTTGTTTAGAACATTTAACAAAATGATTTAGGAGCATACATTTATATTTATACATCAATAGGCCTTGAATGGTTTTTACGAAAATTTATTATAAAACTAGATTTTAAAATAAAATATTACGAAGACTTTCGATGACCATGACATAGTCATTAAAATATGTGATGAATATAGGGTGAAGCAGAAAAATACGAAGACCAAATATATGATAATCACAATCACCACTAGCAATCACACGGAATTGCACTTAAAAAGACTCACCGTATTATATATAAACGCAACTGCGTGAGCAATAATATTAAAATTTGTATAAAAATTGGAACTGCTTCTTTAAGGCACGTGAACAACTTGCTATAATACCCAAGCACAAAACTACACATTTCCAGTGCAGCTTTTCGTATTATTCTGCGGTTGTATGGAATCGGTTGGGAATGGCTTTGCGATCGAAATCAATTGCAGTATTTAAGGACCACTTTAAAAGTTTATTATTAAAGGAAGATATTTAGATGTCATAATTTGATTTTATTTTAAAATTACTCTTGCTAATTGGATTATTAATATTGTCTTCGTTTATTTATTAATTTGTAACCTGATTATTTAATGTTAAATATTTTGATTTTGATTATTTTTGATTTATTATATGTAGATTATTAAATTTATGTAATTACGTTATTTTCTTTTAATATCATTTGATGTTAAATATCTTGATTTTGATTATTTAGATTTGTGTATTTATTTGATTATGATTATTTGGATTTTTTGTTTTAAGATTTATTTGATTTGTTTATTTTATTTTAAAAATCATATACCTATGTATCAATAATTAATAGGTGTGTCCTGAAAACCAGGATAAGAGATATCCTGAGGATACCCCTAATTTGCAGCGTTTGTAGCTTTATTTCATAGTCTTTGTCTATTTATAGTTTTAATTTTTAATCTGTGTGTTCTTGTTTTTTTTTGTATATGTTTTTTATAACAGCTGCAAATAAATAAATAAATAAATAAAATAAATAAGTAGAAATTGTTATTCTACGCAAGAAATATCTACCTAAACAACAAGATTCGCCTTATTACATGCTACGCATTCTTTATACAGCTCTATTGAGTTGAAAGTTGGGAACTAATACAAATATTGTCGAGAAAATTAGTTTTTTTAAAAATATGGGTGGATTTCCTAAAGATACTCCTTATAAGCAGTAAGGAATGAATAATGTTATATTTTATTAATACTCTTTATTGTGAAGTTTAGCAATGGACTGATTTATCGTCCTACGACAGTGTCTTAGAACAAACTTTTACTTTAAAATATTTTATATGTATGTCTGCGTGTAATGTGTGTTTACGTGTATGTCCTGTTGTTGCATTCGATATAGAGAATTCAAATGCCATTTCCTTATTTTATCCCGTAAGGAAATAGTGACCCAGAAGGAAATTAAACCCTGAACTTACAATGCAAAATCAGGAAACCTAACCACTATTCCAACGCTCACTATGTCATGACTTCATACACATGTCGAGGACAATAAAAATGCGCACATTCAAAAAATTTGCTTATGTCATGCGATATCCAGAACGATGAAACAATTTGAATCTTCACTATATAGGGTTTTCCGAAAAGGACGGGCCGATGTTGACAGTCTGTGCAATAAAACTAGCTATGGGTGTGGTATAGGTATTAACGATTTTTTTATTTTATTTGAATTCCATTTATGCCATTATGTATGGAATAAGATATCGTTCTAATGTCCGCCGCGGCTTCGCACGGTGGCAGGGATTCGAGAGGTCCAATTTTAAATGACTCTGCCGCATAAATCCGGCTGAATTTGAGCGATGCCTGGGTTATGTTGACTTTGTCGGCATCAGACAAATGCGGCTTATTGTAATAGACTCGCGGTTTCAAAAAACCCCACAAGAAAAGTCTAACGGGGTCAAATCGCACGATCTTGGTGGCTAATTCACGTCACCTCCGCGATGGATAACCATACACTAACGGACACTCGTGTCGATAATAAAGCTTTAACGTACTACTCAATCGTGTAGCTTGCCATGGTGACTTGTAATCAGTGACTTAATAGTAAGCAACAGATTTGACAGTGGCTGCCAAAACGACATTGCTGCCACATACTGTCATCCCCGACCCACCCTTATTAGAAAACCCAGTACAAGGTAGGATATCAGGAACAAAAAGGAATATTATAGTTCTAGAATCATTGATAACCCTTTAAGAAATTTACTACATCTCTGCTAAGAGTTGCAACTATCAAAGTTGTCAAAGCCAACATTTATCAAACGTTATGGTGGCAGAAGAAGAATTAGAGTACCCGGACAATATTGCTAGAAAAAAACAGTACTGATGATGACGTCTCTTTCCTTCTTGGGGACTATGTATCAATAAATTTAAAATGGGTGCTTGTACTTTCTCATGTACTTAATTCTAGGTTTACACGGGCTTAGTAGTTAATGGCTAGTACTTGTCATTTGCACTAATACCTTGCGTGTAAACATGCTGAACCAGCATCTTATTGATTAGTATTAGTGTTTCAAATTGGTGAAACTGCCAGTGCAAGTGAATAGAAACCGTTCCTATTTACTAAGCGACAAGCGACTACCCCCACCGCAAATCCCAAGCACTTGTCCCTTGCTGGCTTGTGTGTACAGCCGCGGCAAGGGTTACTGACAATTGAAACGACAATTGAATACACGTGTCTGTTTACGTATGGCAGTAGACAGATAAAATTTCGAAACCACTATAAAATTAATCCGGGAATTTTAATCCGATAAATTTCAACCTAATCCACAATCGTTTCTCTTTTAATGCTTCTCTTGTAAGATTGTCTATCAATGTTGGTAAAATTATGTTTGAATAGTGTTTGAACACACTGCTCAAAATAAGGGGGCGGTGGTGTTCTGCTACTACCAACGAGTAAACGGTTAATTCTCACGATTACTTGACAAGCATTACTAAGTGAAAAGTACTAAGTGACAACTAGAGCGGCCAACTATAACGGGCGAACCCGTCCGAAGTTTTAACGATATTGGATCGTTCTGTTTCTCGCGAGGTGAGCGCAGAAGACTTGGGACGAAAACAATCCACTAGCTAGTTACACCGTTTCACCGCTTCGTAAGGGAGAGGACCGCGCAAGCGACCTCAAACTCGGAACCAATCGAGAGACCGGAGTAATCTGGTCATAATTGGAAGTAAGGGCGCGAGTGTCGGCCCACCAGGTAACATCCCTGGCTATCTCGCGGTTAAGGCGTTGGCCTCTTACGGGCTTGTGACGTAGCTAGATGGTGGACTGTTTATGTCCCAAGTCTTCTACGTTCACTCCAGGGAGATCCCTAACACTTCCTGAGGTGACGAGCTCGCCCGTTGTAGTCGACAACCCAAGTTGTCTAGTTACACCACTTGCCCGACAGAGGCCAACGCCTTAAGGCGAGGCAACAGGAAAGGTAACCGGCGGACAGCCTTGCCCCATGTCTACCCATTATGAAAGAATATCTCCGTCTAGAATTAACCTTCAGGATACCTCCAACCTCCCGTCTGGTCACACGTTCGAAGTCACTTGCGCGACCTCTACCTGCCGTATGTTTAGCGGTGATTTGGTTTGAATCTATCGCGGACTAAAGGCATCTGTTGCCCGGCTCTGAATTCAGGATCAGGTAGCCTAATGGTCATTTCAAGATTGGTTTACGACAGGTCAACATCCACCCCCGCTGCTTAGGAGACAGTATATTTCCATAGTCTCCAGACTCCTTCAGCAATTAGTCAACAGTGCGCAAACCGTGCAGTAGCGCCGGGATGCAACCCACCAGGAGTAACCGGTCCACCATCCGTGTGGCCTGAGACTCGAGAGTCTTAACCGGGGTAGCCTTCCGCACGAGGAGGCTTCTGAATAGGAGTTGAATCGTGAGTTGAGCCAATCCGAGAACAAAGTGGACCTTGCGGCCCAAGCTGCACGAAACCGTTCGCTTTCTATTAAGTGACACGTACTAAGTCCGTGTAAACCTAGCATAATTCGCTTGCCAATCGCAGGGTTAACACTAATAAACCCAAGGTAGTATAAACACTCGTCCGACTGTAAAATATAAACCCTCAGCTTGGGCATGTGGTGGGCATTGCAGGTAGAGCGTTCTGCGGTGGCGTCCGCGGCCTGTGCTGTTGCCCTTGTCCGCATGGCTGGGCGGCCGGACGAGCGGGCGCGGGGCGTTCCCAGACGGTCCGGTCCGGTTTAGCCGCCCGCAGCGCGCCGGGCACTGCGGTTTGTCTGCGCGCCAGTTGGTCAACGTTGCCAGCCTCACTTTATATTCTCAATGCCATCTACGGAGCAGGCAGGATTATTTTGTGACTTCAAAAGGTGTTATTAAAATATTTTACTTTACATTAGTGCAGTGTTATTCAACCTTTTTTAGATCGCGACCCCTTTATGGTAAAAATACAAATAAAACTCTTACGCGACCTCCCTTACCCTATGTCTTGGTTCTCTCAACCCCCTTAATCTTTTCTATTGGTATAACTATAAGCATTCAATATATTTTTTGTAACATCAAAGACGACCTTAAGAATCAACGATTATCGGCTAGAGATGCTCGAGACGTGGCAAAAAATCGTCAAGAATGGAAGCGAATCGTGAATGGAGTAGGAGATCCAGCGACAGCGACAGCAGCGTATTGACTGCGAGGGCGACCCCCTCCCCAATCGCCGGCTACGGAATAAATAAATAAAATAATAATATTTTTTGTAAAAACAACGGCGAAAACCACATTAATTTAAACAGTTTTTCCCTTTCGCTGCCGTTTTTTAAAAGAAATAGCAAAAAACACATAATAAATACGTTTCTATTGTATAACAAAGATTTTGTAATACTTTCGATTTTTATTTTTAGATAAAAGGGGGCGTCCCCCCGGGAGTATCTTCGCGACCCCCCCCCCCCCTCTCAGGTGGTCGCGACACACTGGCTGAAAAACACTGCTGATAAGCGAATACTGATTAGAGTGCTGTGTACTAATGGCTAGTTTAAAAGCGACACATCTGATTTCGATAATTTTTACATGTGGGAAGGGTTATAACGCTTCTTATTTCCTTACCCACTAGGATATACATTTTTTATAGATATAAATTTTGATACCCACTGAGATATATATTTTATATATTACACTTTGGCAGCTAAAATTCCACTCCTCCCTATTTTATTTTTATCAAGAATATGTATTTTGTTTTATTCAGTTTTTATTGTTATATTGTTTTTGTCAGCTTAATTACATACGTTAGTTATTATGTACTTGTACAATCTAAATTTAATATTCAAGAGCGAATTGGATTTGCCTCTAAAGTTACTGAATAATATTTAAAATAAAATAATAAATAAATAAATACATAATATAAATATCACCTACGTTTATATTATTAAAGAGGACATTTCCCTGTGAGTTTATTTCTTCGTGGAATATTTTCGCAGCGCGCTTCGAGTCACCTTATGGGAGCTCAGCGAAATTACCGTTCTCTTCTGCTTAATGATGAGCGTCCTATCTAACCCAATTAGCTTTGATGCTACGAATCATTCGCCATCTTTGACATTCGAGTATCTAAAACCGGATTATTTAATTTTATTTATTGAGTGAGTCGATGATATATAAATGTATTAAGTTATATGTAGGTATCTATATGAGGCCTAAAAACAAGAAAAAAGTCGGTTGTGTAATCCCGGTAGGTAGCCAAAGACTGAATTCATCTGAATATCAGTTTCATTAATAAAATCGATGCCCTCTCTCGGCCGGCGGACGAACCCGGTTGGTTCTACTGCAGCCGCTTAGGGCGGCGCGGGTTTCGCGGCTTATGTTAGGGTTTGGCCAAATGCCAACACATGGCGTAATATTTAATTAAAATTAGGATTTAATTATTATTAGTGTAGCTTAATGGGGAGTTAATGGGCTCTTGCTGAGTTGGTCACGAAGACCCATTCTGTTCAGGGTTGGTCACACTCACGGGTCAACACCTATCCGACGGCCTCCACGAATGAAGTGCGAGCCTGGGTAGGACTCTGGCCTTATGGTTAGTTTCCCCTGGGAATAAACCTTCTGGCGCTCCTGGACGGTCTGCGCACCGTGCGGCATAAGCCAATGGATTGCGCACTCTGACTAACAGTCGGGGGAGTCTGGAAGCAGTACTGTTTCCTATAGAGCGGGGGTGGTTGCGGACCTTATGGCGACTGCTCTTGAAATGACCATCGGCTAACCGATCCTGGGTGAACAGCCGGACAAAGGATGCCGTGGTCCGCGATAGATTCGGTATACACCGTTTCACCGCTTCGTAAGGGAGAGGACAGCGCAAGCGACCTCGAACTCGTAACCAATCGAGAGACTGGAGTAATCTGGTCGCAATTGGAGATATGGGCGTGAGTGTAAGCCCGCTGGAGTGTAAGCCCGCTGGGTCAGCCTCCTGGCTATCTCGCGGTTAAGGCGTTAGCCTATTACGGGTTTGTGGCGGAGCTAGATGGTGGACTGTTTTGTCTAAGTCTAAGTGTCTAAAGATAGAACGAGTAATCGTAAAAGCTTCCTGAGGTGACGGGCTCGCCCGCTGTAGTCGACAACCCTAGTTTTTATTAGTGTAGCTTGCTTGTGAAATATTACAACCAAAATTTCACAATGTGATTTTGGACCAACAAGGCATCTGTTTACCAAATACCGAGTCTCTAAGTCCAATATATCGGAATTTTACCATGACTAGTGCGCCCCCTAGTGGACCGTTTTCAACAACAAACCGATCTCATTCCAAATGTCATCTAAATCGGAATGAGCCTTTGAGCGGCGGAATACACAATATTACACACCGACAGACAAACCACAGTATACCCCAGGCAGTCGCATTTCTTAGAACAAAATTGAAATCCAAGCGAATACATCACGAGTCGTATGGGCTCGGATATGGTCGCCAGATGTTCCGCTACTCGGCCTACGCAGATATCCGAACGCTTGAAAACGTCGCCAGCCTTTACCTGGCCGTAATGCTAAACGTTCGCGTTCGTCGGGACGTACCCCTCTATCCACATTCCTCGCACCCCCTTCCCGCATTGCCCTGTAGCTCGAGAGTAAAGCTACTGGGGGCTAATTAAACGTCTAAGGAAGGGAGAGGGGGGATCAAAATGGATATTTTCGTCTTCACCTCGATTTTTTTAGCGCAGTCACAAAACTTTTCCTTGTGCCGGGAAAGTAATAATAATTTTATTATTAATAATAATAATAATAAAACGCTTTATTATTAAGAAGAGGCGATCTTATTGCCTGCAGGCATTATTTTAGAGCTAACCTATTCTTTCGTACATTATTTGCGAGTAGATGCTACATAACTTAACGTACCTATATAAAGAGTATGGAAAATACAAAAAAAGAGGATAGAAAGAATATAATCAACTCTTTGTGGGCATAGGATGTGCCACACCAAAGTAATATATAGGTCGAACCATTTTTCTAGGTCTCTCGCACACATGTGCAGATCACACGTATTGTATTTATTGAACACCAATGCACTGAAACCAGGTAGGTTGTAACACCTCTAAGAACGCTAAGTTTTAAAAAGGAGGAGAATAGAAAGGAAAAGGGAATTTATGTGGAAGATTTCAAATGTTCTCTGAACATGTTATGCTTGGCGCGGTTCTCACATTTTTCGGCAAAGCATTCCAAAGACTGGCTCCATGCACGGTCAAAGAGAATGATAAGAAGTCAGTGCTGTTACTAGGGATAGACAGTAACATGTTATTTTTTGATCTCAGAGGGCGTCCTGATGAGAAAGTAATAATATTGTAATATATTATGATGTTCATTTTTATTAATGTATATTTTATTACCGCTGCCCAGATTACAGGTTTAATTCTAATGAATTACGTCTAAATATTACAAAATCAAAAATAATTCCTTTTCGCTTAAGACCTGCCAATGTTGACTATTTAAATGAATTACACGACTATTTTGAAATCGACATCACAGAAGATATAAATTTTCTAGGATTAAGAATTGACAGTAAATTACAATGGAATGCGCACATCCAACAATTAGCTAGTAAGCTATGTAGCTCGATATACCCTATTTAAAAAATCAGAAGTCTTTGTGGTTTTGCGGCAGCCAAATCAGTATACTTTGCGTATTTTAACTCATTAATGACTTATGGACTACTATTTTGGGGAAATGCTGCAACCAGTAAAGGAATCTTTCTTTTGCAAAAGAGAGCACTGCGCAGCATGTATCAGGTAACGACTAGGACCTCATGCAAAGAATATTTCATCAAGGCAAGGGTAATGACTATGTATTCGGCGTTCATATACCAGTGTTTAATGTATGCTAGACAGCACCTAACAGAAACCCCAATTAATGCAGACATTCACTCGCATCATACCCGCGGTAGCTCCCTTTTATGCGTACCCCGAATACGACTGGCAAAAGTACAGGAAAGCTACTTGTACCTTAGCATTAAATTCTATAATCTACTCCCTACAAAATTTAAACAGCTGGAGGACATAAAATTTAAAAAAAACATCAAGGAGATGCTGATAGGCCACCCTTTCTATAATTTGGCAGAATTTGAGGGCCACGATTTTTCAAATATTGTGCCCATTTAAATTACTTAAAAAAGTAGAGCCTTATTGTCTGATTATTTTATATGGTCTTATATCTGTACTTTTAGTTTAAAATGCATAACGTAGATTTAATTTGATTATTTAACATTTTACTGACAATTTGAATATTACGATAAATAATTTTACTACGTATCTTTTCGAATCACTAACTACTTCAAATATTAAGCTTCTATTTTGATTATTTATATTTATAGTTTGACAATCTAGTAGTTAATTCTTGACTAACTATGTATGTTCAGTAAAAAGTAGTAGCGAAACTTACTACATAACCCAATTATTTTGACACGTCCAAGAGCGGTCTTTAACCGTCAATTGGACACGACGAAAATGTAATGTAATGTAATGTACTATCGTTTAAAATGGATTTTATTACTTTGAATTGTTTGACAAGCGACGTGTCCCCTAGCGATCGGCAGCGACCGCATTCTTCTCAAAAGCGCGCCGGCGTCTAAGCGAATACAAGAACCACAGCCGCGGCTAAATAGTAACATAGGCTCGCAGGTAACAGATAGCGCTAGCAAGTTTAGTCCGCAACTTTACGCGTGATGAATTATAATAAATAAAATATGGTTGATTTTAAATATTATTTTCTTCGCTTGTACCTATACGTGATTTCCGTCCAACAAGTCATCTGTTTACCGAACTTTTTCTCTAACTGCAATATTTCAAGGTTGAAGTATAACTAGCGCGCCTTCTGGTGGACCGATTTCAACTACATTTTTTTCAATTCTTGCCATGACCGAATCGGATGAAGCGTTTAGACGCTACCATAGAGGAATACACACACACAGACACACACACAGACTCACAGACAGACTTCAGTCGGATATATCCGTCTTCATCACGAATTTTTTTTAGAGCGTTCAACTAACGAAAGTAAAAATATTACCGCTGCTCAGATTTTTACCGTTTAAAATAACTTTTATTACATTGAATTGATTGACAGGCGACGTGTCGCCTCGGTAGCGATCGGCAACGACCGTATTCTTCTCAAAAGCGCGCCGAAATAAAAGCCGAAGCGTCGCCGCTAAGAGGCTTTTGTGCGAGTCGAAGCGCGAACCTTTCAGTTTCCGAGCGAGCGAATACGGACGAGAGATATTTATTTAAAAGCAATGTCGTCCCGGCGGATCCCTCGCGCACGGTTCAAGGATTTGCTTGCGACGCCCACCTGATTAAATTTTGCGGCCGCCCGCGCCGCGCCCCGCCTCTTGTATATTTGGGTTTTGTGTAAATATCGCACGGCCGCAAAGGCAGCATGTAAGCGCACCACAATGGACGCGGAAGAATCCGGAAGGTGAGAGCGATATGTATAAATAACCTTATCCTTCGACAAATGTTTGGCACAGTGACGAACTCGTCACCGCAAAGCCTTTCGGCTCGCAGATCGAGACCAGACGACGGAATTCGATTTTGTTTGGATCACTAAATAAATATCGGCTAGCCATGACATTCCCGGCAAGTAGCTAAGGACTGATTTTATATGAATATTATTTCATAAATAAAATTGGTAAGCGCTCTCTCTCGGCCAGCGGACGAAACCAACCGGGTTCGTACCGCACCGTACGCCCGAGGCATCAATATTTCATTCAAATATATGGAAGAATTTAAATATTATTAGCTTAAATATGAGGTATTCCAACCGAAATTTCAGAATATTTCATAATATGTGTACCAATTTCGATTTCGAGTCTTCATGAAGTCAATTCCAAAATTTCGAGACTGAAATATGACTATAGTGTTCCCCCTGGTAGACCGATTTCAACCACAACGCTCATCATTTTTTTATTTATTTATTGGAATTATCAAAATAACCATTTACAAGAAGTATGATATTAAAACGAATGGCTAAAACTTTCCTCTTTCATTCACGGGCTAGTGCTGCCCAACTGCGATATACCCGTTCCAGGGCAAGCAATTTATATAATTACATTTAAAACGAGGGTCGATGAATCAACCAAACACAATAAAAATAATAATAATAAAAAAATATATATAATAATAATAAATATATATAATAATAAAAAAATAATAAAAATTACAATATTATATAGGAAATAGATATACTAAATGCATTAGAATACACATATAAACACATACATACATATATACAATACACCCAAGGGTTAGTGGTTCAGCGTCACTAGAGTGGTTATGAATCGACACAAACTGGACTCTGTTAGTTAAATATCTCTGAAACCATTGGAGACTGGATGACATTACGCCTATCTTTTTAATTGTTGTAGTAACCTATTATGAGGCACCGAATCAAAGGCTTTCGCCAAATCTAAAAATACTGCCAGGCACTTTTCTCCCTTGTCTATGCCTTGCACAAGAAAATCCGTTAAGGTTGAGATGGCGTTTGATGTTCCTAAGCCTTCTCTAAAGCCAAATTGGTTGTCTGACAGCATAGCGTTTTCTCCTAAGAATTTCATTAATCTTAATTTAGCCACCTTTTAAATAATTTTCGACATTGTATTCAGTCAGTGGCGGATCCAGGATTTATGTTTGGGGGGGGCTGAGGGTCGGTCTCGCTAATAGCTATATCAGTAAACTAGCTGACCCGTGCCCGCTTCGTTGGGCGGTAAAACGTTTTACTTGTGATGAAATAATGAGTGTGGTTTGGTTAGTACTGAGTGCTATGATTTATTTCCTGACTGCCAAATGAAGGGTTATATTTTTACTGCAATGTGTGTATGTATTTGCATGCCAATTTGACTATATTACCGTTATTTGTGAGTGTTTTCTTGTGAGTTTCTTATTTGTGAGTGTCTTATCTCTTCAACCATTTATGCAGTAAAAGTGAAATTATATACAGTAAAGGGGAAAAGTCTTTTGTTATAAACACTTTAGACGATAAATTTCCTTATTTTGATAACAATTAATAATCGTTGATAATTATGACCAATAAACATGACCTAACGATTAAAATTATTTTTTTAATATGAAATACTACTTTTTGTGACTTAAATCGTCTGTGACTTTTTTGTAGGCATTATCAATCTCTACAACTTTCTCTAGAATTTAATCATATATCTCTCATCGTTAAGGCAGCGTTAGTTAGAAACGTTTTCGTTCGACCGTTTTTCCGACTTAATTTTGAAATCCGACTACCACGAAAAAGTCTTTTCATTTTTCGGATTTTTATATAGCCTATGACACTTAAATAACGTGGCTTTCTATTCGTAAAAGAATTTTCAAAATCGGTTCAGTAGATCCAGAGAGTACTTCATACAACATCACAAACTTTACCTCTTTATAATATTAGTATAGAAGTATAGATAGACGACACGGTCGCGGTTCCATACATATGTCGTATTATCCTTTAACTATTTATGCAGTAAAAGGGAAAAGTCTTTTGTTTTAAACACTTGTGACGATAAATTTATTTATTTTGATAATAATTCATAATTGTAGATAATATGAAAAATAAACATGACCTAACGATTTAAATTATTTTTTTAATTAGAAAAACTACTTTTTGTGACTTAAATATAAAAGTTAGACATATGCTGTCGCTGACTTTTTTGTAGGTATTATCAAGCTCTACAACTTTTCTCTAGAACTTAATCATATATCTCTCATCGTTAAGGCAGCGTTAGTTAGAAACGTTTACGTTCGACCGTTTTTTCCGACTTAGGTACTTTGGAAATACGACTACCACGAAAAAGTCTTTTCATTTTTCGAATTAATATATAGCCTATGACACAATATTTTGCTTCTTTCACTTTTTTTTATATATTTTTCATAATTAGAGTATGGCAACATTCAATCAGCTGATTCTGGGTTTTACTTAGTATAGAATTTTTTAGAGCTGTATTGGACAAATCTGAAAGTTTTGTTTATTTATGTTTTGGGGGGGGGCTTCAGTCCCTTAGCCCCCCCCCCCCCCCCCCTGGATCCGCCACTGTATTCAGTGTTGAAATAGGTCGGTAATTATTCATCTGCAGTTTGTCGCCCCCCTTAAAAGTTGGTATTACCTACTCTAGCAGTTTTCAAATCGCTCGGAAATACACAACTTCTAAAGCTAACGTTGATTATATGACTGGTGGGTACGCTTATATATGACTTAGTTATTTTTAATATATGGGACCCTAATTCATCATTTCCTGCTCCTGACTTGTTCTTTAGGCTTTCGATTACCTTTGTGACTTCGGCAGCATTAGTCGGTCTGAGATATAGCAAGGCCTGGTGGATACCAGTATCGTTACATGAATCGACTTCTTCATCCGTGACAATTTTTTTGGCTAACATAGGACCCACGCCATAAAAGTGTTTATTAATGTGATTTAGCATTTTTTTGTGTTATTTCTCAATTTGGATTTTGGACAAGGACGAAGTTTTTTGTTTCTTTAATTTGATGCTTCTTTTATTATTTCCCATATTTTCTGAGGGTCTTCTTTCGAGTTTGAAATTTGCGTTTTGTAGTATCTTTGCTTCGTTATTTCAATTAAATTCCTACATATATTTCTATACCGCGTAAATTTTTGTTTTAAAATGAGGTCATCTGGTCGCCTTTTTAAGGTAGCGTGCATTTTATCGCGTTTGTGAATACAAAAGAGTAGACCCTTAGTAATACAAGGCTTTAGTTTTTTGTGCTTGTGTCTAATTTTAAAGGTTTCAATTGACGTATTTTTATTTACTATTTGATCTAACGAAGTGATAAATGCCCGATATGATTCATCTGTACTATGCAGAGAGAGAACTCGAGACCAGTCGTGACTGCTAATGTATTTTAATATATTATCGTAGTTAATAGTTTTCTTTGTGAATTCATGCTTATGTTCAGCCTCCTTCCTCCCTTTCCCTACTTTAAAAAATATTGTATAATGATCTGTAGTAGAGTTTTGGAAGATGATAGTGGAAATCGTATTCTTAGAGCGAATCATCAATACAAGTACTACTATTATTGAATTCTCCCGTTGGCTGGACAACCTCTGGGCGGAGTCCATGTAGCATTAGAAGATTGATATATTGGTCAGCTTGGATGTTTGCCTTCCCTTCTATTGAAATATTAAGATCCCCATAAAGTAATATTTTTTTTACGCTTCGATTTTCAACTAAGACCCCGTCTAATTTTTTTATAAAATTAGTGATATTGTTATTGGATGGACTCCTGTATATACAGAGTAGAGTTCTATCAATATCAATGTTAACCTATAGACAATTTGCTTCAGGGAGATTAATTTCTTGGACAGACATATAACTAAAACCTTCTCGTATATACACTACCACACCATCATTCTGAGTGGTTTAGCGTTGTGTGGTAGCATTCATATCCAGGAATGTGCTTGTACCTAAAGTAATGTCCATTCCAGGTCTCGGTGAGTATTAGAATATCTAAGTCAATTTGGAGACGCTCTAATAGAATAATACATTGATCGTAATTTTTATTGAGACTTTTATTATTTAGACATAGACACTTGACTGTATCACCCTCGGGCATAATCTCTCTGCACAACAATACGTTTGATGTGACGTGTCTGTTTTCAGTACTATTATTTAAAAAATTCATGTAATCCATTGCAATACAACAGTAATCATTATAGTTTTGATAAGCAGTTTTAGCAACATTTTGTTAAGACTTTTAGTTAGTTTGTAGAGCGATATCATATCACAACCAATGCAGATAAAGAATATTGTCGATGTAGGGTATAAATATAAGTAGGTAGTTTTTAAAACAATCTCTAAGATTATACTGATATTCAAAAAATCTATGATAATGCCAAACTGCGGTAATACTTGTGTGCTAAAAAATAGATTAATATATACATTAATAATAAAAAAAAAAATAAACAATAATAATATCTATAATAATATAAATAAATTTAAACCTAAATTCCAGATAATTATAATAAGTATAGACTAATATCATTTTAAGTGTTAATTTGTTTAAACCATAAGTAGTTAAAGATAAAAACGGTCATGTAGATAATATAACTGAAATTATAGATCTAAAAAAGAGGCATTCTTTTTAATGAGGATTGGTTTATCGCCTTCCCTTTTTCTTAAATAAATCCGCCCAGCACCCTCCCAACAGTATTTAAATGATTTTTCTTTGGCAATTCTTTTTGCCATGACTCAATGATGCCTGCATGCCAAATTTCAGCTCAATCGGATCAAACGTTTGGGCGCTATTGTAAACGAATACACACAGACAGACACATACACACACACCCGTGCATGCGATGCCCACCTGATTAAATTTTGCGGCCGCCCGTGCCGCGCCCCGCCTCTTGTATATTTGGGTTTTGTGTATATATCGCACGGCCGCAAAGGCAGCGTGTAAGCGCGCCACAATGGACGCGGAAGAATCTGGAAGGTGCGAGCAATATGTATAAATAACCTTATACTTCGACAAAGGTTTGGCACTGTGACGAACTCGCCACCGCAAAGCCTTTCGACTCGCAGATCAAGACCAGAAAACCCAATACGCCTTTGTTTGGAACATGAAATAAAAAAAACGGGTTTGGCACGCCAAGGCTTTCCCGACAAGTGGCCAAAGACTAATTTAATCCGAATAAATTTCATAAATAAAATTGATGAGCGCCCTCTCTCGGCCGGCGGCGCAACCCGATCGGGTTCGTACAGCACCGCCCGCCCGAGGCGTCAATATTCCATTTCAATATATGGAAGAATTGAAATATTATTAGTGTAGCTTGAATATGAGGTATTCCAACTGAAATTTCAGAATATTTCACAATGGGCTTGATTGCGTTTCCTCGTGAACTAAAATCGGAAATTAGTCCATGTGAAAGAGACAGGCAAGCGGACACTAGAGCGGAATGTGAAATGAACGGTTGTCACTTTTTCGCATTAAAACTACCCACAAAAGATAAAGCATCTGAATCTAACACCGCACGAAATTTATTCAAATTTATTCGGATGAATATCGACAGGTAGTTTTTATCAACGATCGTTAATTTCATATTCCGCTCTAACTTATTGCTCTATCTCGTTCGCTTGAACTAATTTCAGTTTTAGTTTACAATGAAACGCTATCGGGTCTAATATGAGTACCAATTTCAATATGTGTACCTTGCCAAATTCTCAATCGGATCAAGCGTTTGGGCGCTATTGTGGATGAATACAGACAGATACACACACACACCCTTGCTTGCGACGCCCACCTGATTACATTTTGCGGCCGCCTGCGCCGCGCCCTGCCTCATATTTTTGGGTTTTGTGAAAATATCGCACGGCGTAAAAGTCAGAATGTAAGTGGACGCAGAGGCCAGCGAGTCGTGTGTGTGTTCGAAGTCACTATAGATGCTGGAACGGTATAACATTGAAGAATATCGCTTCGTTCCATCATCCCATTATTGGCTCTGGTGCTTGCTCCGGCTTAAAATGATGACACAATGTTTCACTCCCGTGACAATACGGGACAGGAAACGATATTCTTCAAATTGATGTCGGACGCATACACGAATCGCTGGCCCCAGTTCGAACGCGTCTAACAAGCAAATGGAACAGCGGTGAACGTTCGCGCTATTCATTTCTGATTCCCAATAGAGGGCACTACTATACAAACACCTACCTGCGTTGCTAACTTTCGCGCCATGCTGGTTATATCGTCTGTCTCGTTTTTATTTGATTGCCCCAATAAGATCGCCCACAAAAACACACTTCTAAAATTTATACTTTCCTGCTGGAGTGTTACTCTATATTATCGTGGAGGCGGTAACACTTTTACAATATCGAAACTCCCGGACACCCGAATGAAAGCGGCAGCACTGATAGGAAAACCCTCGGCAGGTAAAATAGAACCCACTTTATTAGCCCTCAAAGTAAACGGGCGGATAGCAGATACGTAACGGTATCTCTTTCAAAAACCTACCCGCGGGCCATGTACGCGGATAGTTCGAGTTGACCCATTACTAAAAGTGGCTCGCCCGTGTATCCCCCGCCCCGCACGGACGCTGTTTATTATGGAGAAGAGGCCGGTAATTCCCTGGGGCCGTCCGCTCAAGGAGATTGGAAGCGCGCCGCGGAAATGTTTCGCGCAAGAAATAAACTCGCGCGGAAAATGTAAATTTTAATAATGTGAACGTACGTGATATTTGCATTATACGCTGCTGTTGTGTTTCCGCACTTTCGCGATTACTTTAACAAATTAAATGCATGAAAACATTGTAATAATCTATTAAATGCATATTATTATATTCCATTACTTTCTATGGAGGGTAGTAATTGGGTCCGGGATGCTCATCGCCATCAAGTGTCCAGAGTTAACATTTATGAACTATAAGGGTAATTCTCAGTTGTTTGATATATGCTAAAAACAACATACACAAAAGTACGCCTGACATGCACGTACATGATCACGACACCCGAGGAAAAGCCGACATAGCCCTCCCCAAAATCGTTTTTACTATAATAAAAAAGTCAGTTGTGTATTTGACCTTTGAACTCTTTATTAAACTTTTAAGTCAATACCCAATTTAGAAGCAAGAATGTTCGAATATAAAATTAAACAATGGCTAATCACACAGGCTATTTATACAGGCGACTTCGAAAACATATTACAATATCTTTAATACATGTACTTATTATGAAATTATTGTTATCGCTGTAAGATAGATATATCTATGATTTTTATGTTAAAATATGCAAGATAAATCTTGTAGGAAGAAATTGATAATGTTTGATTATTCATTATAAATATTGTCGTTTTCCTTATGCGATTATTGAGCATTTATCGTTTATTTTGTCTGACTTTATTTATTATTAGTATTATTTTTATTGATTTTTTGTTATATTATTTTTATTGAGTTTTTGGCTATTGATTTAATTGTTTTTTTTTTTTGCATATTTGTTTCATTCATAATTTGATTATAAATTATTTGTGTTTTAAACATTTATTATTAGGACAAATCCAATTTTATTGGCGATTTTGGATGAATAAAATACCATTGCTTATTGATTATGTATGGAGTAAAATTCTAACTATAAAAATAAAGTTTTGGTACGATCGGTACGATCGGGTGGTTGTTCTTTTTATCAGCGATGCTTGTCAGTCAATCTACTCATTTTTCCGACTTTGACTTGTCAGTTGCTGCCGGCCTTGTCATTAATAGAGGATTCTGTCATTGAAACTTGTCTATTAGACTCATACGCCTTTTTAAAAAGTACGTTATAATCGATATGACTAAGCTATCTAACCCCCTGAAAATTGATGGTAAGAGTTTCGGACAGTAGTAGTTTTGGGTAATTTTGTAACCAAGTTACAAGAGGACATAATGTGAAGATCCCTAAGCAGTGTACTGTGTGAAAGACTATATCAGAAGATGCTATTTATCAGAAGAAGATTTGACTTTGTAAGACCAATTAGACTATGAGAAATCTTATCGTCATGTTTCGAGTTAAGAGATCGAATGCGGAGATTGTATGACGATACAATGTCTAAAAGTTTAGCAGGATGGCGGTCGTCCTTAAGAAATTGTTATAGTAATCGATAATTATTAAATCGCTATAGTTGGGCAGAAGGCCTCTCCCAATCAGAGCATAATATTTTGTTGTAATAAAATGTGCTCTCTCACTCCATGTGGGCATTTCCGGCTTGGCAATCGGGGTGTAATAAGGTTGGGTCGGTTGCGGTCTGCTCGAGTTTGCCGCACGGCTTAGTAATTCCGCGCATCCCACAATCCCTTCTGTTTTGAATCAGCCGCTCGAAAGATAATCTGTCACGAGAAATAAACTCATTGCCGTAAGAATAAAACCTCGTGGGAAAATAATTTATCACCGGACATGTACCGTAGATTAAACCATATGCCTCGAGTAATTACTAATTCAATAGAAGCCGGGTTGCGAATAGGGAGTGCCGGATTGCGAATAGTTGTCTCTTTTCCTTAACTTCTTGTCTCCAATCACTGGGTAAAAGCCTACCCTCGTAATTTCTGTCACAAACTTCTGGGAGCTAATGGGCCCTGTCATTAAGACTCATTTGTTCAGGGTCGGTCAAACTCAAGGGTCAACACCCATCCGGCGGCAAGTGCAAGCCCGGGTAGGACTCTGGCATGCGGGCCAGTTTCCTCCAGGAGTCAATTTTCTGGCGATCCTGGGCGGTTTGCACACCTAGCGGCGTCATCCAATCGATTGTGCATTTTGATTGTCGGCCAGGGGAGTCTGGAAACAGTACTGTCTCTTATAGAGCGGGGGTAGTTGCTTCACCTTACGGCGACTGCTCTTGAAACGACCAATTGGCTACCCGATTCCGGGTATCAGCCGGATAAAGGGAGCTGTGATCCGCGATAGATTCGGTAAACGTCGTATCACCGCTTCGTAAGGGAGAGGACTGCGCAAGCGACCTCGAACCCGTCACCATTCGGGATACCGGAGTAATCTGGTTGCAACTGGTAGTAAGGGCGCGAGTGTTGACTCGTTGGGTGACTAACCTGGCCATCTTGCGGTAAGGCGTTGGTCTCTTACGGGCATGAGGCGGAACTTGACGGTGGACTGTTTTGTTCTAAGTCTTCTGCGCTCACCTCACGGGAGACAGAACGATATATTTTGTTAAAACTTCCTGAGGTAACGGGTTCGCCCGTTGTAATTGACAGCTCTAGTTGTAACAAACTCCCTTATTTCATTGACCAAAGTCAGTATACGTGTCACAGCGTAAGACCGCTAATATCCAATGTCCAGATAAACCGGTGGCTGTCCACACACGTAGTAATGTCCGAAGTAATATCTCTTCGATCACACACCTGCGATTGTCGACAAACACATGGGTGATGGGTGTGTATTAGAGAGACATCGGCCGTGCATATAGAGAGATGACGGCATATCTACTAGTGATGGTTCTTTCCGGCTCCTAGTTTGAGCCCATTCCAGAGTCGATTCCAAGACCAGATTCAAAAGAGCAGGTTCTACTTCGAATTGGAACCCAACTAATGGCGCAAGGACTAGCTTTTCCCTTTCTGTTCCAGTTCTGAGGAACCGTTACTCCTTTGGTTATACCACTTCACCTCACTGCTGAGTTATTCCACTTCGAAAAACCAGCTCCTTTTTTCGAAGGAGCTGGTTCTTCAAAAGAAGGAGCGAAGAACCAGGCCCACCACTCCACTTTTTTCCCTCCGAGGAGCCGGTAACTAGAAACCTGTTATTTTGTGAAACGGCTTTTCAGTAGACAGTTTCAATTCATTCTGTACCCGAGAGCACGCGGGCGCAATGAATATTTCTTATTGATAATAAGAGATAAAAGATTTATTAATTAGTGAAACTAGATTTTGGTATGGCATAAATATCTTGGAATCTTATTTTTAAAAAAAGAGCCCCGAGTGGTCAGTATAGTTTTGGGGGGAAAACGGATTTCTTACCGGTAGAGGGTGGAGTTCAGAGCTCGGGTGCACCCAAAATGATCTATCACTAATGGTTATATTTATGTATTTATGATTTTTATCATCCGCCATAAAATATGACTATTAAAGGCGGTATTTGACTAATATTGGTCGATATCATTTAGTATTTTTTTCCCGTGTTTCATTTTGCAATATTAAAAAATATATAGATTTAAAATTCGCAAATAATATTTTTAATAAATACAGTACAAATTTATATACCAGAAAATATTCCATATATTTCTTTTGCAATATGAGTTTTTTAATTACAAAATAAAGTATCATACAAATAATGAGTGCGTTTATTTTTTGTTTATCATCTTGGTTACACAAAATCTTATTATTTAATAGGTAATACAATTTAATTTAGGTATAGTCTTTATTATCACTGAAATATTAATTTATTTTATTTGGCAACCCAAATTATTTAACTAATGAATTCATATATGTATTTTTTGATGTTGGTTTTAATAAAAATAAGCAAAAATATTTTTTTCTTTTTCTCTTTCTTAGTCTAACAAATCTAACCATATAGTGCCCAAAATAGAGACTATAACAATAAAATGTGTAAATTTTCATTACCCATACCATATCACGTTTTCTTAAAATGAATTGAATTTGATTATCGTCGTTAATTTTATTTTAGTTTAATTTTTGTACGACAATATACACATTTTCATACATGGGGAAATATACATGTTCTCAAAATAAAAATAATTTTTGTTTTTGTACGCTCTGTACTGCTACTAAAATGAAAATATATTATGCTCTGGGCAATTTACGGTATTATGTAAGTATGCTATAATGTATGTAATAAATAAATAAATGTGTGGGTGTGTGCTATACATCATCTATTTTCTATAAAACCACACAATATAAAATTTCACTATTTTTATAATATTGTATTTTTTGTGAGCTGTTTTATAGAACTAATAATAAATCTGTGATCAGTGTTTTTTTTTCATTACCTATTTCGAGTTGCGAGTTAGGGTTTTTGAATGGACACACGCAAGGTTCAGCTTGCTATGAGGAAGACTTACTTACGAATTTGATTTTCTGTGTTCTTCGATCCCTGTTCAACGATTTACTCCGCTTTTTCTTGGCGTTGGCTACGATTCACTAACGCAGCTGTTGCGTAGCATTCGGAATTCCGGTCAGGCACTGATTGAAAGGCACGCGTCGCTCTCGGGCGCGACAAAAATAGTGGAGGCTCGCGAGGTAGCTTGATTTATTTGAAGCTTAGGACGCGCCGCGGAAGCGACTCTCGGCCGATAAGCAAAAACGCCGCCAATAACTCAGACGGGATCGCCGCTATGACACGCCGTAACGAGCCTTTCAATAATACAAATGGCCGAGACGCCGTTAAGCCCCCGAACGTGCCCCACAACAAAGGCGCCTGCCCTGCGCCGCCCGCGCCAGCCTGGGTGGAACGCCGAGGGATTGCTGACATCAAGGACGCTCGCGACCTCCGCCGCACGGTGGTCAATATGATACTCACTAGCGTGACAAAATTACTTCGAGTGACAAAATAAAATTTTAGAAAAGTATGTTGTAAGTATATCATAATAATATTTTGTTACCCTTTGATGTCAAATGGTCTATATTATTTAAATATCTGAACACCATTTAATATGGCAACAGTTCAGTGGAAAATAAAGAAACGGTTGTGTCACCCTAAGACTTTCCCGGGAAGTAGACAAGCCCCTCACAAAAAACACCCCTCCCCCGTGCGCCAACCCAACCTCCCCGCCCACCAATTCGTAAAATATGTGTAGTATGTCCCGTGGAATTAAAATGACGGATTTTAAATATTATATGCATCGCTTGTATACGAGATATTCCAACTAACTTCACAACGTGGTTTTGGTCCAACAAGGCATCTATATACCGAATTTCAAGTCTCCAGCTCCAATATTTCGAGATGGAGTGTGACTAGCCCGCTCCCTGGTGGACGGATTTGAACCACAATCTTTTCAACTCTTGCCATGATAAAATGATGACTGCATACTAAATTTTACCTCAATCGGATGAATCGTTTGGGCGCTATCACGGAGGAATATACACAGGCACACACACAGACATACACACAGGCTAACAGACAGTTTTCAGTCTGGAAATGATCTTAATCGTCTGCGGGAAGAGGGAGGGGGGGGGGGGGGGTAGGTTCCAAATGTATATATATACGTTTTCATCTCGAAAAATAATTATAGCGCGTTCACAATATTTTCCCTCTGCCGGGAAAGTAAAAGTGATAACAAAGTTATCAAATATTTTATTCTATATTTACAGTGGGTTCCTCCAGTAATTGCAAAACATCCTAAGTAATTGCCACATTCTTATCACTCTTGTTTTATCATTTATCTTGTAGCACCCAGCTTCAATGAACAAGGCACCCTTACTGAAACATGGAGAGATATATTCAAGTGATATAATTAGAAGTGGTGGAGATATATATGTATTTTTAAATGTGGTTATGTTACTGTTAAAGCAACGTAAACAACGTTTACTCACTTGTACATACAAATTCTATGGCCCGAAAGAGGTTTAGCAATATTACGTACCAAAAAACCACCGGTACAACAGGAAGCGACTTGTCTCATAAGATGTAAAACTAGCGGGCGCGCCCGAGACGCCGCGCCAATTTAACCCTGGACCATGAAACATATTTTATCTTATAACTTCAAAAATCATTTTATAAATTATAGAACACGAATATATTATATTTTTCTCATGTTATTGAGACATCAGTGTTTCAATATTAGCAAAAAAAATATCATGGTTAATAAATATCTCGTATTTTTTTTTAAATATCGCCAATGAGCAACACAATCTGGTGATTTTAAATAAATAAATATAACATTTTTGGCGACTTTTTCGATGTGATTTTTTTTTCTTTTAGTAAGTTTTTCGTGCGTATGATTTCTGAGTACAATAATAAAATAGTAAAATTTTGGAAAAAGTTGTGACTTCGCAACTTTATGGACCACAGGGAACTTATTTCCCATCAATTTATACAAAGTCTATTCAAACAATTTTTAAAAAAACTTGACATACATGTTATTTACATCGTCCTTTAACAGTTTTATATGTCAAAAATTCCCATACTCTACAGCAAACATAATGGTCCTCAAAGGATTAAAGTGCTGCCAGACTAAGTGCAGGATACATCCGCGTCTTTAATTTCATTTCGCGATACTATAATCATTTATGTAAATTATGAT
Organism: Micropterix aruncella; assembly: GCA_944548615.1. Taxonomy (NCBI): domain Eukaryota; kingdom Metazoa; phylum Arthropoda; class Insecta; order Lepidoptera; family Micropterigidae; genus Micropterix; species Micropterix aruncella. The sequence continues at coordinate 20,410,042 of OX155951.1, read as the reverse complement.
GCTGAAATTACTTTAAATAAATATTTTTAAGACGAAATTTTGTAACGCTTTTTCCCACATATTGACCACAGTGCGCAGCGCCGCTCAAGTGTACCTCTTGGATAGGTTAGCCGCTCCAAATAGCAGAATAGCTGCAGTTGAAAAGTGTCACCAATGACATCTCTAAAATAGTGTTTTAAAAATTCAAGCCACGTGTGAAAAAATCCATTACACGTGTCAAATTTTATACGCCAAGTTTTCGACATTTTCAGCCATCTTTACTGCTACACGTCGGTTGATGCTCACTCTTCAACATTTGGAGCGTTATGTTTGTCATCGAAAGCAATAATATTATTAGCAAATCCCAAACAATTCCGTTCATTTGTTCCTAAGAAAAATCGCTCACCTCCCTCGATTAAAAATATAACACTTTCAATAGCATTAAAAAGTTGAATTAAACCCTAAATACTAGGTTAAACCAAATAATCTTAATCTTTTAAAATTGATGATTCCATTTCATATTTTTTGGTTTACACATTATTACTTGCAAATGAAATTAATAATGTATACGTATATCGTTTAACATAATAACGTCATTATAACGTCCATTATGGTTTGAACTCTACCCCTTTCCTGAAAGCGTTGCATTGTTACGATAATTACTTGTGGTTTAATTATTAAGGGGACAATCTGTGGGGTTTCTGCCATTTTTATTAAAAACTTCGTTTAGACTGAAAATATGGTTTAAATTTCTGAAAAAACACTAATTAATCTGTTGAAGAGTGGCTTCATTATGATTTATAGTAGTTATTTCGAAGAAAAATTATAAATTAGCATAAAAAAATGTGTAACCTAAATTTACAGCGTAAAAGGGGATTTATTACAACGCTGGCCAGAGTATAAAATATTTTGAAATAATACTTAATCCATGTAGAGGTCCTTAAACCGCAGAAATCTGAGGGGCCCCTATTGCATATCTCGGGGCCCTCTCGACTGATATAAATGATAATAACCTTATAGAAAGACGCTCGAATGTAAAAAAAAACACGATCGTACGGTACGATCGTGTACGTTTGTACCGGCAAAGTGTACCGGCAAGTGTCAAACATTCTGAGGACGATATAGTAAATATAGAATAGACGTGTATATAAGGAAAACCCAATCGCACTGGCAAAGTGCGATAAACATTTCTGACAACGCTTATGTCGCGTAGCAAAGACGCGCATATAAACAAAATACGATCGCACAGGCTGACGATAATTTATAACAATTTATTGATGTATTGGTTACACACACATTCAAATGCAAGAGCATAAAAGAAAAGAAAATAATGTACAATTTATGAAAAACCTTATATGCTACATTTACGTTATCAAATGTTACGATAACAGATGGAACGGTCCAACCGGGTCCTTGCGCCGACCGAGAGAGGGGATTTTATTTATTAAAGAAATGATTTTAATATATGACGGTACGAATTATAAAAGCAATTTAAATCCTAAAAGTATTGTGCCGGACCCGCGCTTCTTAGTAGATTCTAAAGCATTGCATAATTTTGGTTTAATTAGTCGTATATGTCAACGGCCGCGGATTTACGCATGTCACGGGCAGTAAATCGTGACCATTTCCCTAATAGAGCGCTGGTTTTACGGTTGAGCGTACACCATTAATTCGGGGCATTTCCGGATCCGTACGAGGTACGAGTGGCCGAAGGAGGGGAGGAAACTGGGGAGAGGGGGGGGGGGGGAGAGGCTGGTCGCGATACGGATCGTCCTTCATCTGACTCGGCGGCAATCTCGTCAGTCGCCAGTCGCCACTCCTCGGCATAATTTAATGTTCGCGAAAGTATGGCGTCGCTATGGTAACGGGGCCATGGAAGCGCCATGTCGACTGCCTATTCTTCTTCTTACATATTAAATCTAAAGCTACGGTCTGGAGATCACGTCGTGTAACTGTACTGCATGACTTCAGCCGCACCGATTTGTTCGTTATACGGGAATGGTCGGGGCTTGCGTCAGCTACATGCGGTATACACGGGGAAGAGATGTGTAAGTTTTTTGACTATATGAGAATGTATAGGAGCGCTGTTATGTGCGATGACATTTGCATCGAGGGCGTACGGTATACGCGAGATAGAGTGAAAGTAGAGAGTCAAGCTTAGTCAAGTACCATTGCATCCAACGTTTTTATGAATACAATGCGACACATGGATTTTGTGAAGTACTTATATTTAGACCCGATTTCATGATCAAAATCATCAAAAATGTACTTCTTTTACTAAATGTGTTTTTCTGTATCTTATTTATGTATCATCTCTTTTTCTCTTTCAATTGGATGGAGTTCATTAGGCTGCAATAAGTTGAAAGTAGGGGGGGGGGGTTGTGTATGGGGGAGGGATGTTTGGGGAAAGTGGGGGTGACGGTTGGGAGCGAATGAAAAGAAGGGAGTCCGTAGAGTACGGAAATTAAAACTAGGTGGACATTAAAACCACGTAGGTATACCTCGGAAACGGTATGAGATATCAAAATTGTGGTAAAAAATCTTCCCGTTACGGACGGCATTTTTTATGCTAAGGCTAATTTAAATGTTTGTACTCAAAAAATAAATAAACCGAACTCTTAAAAATACTGACTCCACGTTACATTTGAAAACACCTTCTTATAACACTTACGTTGTGTTATTGTGGCAATCCCTACCCCCCTCTCCCCTTCTGGTATATAGTATCTCAATCCCCAAAGTATGAGTATATAATAATCTAACCCGTGCGACACGATCTCCAGAGCGAATTCCTGTAAATCCTTGCGGCATTGCGTCATTACGTCACTACGCGGTTGCTTTACAGCTGAAGCACAGAAACGGGTTACGAAATACGATGAACCTTAGCGATGGAGAATTTGTAGATACAAGATACGAATCAGGCGTTAAGGAACAAGTTGATATGCCGCAAAGAAGGCACATGTCCAGGAATGTGCTTAAAAAAGAAACAAGCATACCTTAGAAATAAAGATGATTCGTTCTGCCGGTAAAACTTTATGTATCTAGTCAGCGAATTATGTACCACATTATTTATTATCTAGGTTTTCAGTTGCGTTACGCGGGAAATAAATGTCTGTTTTAAAACTTTTTTTTCCTTTGTTTTCAATTAACAAATTCCATTTTGTTTTACATGAACCGTGCGGTGCTTTCATGTCAAAGTAGCTTCAGCTTAAAATTGTTAATAAATGTTGTAGCTGGTCGAAAGCGTCTACGAGTACAAAGTCGATTAATGTTAAAAGCGATGGCGCCCGAAACGCTCAACCCATATTCCAGTCACGCGACGCCTGAAATGTGATTATGAAATGTTAAATTGCTTATTTTTCCTGTCGCCATTCCTTGTCTGTGCACGTTTCAATTAGAGTGCACGTGTCCGCCGGATATTCGCACTTAGTTTATTGTGTCAATTCAAATTGAAAACATTATTCAAAAGGAAAACGATAAGCCTGAGACTGTAAGATTTGTTTATGAGACATGTAAAAAACGAGATAATTTATGTTGTGCAACTGCTTAGTAGCTTGCAAAATGTCTGTTATAATAACAAAATCCTTATGGCACAATGATTCACAAACCTTAGGGCACAAACTTTATGGCACAAAATCCTTATTGCACAAAATCCTCAAAAATATATTTTGTCTAATTTAAATAGCACATTTTACATACCTACTTTGAAGAACTTTATCATAGTGGAAATTAGGATTTTTTACAATCAAATGATCTTGTAAGATAAATTTTATTATATTTTTAATATAGATCTTACAGTGTTGCAATTATCATTCCAACTAACTACGTGAATGGCCTCTCGATGATTTTTAAATCACATTTTTTTATTTTACATCCCCTTCCCCATCTAAAAGAGGGTTAACTCTTCTAATATCAGATATTCTGGTTTCGACTCAAGACGTGTGCGCTGGCGCGTATTTGCAAACTTATACAGAGTGTGTTTTAATTAACCGGCATACTTGATGGGGGTGCATTAGTACGAGCAAGTAAGCAACTTTTGATAAAAAATTGTAGATAAAACATTTTTTTTTGTTTTTTTGAAAATTTTAAATCGTTTATTTTTGGAAAAATAGTACCTATAAAAAGCGTTGAGCACGAAGCGCTAATATTTTTAATAGGCAAAATATCGCTAATAAACATTATCACTAGATATCACAGCCTGCTCAAACTCCTGTTAAACTTTTATTTAACAGTCAAGTTCTTCAAACTTTAAAATAAAAAAAAACCTAATACTTTTTTTTTTGGATTTTCCAAAAAAATATATTAAAAGTTGCTTATTTGCTCGTATTGATTCGCCTTCTTGAAGAATGCCGGTTATTAAAAACTCAACATGTGTATTATCTCTTAAAATGCAAATATTATCCTTTTCAAAGATAAAAGATGCGTGCGTAGTTTCAAGTGCGTAGTTTCAAATATAAAAGATCCCATAAATGCGACCTCCTGCCTTAATTTTGCTTTACAAGCATACAGTATCTCGAGCAGGTTCTAAAAAGTCTTCTTCTTCTATCGTAATAGTCAACTACTATCTCGACGTAGCGGTGTCGTCACGGAAATCGACCCGTTGTATTAGGAGTACGGGGTTAGCATTAGGAGTACAAACATACAAGCTATTTTCTAGATTTTAGCAGCGAACAGATCCCGTGCTCAGCAGTATTTCGTAGACCTTGTCCTTTCGCGCAAGACCAAAGTTCGGCGCAATTTCTTCTTCTCTGCGCCGAGTAGAACTAACCTAATTACACAGTTCTAAATTATATTATGCCGAAAATTATGTTATATATGCCGGAAATTATATCGGGCGAATTATGTCATGCCCGAAACGAAGTTGTTCCCCTCGGATGAGCGAAGCTAAGTTTTATTAATATTTTAATATCGTTGTATCTCAACAATGGCGTGGCGTTCTTGGAGAAACTATCTCGCGCCCATCGCGCCCGAATGGAATTAAATTTAAATTTGGGAAATGTTTAAAATTATTGCAGCGCAAGACGGCGAACACTGCGAGGGTTCGCGGCAAAGTTTTAGCCGTAGAATTAAATTGTAGAGAGAACAATGCGGAGATCTCGACGGGTGGAGTCGGCCCATAGAGACCACCGCGAGCCGAGGTTCACCCTCTTTGCAGAATCTATACCGACTTGATTTAGGCTTATCACAAAGCATAGCCTATCCGATTGATATCATGGCTACTTTTTCTGGACTAGACATACACGATCCAGTTTACCGTCAAGTTTGCAGCGAGCTTGAAGCAACAACCGGTAAACTCGACGGTGTATGGCTATCAATGTGCATGACAAGTCTACGGTGAGATCTCGGAGCAATGTGAAATGACAAACGACGCGACCTCCCGGTGCGAATGCTAGGACAAAACTGGCTGGCGGCCGCTATCGACTGCGTATTTAAGTAATATTATTGATATACTAGGTATGTTGATGAAAATTTTGAAACAACAATTTTATAAATCATTAAATTTTCTATAATTTGGTGAAAAATCATCAAAATCGCTTCAGGCTTTTGAAAAAAAATTCTTGCGTAAAATAATAGGAGAGAAAGGATTTTTTTGTCAAAACTAGCAGTGATAATAAACAAACGAAACAACAAATTTGTTTTTGATCATATTACACATACCATAAAAAAAAACATGTATTTGGACCATCCATTTAGGTAAAATTGGCGTTCAAAGATAGGTCTATTTTGCAGTTTAGCCTATCCTATCACCTTAAAGCAAAAATTGGATTTCGATTCTGCCGACTTGATCAAGTTTGCAGCGTCATGTAAACTTGAACGTGTGTATGAGCGGTCAAGTATTCATGACGTTAGTCGGCATCGAGGAAGACACGCGTACGCACGTGACGGTGTTTTAAATAAGTTTTTTCATTCATTCGTACATAATTACGAAAATCTTTTGGAGCAATCGTCAATTCTTTCACTAAATTTTTATGATATATTTTTTTCGTTTCAATAACCATTTTTCGCACCATACTGAATGATCTCTCCTTTCTGTATTCTTAATTGCGTGCAATAAACCTAGGATGGCTAACGCGTCGTCGCCTGTCATTGGTGAAGCCATGGTTTCAACTGGTGCGGCACCATGCAAACTAGACGGCAAACTTGAACGTGAGTGATCTATATGGATGCACTGCAAAGACGCCACTTTAAACGCGCTGCAAACTTGACGATACACTGGACCGTGTATGGCGGGCTTTAGTGAAGCTTCACACGTGCCGGTTGAATTCACCCGGCATCGGTTCGAAGCCGGGTAGTGAGTGTTCTGTTGTATGAGTAAGTACCCACAGTTTCAGACGAGCCAGACAAATCTAGCCGCCGAGTCGGCCTGACCGCTAACTGCCGTATAGCTGTCGGCTACGCTAACGGGATCATCCGGAATCGGCTATTGGGTTGACTTCGGTGGGTTATGGATTTATTGACGCGCACACAAACGTCGTGCGAGTCAGCTGGTGACAGCGATCGAAGGCGTTTATATACATTATTTCAACAAAGGCGGAAGTATTTGACATGAACGTTTTGATTATCTTGGTGGATTCTCGCCCCGTCTTGTGGGCGTTGTGGGACAGTACTGGCACGACCACACTGTGGACCTCCGCCTCGAACATGATCTCTTCGTTTAGCAGAAATCGGTTCGAAATCAGTTACGTATGAAAGCTACGTTAACCGGTGCCGGCCCGATGCCGGGTGAATTCATGCGGCACGTGTGAAGCTGCACTTAGTCAGCAAAATTATGCTGAAGTAATCACTGCCATTGAAAGAAAGAAGCCAAATTCAATGTAAACAAATAGACATTTTATCAGAGAGGCATACAAGTAAAGTACCAAAAGGTTTCTTCAAACCTCACATTAAAATATCATACAGTGCTAGATCGCATCTCACAAATGAACAGATTCAGCCGTATCTGGGTAAAGAGATACAGTGGAGTACAGTACAAGAATCAAGAGGCTGTAAACCTAGCGAGAAGGAGTTCTACATTGGCGTGCTCAAAACTAAATTAATATCTGATATGTCAAGCATTTATCTTATTACTATGAATGACTTTTACAATGTCTCCTATCACTCTGGGATTCAAATTCCAAAAGAAAAACGCTAAATGACGTTAGAAATTAATCGAAAACTATTTGTACTTCATTCTCTTTCATGACTGTTTCTCAATTTAAGGCGAACTAATTATGGCTTTATATACAAACATTCTGGCATTGATAAATTTGGAAATGATTCACCCAATCCTGGAACCTATTTTATCAGAATTTTGCCTCAATGGTCTCTTACTATTGAATATGCGCTCAGCATTAGGAGAAAGGTATTGATAATCCGCTCCGCAATTAGAAAATTACTTATTTCCAAGGTACTGAAACAGGCTTTGTATACTCGTATATACAGTGGCATGATTTTCCTTCTGCAAATAAGAGTCTTCTGCAATAAGGATAGTCCCTTCACCATCGGTGACGTCCAAAATGTCATCAAAAAGTTTAATAAATTTTCACGCTCATGATTAAAATCTCTCTTTTGGTGCTTTTTGTCCCAATCGATTCAGTTTTCCATCAGCATCAAATCTTCCATCAATTTTGAGAAAATGCAATTTACTCAATAATTTAATAAAAATCGGTAATTTAATAAAAACCCCTTTCAACGGGTTCTCTATTTGCTATAGTTTATGATTACTCGTAATAGCACTTTTATAAAACTTGCCCTGTATATACGTCATGTCAAGCTGAAAGTTTCTGAATGAATTCTTTAATAAACAATTAAAAATATATATTTACAATAATTTAAATAAGAAGTCATAGGCTGTAGTATAAAGTTTTATTTAGCTGTCATTTATTTTTCAATGTTGCATCATTTTAAAAATTACTTGTCTGAAATACGATGAATTAACTTCTTGAACATTTTCGCTGTATGATTTTCTACTTTTTTCAGTGTAATTTCACAGCTCCGCAGCTCGGCTTCGCTGCTTCAACTACTTTTGGCGATGAAGCACCAAGCAAAACGACACATCATAGCTCGTTTGTAGAATTTAAACGCGATCGTGTTATTTTCAGAGATGAATGTCGTGAAGGTCGCCGGGCCACCGTTGTAAATACACAACATCAAAAACATCGATGCTGGGCGCCGTATGACCGAAACAGGCAGGCATGTGTCATTTAATGCGGGCGTATTTAGGCATAGGTTTTCAGGTATAATCAATCCTATACAAACATTTGGCTATGAGAAAACTGTGCTCGCGGTGGATCCCACACAATTTCAATGAGGCTCAAAAAACGGGACGCGGCACTTGGTGCAATGCCATGCTTACCAGATTCAACGAAGGGGCATCAAATTTAATGAGGAACTTAGTAACAGGTGACGAAACGCGGATTTAAAGCTGCGACTCCGAAACAAAGCAGCAATCGACATTTCACCTTCAAGATGAGCAGAACCCAACCAAAGTGGACCGCATGTAAAGTACCGAGAAGCGGTAGTGATCGCTGCTTTTTAAAGTAAAACTGGACACGAAGATACTCTTTCTTTGGAGAGTCGTCGCTATTGTCGTCGCATTTGCTAGCCGGAAGTTATTGTCGAACTCCGTAAAATCAATCGTAAAAGCTGCACCATACTATTTCATATATTTTAATATCATCGTTTACGATATCATTTTGCATTATAGCATCGTGATTCACCCTGATATCATCGTTCCCCATGATAATGCCAGCTCTCATACGGCCAAACAGACAAACGTATTTTTGAAGGCGACAAGCGTAGAACTCATGAGCCATCCTCCATGGAATCTCGATTTTGCGTCATGTGACTTCTTGTCGTACCCAAAAATTAAGAACCAATAACGCGGTCAACGATTTTCATTGCCAGAAGAGGATGTCGAGGGAGTAAAAAAACATGTTTTTATGGTAACTAGGAAGGAGTGAAATAGATGTTATGAAAATTGGTTTATATGTATGAAAAAGTGTATTAACCCTCATGGAGTGTATTTATTAACAAAGAACGAATTTCTTTTTGACCATTTATTTTATTTTTCCAAGCTTTAATTTACCTTACAATGTTTGCTAGTTTACTTAGCTCAAATCTTGGAAGCTGAATTAAAACCACTTATTAACCTATCAAGTTCAAATTGTACACGTTGGTTCTGTTCCGATGACAATGAATTTTTATGGTGGACATGATTCTACACCAAGGATCGGCTCTTGACGAGGGTTCTCTTCCACGGTCAACAGCATAGACACACAATTTTATATACGCATTCAATTATGATAGCCCGTTCTAAATTTCATCATGACATGGCTGTTTCACCCATGGTTCGCTTCCAAAGAGGGATATCCGAAACGCTCAACGGCACAGAAACGATTTTTTTTATACGCACTCAATTATGATAGCTCGTTCTAAGTATTACCGCGATAGCACTGCTGCACACAGGGTTCGATTCCAACGAGGGGATTCCTCCACGATCAACAGCACAAACACGAAATTCTATACAGCATTCAATTTCGATAGCCCATTCTAACTTCCACTATGACATGGCTGTTGAACCCAGGGTTGGCTTGGGCATTTTAATAGAGTATTTTAATAAAAGCTCGTTTTTAAATATGTGTTTCTACTATTAATTTATTTCTTATTTATTCCGGAAACTTTCAGTGTGACCCACGACAATAGCGTACCTATTCAATTTCCGTGACCCATTTTCTAACAGCGCGGCCTCTCAGCAGAGGAATAAGGGTATTTCTGTGAACAAGATTAGACGATTTGCCGTGGAAACTGCTTCATTAGGCGTCTCCTTACGGGCACACGCATCTGCTGGGGTCATTCGAAAGCAGATATGGGCCATGGCGGCTCCCATAGATCGCAGGCAGCAGTCACCTGTCTCAGAAGAACGCCTCGTCGCGCTTCTAAATTACATTTCCACCCTTCGCACATCGAGCGACTAATCTAAAACGCCTCCCTCCGCTCCAATCCTTCTCCACGGCGAACTGTGTCGCATTATCTCAGGGGCGGTTTTACCTTATAAGAAAGTGAGTGTTCAGATGGCGTATATTATTTATCGCTCTCCCGTTTCAAACGCGATGTAACTCAAAAAGCATAGTATTTTTTTCCTAGAAGGTAAAAAAAAGGCCAATCCCTGTTCCGATGATGCTTTTACAGTTAAGAGTTTACAGCTTCTTTGTTTACGTTTATTTTACAATTTTCTCTCAAACATCGCATATTAGAAAAATGGAAAAACTTGAATTAGATATTTTGATAAAATTTTTATGACACTTTATTAAAAAATATATTAAAATATTGCCAAAATTTGTATCAATACGCATAAAAAATAAAAATACGGCCACTTGTTGCATTTTATTGAACCACTACAAAGTTTATTAGTAGTAACCGTTACAGTGCCAAATATATTTCGTCAAAATGTTTTAAAATGCCAAAAGAGAAGTCTATTTTATAGATAATTTATATAAACAAGAAGAAAAAAAATATCGGTGTTTGTAGAAAAAAGTGGAGCCAAGAAAGATAGAAACCAATTTTAATAAAAAAAGATGAAGCGTGAACACGACCTTCACCAACGCGCGCCAAAAGTAAACTACAAGCCCGACGGCGCTATTCGGCACTAAAACGAATAATATTGAAATCGATTTGAAATGAAAACTTTAAAAATATATATCGGAAATTGAAGGACGCATACGATGAAATATTTGCCACGGAACCAATATTATTGAGAATATAGCAAAACATACTAGGAAGCTGATGACCTATTTTGAAATAAGAGGAATATTGCTATATACTGCTTTACTGAGGACAGTCTTCTAGATACGTACTTGCATAGACACTGAACAAATATGAATATATTGGTACCCCTGCTATTCCTGCCCAAGTATTGTAAGTTATTTTTTTTATGCTTTGCCTTAGTCGTTAATTTTAAAGAAATCACTCTTTATCAGACGTTTAAAGACATTTTTATATATTACACGTATGTCAACTATAAGTATATCCGATTGGTTCTCGGTTCAAAATACACCATGGCAGATATAAAAGGATAAACAAAGAACAAATATGGCACGAGGACAAAAAGACATCAAAGCTCAAATAAAAATGAGGACTGCATAATGGACACCGACACCTATAGGACATATCTATAATATCGACATTATGTAGGACCAATACATCAAAACGTGCTTACCACACATAGGTCAGACCTCGAACTGGACCTAAAACTAACCTAAGAGAAGTGTTGCTATTCGGTAACACAAGGGGTCGTTGCAAGAAATTTGTTCACATAGCTGTTTATCTTGTAAAACGCTGTGTAAAATTGACTTACTAAAGTATTACTGGATAATATAATACATATTATTTTATGATATGCACTTATTTATCTGTGTAAACCAAATTATCAACATATGTATGCATTTGTTAAAAATATTGTTTTTTAACATTATTATAATTGTGTCGTCTAATTTTAAACAACGGCCGAACCAGATCAGTCTATTTTAGAGTAGGATCAATTTTCTATTAAATAGAATTACAAAATGAATGTTACATAATAGACGCTGCATAAGCTGGAACCCGCCAGATGTAGCCAACAGGAGACTTAACATGCGAGCGAGTAAATGCAAATCAAGCTACAAGCATTCCTAAGTAAAACCCAAAAATTCCGATATCTTGTGGTTTTGTTATAAAACCACGCGTAAGAAATGCCGACTAAAGTCTAGGCCTTACCAACAAGGCGACATAATAAATTATTCACAGCGATGAAAGAGACACCAAACATACAGCGTTAAAAGTTATCGTGGCAACCATTCCAGACACCTGATAACAATAAACCAAGAAAAGAATATTAACAGTATTACAATGGACACACAGATAGAACTTACAACACAGCATCTTAGCATAGTAAAAGTCAGACTAAATCTTATTTTACAATTAAAATAAAGAACGCAGTATCGTTCATATTAAAGCGGATTTCATTTCGACCAACCGAAACACTGAATTCGACAAAGGAAAGTCTCTTTGCAGCCATCCTTCTTATTGATATTGCGTTTTCTCTCTCGCAGGTCGGGTATCCTGGTTGATTTAACAGGCGGGTGGCAGCCTATGTAGCGTCGCTGCAGTACCATAAGTGTATGCAATAATTGATAAGAAAAATACAAATTATATTTTTTGGAAATATCCAAAATTAAGCATATTATTTTGTCTAGAAATAAGATATAGCTGGTTTTTTTTTCAAATTTGGATTTGGTGGGTTTCTTTAGTCAAGTCTAGGATCTGACTGATTTTGTCACTATAACTTTAGGCTGTGACATCACCAAAATCACAGAAGAGCTAAAAGATTAGCCGGTAATCGCCATGAGAGATTTTGATAATATCTGTGCTCTGAAGAGATCGGTACGGATATGGCGGAGTTTGAAAATCGTTTATAATGGATGTAACGGAGTTTGAATTTTAATGCTGTTTTTTTGCTTTATTATCTTGAAATCTGGCGTAACTAAATTAATTGTTAGGAACATAGAACTCAATAGAGGCAAGAACAAAGAGTAGAAATGTACATATTATTTATTTATAAACTGGACCTGGCTGATTTTCAAATTGAAAATCTGATTTTCAAATTAGATTTTCAATTAGACACAATTATTTTTAGCTAAATAATAACTGACTGTGATAACAATAATTTTATTTATTATAAACTTATATCATTATTTTCTTTATATCGCTACAGGCGAGTTTCTTTATATTGCTACAGGTGGAATAATCCCGGAGAAATTACGCCTAATACTGCATTGACTTTCTGTCTCTAGTATTATGAATTATAGATTAGATAGAGAAATCGTAACCATATCAACGGGATGAAATGAATAATAAAAAGAATAAAATAAAAATAGATTAAAAAGAAATGGAGTTATAATATGGCTAATAAGATACACAATAGCGAATCTATCACGTTTGAATTTTATTATTTAACATATGAGACCACAAAAAAGTATAGTATATTGCTTATTTTTTTGGTAGTAGTCTTTTTTTACAGCTGCCTATTTCTTTTTAATCATCAGGATCGCCACTGACACCAGGTCGCCATCTCCGTGAGCCTCTCCTCTTCATCCCGCCTCGTACGCTCTTCTTCCTCATTTGCTTCCAGATTATTATTATTGTTATTTCTCCGCTGCTTTATTAAGTGGGAAAAATATCGCCGCTGAGATCCTTAGACCCGATAGGAGACGCTGGCTGGCTGAATTAGGTAGTATCCTTTATCAGATGGCAAATTTAGCAATTTATATTCGGGCTTCGATAGTGACTCCGATAAACCGATGCCTTCGAGTTATTGCAATCTCTGTCATTAACGAACTTCTGCCGAATCTTGCGAGCGGAATTTCTGGAGCGAGCAGAATAACGCGATTAGGGTGAGTGATAACAAAAAGATGGATATGACAAATGAGCATACCTACCTATGTATTGTATAAGCATTAACTTGGTAGCGAATGGTGTCTTGCAGCTTGGGCCATAAGATCTCATAGGTTCTCGGGTCGGCCCGACTTACGATTCAGCCTCCTCGTGTGACAGTAGCTTTACGGGAAGGACTATCGCGTCTAAGGCCTCACCGCTGGTGGATCGTTTTCCTCTGGAAGATTGCCCCTGGACGGTTTGCGCACCATGTGGCGTCAGCCAATCGGTTATGCACTCTGACTAATTATTGAAGGAGTGTGGAGACTATGGAAATATACTGTCTCCTAAGCAGCGGGGGTGGATGTTGACCTGTTTTCATGCCATTATTGAAACGATCTATGGACCACTTATCACGAGTGGCATTACAGGCAAAGGACGCCCAGGACCGCGATAAATTTATATTGAATTGCCGCTGTAATACAACAGGTAGAGGCCGCGCAAGCGACTTCGGTCCCATAACCAGTCGGAAGGACGGAGGTATCCTGAAGGTTAATTCCAGACGGAGATATCCTGTCAAAACTGGTAGCCAGAGGGAGAGGTAGTACACTGGGTTACCTTCCTAGTGCCCCGCCGTAAGGCATTGGACTCTAGCTGGTTCGTGGCTTTGCTGGGTTCGCCCGTTGTAGTCAACATCTTCAAATAAGCAATAACCGGTGGAACCAAATAACAAAGCTATTAAGATACTGTATGAGATAGAAAAGATAGAAGGCGTGAAAAATTTCAGAAAAATCTGTTTTCTAGCAAGTAGTCTAGATATATCGAGGACAGTACATTGGCGACCATATTCCTGAATAGGAATTCTTGAAATATTTAGCATGCCAAATTTGTCTACCGTCCATTTGATTTACGTTGGGCCATAGACAAGTTAAGCATCCTATTTTTTTAGGCCCCCAGAAATGGAATTATTAAATGATTTCAAATTTGCATTATTAGTTAATAACGAAGTAGTTAGACTAGTAGCTGTTAGAGGAAATAAAGATGGACGATCAGAGATCTTAGTCATTGACGAAATAATGAATAGGATATTCGATTGCTCCGACCTGGTGGGCGAGATCAATATTAATACCCCAACGAGGACCACGCGCAAATTTAACCTGTTTCGTTTGCCGCGTTTAAAAACGAATGCATCAATAAATATGATCGCGGTTGTTTAACATTATAAATAAGATTTAAAACGGATTTATCGGGTGAAGTTTGTAACACCCGACGTTTCGGCGATGTTGCAACCGCCCCGCCCCTATTTCGGCGATGTTGTAACCCTGACAACGGCAGTTGCAACATCGCCGAAACATCGGGTGTTACACACTTCACGCGGTAAATTAGTTTTTTATCTTATTTATAGTTCAACGTATTTTATGTAATTTTATTAAAATCCGTATTTATTTATTTATTTATTTAGTATAATAGGTACGCAAACAATACTCTAATAATATATAGTTATCGCTAAAATGTTTACATTGTTTCTAAATAGAGTATAATATTATATGCGTACTCCGTTCGCTTAATTAATAATTGCGTATGCGCCGTTTATCTCATGATTTATAAAATTATCAGTACAAAAATTAATATCCTTAAAAATTATCACAACAAAAATTAAAAATTTTATAAATGAGTTTACAGTAAATTCTGAGAAACAATTAAGTGGTAAAAAAAATATATCAAATATTGTCTGGAATAAAATAATAAAAACATACGGTAAATTATCAATTTGTTTCATAATACGTTATTTATAATGGACTTAACTGCTAATGGTCCCAGGTTGAAGAAATCAATGTTATCGGTTTTAGCGTTGTATAACCGGCATGTACGTGAGATAGGATTGTGGAAAGATTGATTTGTCTGCGAAGTGGGAAGGTGAAGTGTTAGATGCTGCCTCAATCGCCTGGATGGTACATAGAAATTTAACGCTTCTGATAAATCTGGTGAGTCTATACCGCCGTTAAGAAGTTTGTGCAGAAACATTAAGCTTCCGCACTCTCTCCTCTTTCTAAGAGTAAAAATCTTAAAATAATTTAAACGCTCTTCATAAGAGTAGAGAGTGCGTGATAGGTCGGTTTTATGGGTTAACATACGCATATACTTCTTCTGCACAGACTCTATCGCTTCCGAATGGACCTCATAGTATGGATTCCAAATTATGGAACCAAACGTCAGTTGGCTGCGTACTAAAGAATTATAGAGCAAGTTAAAAGAGTTAATATTTTTAAACGGTTTAGTAATCTCATATATAAAACCCAGTGTTCGCTCGCTCTTACTTAATACATTGTTTATATGCTCTCTAAAAGTCAGGTGCTCGTCGTGAAGAATTTCTAGATCTCTTACATTTTTTGTAGATTTTAGTGTTTAATTACCGATAGAGTAAGGGTAGTCTTTAATTTGCTTATTTCTAGTGAAACGTAACCGTTTTTATTCATTATAAAACAGTATATTTTCAAATGTTATTACTCTGTAATACTGTGTGATTCATAATAAAGAATTGAATTGAATTGAAATAGTACGAGTCTGAACTCCTCTATTTTAAAAAACAATCCCCACATCGCATATAATAAACATTCCTACACAAGCCGGGACGATACCGAGACGTTCATGTGCTATCGATTCTAAGGTGAAAACAAATCCCTCGAGGCTCGGCGTTCTATTCATTCATTATTCAGGGCCCAATCTTGCTAATATGCGACTGCCGAAAGTCCAAGATCACGATCCGCGTTTATGAGCCAGAAACCGTGGATAGGAAGAGTAATAATACACGTGAAGGGCGAAAAAGAAATCAACAAATGAATTCAATACACCGTACTACGCTGGGATAAGCTGGACCAAAAGAGCTTGAGCAGATGCACTAGATACTTTTATATTATACGCTATCGATCCCCATGGCAACAAACGCTATATCCGAATTGAAGTACACCAAAATTGCCCCGTTGTTATAGGCTTCAGGCTCGATGTGAGCGCCGGCAGTCGAATATGCCCCCGGCATTTATCTTCTTTAACAATAATAAAAATTATTATTATTATTATTATATATAATATACAATGGGTGATATGTCAAATAGATACGATTGGTCTCGCAGTGGTAAGCCAGAAGTAATCTCGGACAGGAAATGAGTCATTCTCATCGAATTTATACTAGCTGGGACCAACATTAATTCAGCGCTTAAAAAAATGCGTCAAGCCATTAAAAAACAGAAGACCTGAAATGCTGACGAAGGGAGAACGTTTTTTGCATGATAACGCTCGACCTCACGTAGCACGCGACACAAAAGCGTTTTTGGATACGTTCGGTTGGGACATTCTCCCTTCCCCCCCCCCCTCCTCTATTGCCCAGACCTTGCTCCATCGAACTATCGCATATAAGAAACATATGGGTTGAAAAAGGCTGAATTCAGACGAAGAAATGCAGTAAATGCAGTAAATGACTACTTGGAAAAAGAGGTGGATGGAGGGTTATATGACGCTGGCATACAAAAGCTTTCAGATCGACTACAAAAGTGCCTCGATATGAACGGTGATTATGCCGAAAAATAGTATAGAAATACTCGATATAATAATGTATTTTATTTTAAATAAGGCACTTTTCGATTTTTTTTATAATAATGGAGACTTTACTTTTTATATTTTTTTTTTTCTCTTTATTTGAAAAAACAACAGATTTACATCAGTCTTACGTACTAGAGATAATATTACATTAAGTTATTTGATATAAATCTAAAAACGTTTTCTACTTATTGATAATTTACCTATTTTGTTATACTCTTCTAATACCTTAAATATTTTATTTTAATTTCAGTTTGATGTTTTTTTTTTTTTTTTTTTTTAGTCCGTTATTTTTGCAGAGGCGAGTTGCTTGAATTGTGATTTACTAAGAAGCATACCATCAAAGCAATTAACAATTTTCACATATGAGTGCATTATACGGGGCACCGGCGAGAATAGAGCGTTATTGGTTGAACAATGCGGCGGGCGGAAGACATCACAACGACGAGTTTTGTGGGTCGACGGAACGTTCAGCGGGAAACAACTGAGCAGATCAGGGCAGTCGAGTTTATGGGTAAAGAGTGAATTAATGAGGAGAAGATCTGTAAGAGTACGTCTTGTCTTCAGAGATTGACACTTAAAAAAGTGAGTTTGGGCGTTGTAATCGGCGAATTCTATTTCGTGAAAGAATTTAAAACGCATCCACCTCAGAACCGTTTTCTGAACTCTTTCAATGTCCGAAACATATTTTTCATAACATGGATTCCAGATCACGCTGCCAAACTCCAATCTACTCCGGACAAGCGATGTAAACAGGAGCATAACAACGCGGAAATCCTTGAAAGGCTTCGTTACCCTCCAAATGAATCCCAGCAACTGGTAACATTTGGAAGTCATTAGCTCGATATGAGTATTGAAGCTAAGTTTACTATTAAATGTTATACCCAAGTCGGTGAATTCAGAAACTCTTTCCAATTTATGCGCGTTAATATCATATTGATAATGTGTAGGCCGATGAGATCTAGAGAAAGACATGGTTTTGCATTTATTTAGGTTTAAATACAGTTTATTCGTTACGCAATATTCTTGTAAATTTATTAGCTCGGCTTGAATATCATAGCAGTCATCAGCAGAAGCAATCGTATTGAAAATTTTAAGGTCATCAGCATAAAGTAAGAATTGCGATTTCCTGAAACATTTTCCGATGTCGTTGATAAACAGCGTGAATAATACAGGCCCTAAATGGCTTCCCTGTGGCACACCGGAGGTGACGTCGATGGCTTCCGACAAATGCCCGTTTACTTGGACTAATTGAGATCGATTCGATAAGTATGATTCCATCCATCGTAGCAAGGAACCGTGAATGCCTAAACGATATAACTTCTGCAAGAGCAATGAGGTATTCACTTTGTCGAAAGCCTTTGAAAAATCTGTAAATATCACGTCCACTTGCTTGCGGCTGTCCAGAGCATTAGCTATGTAGTTTGTATATAGTAATAAGTTAGTGTTAATTGACCGACCGGCAATGAAGCCGTGCTGCTGTTGTATTATGATATTTTTGTATGCGGATGAAACGCTCCGACACACGAGGTATTCTAATAGCTTGCCAAAAATGCTCAGTTTCGATATAGGCCGATAATTTTTGACTTCGCTTTTATCACCTGACTTAAAAATTGGAGTGATATGGGCCGTCTTCCATTTCTCAGGATAAACGCCAGTTCGCACAGATTCGGTAAAGATATATAATAATGGCGGAATAATTTCCGGGGAGCATCGTTTAATAAAAAGCGGTGACAAGCCTTATAATTATTACAAAATTAAAAATAAAAAAATATTGATAGAAATACATAATATATTTACACATTTTTAAGCACCTTGGATATTTAAACAAGAACCATGCTTATTATTGTCTGTATTCTGCCTTCTTATCTACTTCCTTCTAAGCTATAGATTTCTTTAGCCTTCTTGAAGAAAATCTTTATTTAATCTTTTGCCTGGTAAAATTATTTCTCCGTTGACAAGGCTTATTATTGGTGACGGGTTCGCCCCGCTGTGGCTAACAACGCAATTTGATCATGAAGTTCATGACTTCATTGGATTAGCTATGCTGCTAAGCAAAAATCTGACGAGAGTGAGATTTTTGAGAGAAGTGAGAAAAAAACGAAATATTATTCAAGATGACGTTGAATAAAATGACTGACGCTTTAAATTCGAGGTGAATGTCTACCATTTTTGCGAGGCTATAATATTGCCATGATATATTTGTCGGCATCGGACGAGAAGGGAAAATAAATTTCTCTTTGGCTATATTGATGTCCGGGAAAATCCCGCGTTTATCGGCCGATAATCTCAACGTCAATCTCAACTAAATTAACTCTGACAACGGTATCTGGGTATTAAAACTACCTTGTAGTCGGTATGGTCTCCTTCTGCTGCGAGTATGCTTGTTACGTCATAATAATCAGTTTTCATATATAATAGAGTAGAATAAGAATAGAATAGAATAACTTTATTGAGCTATAAAAACATAACTTAATGAATATTACGCTGGTTTTATAAAAAAGTCAATTTATGCACAAATATAAGATATTGCTTTAGCGATATCTTACAGTCAACCATATAATACTATCGATATTAATAATAAAGCTTAAGAGTTTGTTTTTTTTTAAACGCGCTAATCTCTGGAACTACTGGTCGGATTTGAAAAAATCTTTTCTTATTTGATAGCCCAATTGTTGAGTAAAGTTATTGATTATTTTACATCACGTTGCGGATCTTAGGAGCCGAGCAAAAAGATCGTTAAGCAAAAACGAAGTAATAGCGCGGGCGGGCGATGCGACACGGTGGGTCGGGGGCCAAGGTCGGCCGCCCGACGAGAACAGAGCATTACCGAGAAGAGCCGAACTCTGCATGCCTTATCTACATCATGTTGCGGCGAAAACCAGTATATACGAATACCAAACGAAAATTTTACTGAAAATATTGTGTATGCCAAAGTTTATATAAAATCGAAGACTATCGCCGATGTCCAGTCTACCCTGGACAACGGCGGCTGCAACGTCACCGAAACGTCGGGTGCTACAAATTTCACGCGGTAAATTCGTTTTCTATCCTATTTATTATGCCAAAGTTTTCTAAATTATTTATAAATAAACTGATTTCATTTAAATTAAACGGCGTGTGAAGCCGCGGCGCACAACTAGTAAATAATATAACGAATTATTTATTTCAAATTTCCGCCATTGTTTTAAAAGCTGCTGTAACGCCAGCGAGTGACATAATTAGGTTAGTTGCGTCAAAAAAAACAGAAGTCACGCTCGGTCCATTACTTAGCGAAATAATTTATTCTTATCTCTGCAAAATTTAATTAAACGTTACATTAGGGATCGTAAATATATCCAACAGTATTTTTAATCTGGGAACCTTTCCTTTTTATCTGACGGGGTGCCTGGTTATAAGAGAGAATATGTGGTAGATTGAATAAAATCCACAAAAGATATAATAAAATGTAGATTTAATGGAATGATATATTTAAAAAATATATATTTGGAAAGTAAATTCATGTGGAATCATTATTAAAATATATAAAAACGGACATATCCTTCTTTTGTGAAAGAGTCGATATTTATTCCACAGATGGAAGATTCGCTGACGCTTCCACTTCACTTGAAAATCTGTCCGTGACTTGGCACAAATGTAATTTCTCACTTTGTCTTTGTCTCCATACATCTAGATGTATATGTATATTATACTAGAGTATTGTTATTGATCGACTTATTTAGGACGATGATTTGAAAGATTCACTAACGCGTGTTGCAAGTCGTAGTAAAATCAACTTGAAGGTAAAACCCAACCCCAGAAGTGGGCAAATTTTAATAATTCGAGAAGGTCACCCAGAATTACTATTATGTAAAACTCTTCTTCGGAATGTGTAATGAATTAACTCTTCTTCAGAATTATTAGAACAGCCCCACTATCACCGAGATGTTAAACGTATTTTAATTGGGCGAAATCAGTATAAAAGAGATCATTATGAGAAATTTGGTATTTCATCGTTTCAAATGTAATTTATAACTATGAGACATATTACATAATATATTTCTTCAATTTGTATTTGACGATTTGAACACGTATACAATCTATTAGCCTTATTTAGCCCTTAGGGTCACTTTGACCTGAAATGGAAATATTCTTGGGCTAAGCGCAGGGATGTAACTGGATACCTGAAGACCCTGCGACCACGGAAGCGAGCGTCAAAATTATCCCATAAATAGATAATCCCATCAAAACAATGCCTAGGTGCTATAAAACAATTCTCATGATTTCTCAAATTATACCGAAGAGCTGGGACAATAACAAATTGGTTCAAACTTTTTAAAAATATATTGTCTGCAGCTCTTTCAAAAATTATTGCTGTTTCCTCAAACCATCCCGATGGAGCGGGAGGCGCTTGGGCATATTTGTTCAAAAAATGGTTAAAACTTTTTATTTTTGGATTTTTATTTTGGTATTAAAAGACCAAAAAAGGAGATTTTTTCATATTTTCATTCTTACATCAGCTGAAGAATCGTCGATTCGCTTATTAGAAGTTTAGCATTTCCTTTTCTCATTACATTTAGCTTATAAACAATTATTTGATTTCAGACAGTCTTTTGAAATCGCCCATGACAAAAAAAAAGTTTTTTATAAAAAAAATTATATACTGAATAAAAGCATAATTAAATATATCATATCATCACAATTTAATCATTCACTTGGTAAGTATTAACAATATAGTTTCATGTTGTTTGCCCCGATTGCTTATAAGAAATCTGCAAATTACTAAAAGGTGGTGACTAAGGTTTTTTTTATTTTTTTAAAGAAAAAAATCTAAATATCGAAATTTTGCATCACAGTACGAAAGACTAAAAATTATCTACAAGATTTACATATTTATTACTATTTAAATGCACGCGGGAGACACATAAAATTAATTAAAATATTTATTTTTTTCAGTTTGATAATTTGCACAAAGCCTTAATTTGGGGTTTCTGAGAAACAGGTCGGGGAGACAGTCGCGCCCAAGAGAAACAACGACGACACTAGCATATCTACTCGATTATTTCGATCGCGTTATAGATAAAATATTGGACACGTCCAGCCATCCAAAGATTCGTGTTTATCTTTTTCTTGCATATCACACGAATCACTTTCATTG
Source organism: Micropterix aruncella (assembly GCA_944548615.1). Classification (NCBI taxonomy): domain Eukaryota; kingdom Metazoa; phylum Arthropoda; class Insecta; order Lepidoptera; family Micropterigidae; genus Micropterix; species Micropterix aruncella. The sequence continues at coordinate 20,387,946 of OX155951.1, read as the reverse complement.
TCCTTTTTATTTGCGGAGCGTCGTGGGGCCCGACTGCGAAATAAATCTTCCACGCCACTTTCCCGGCGGCTATCAAAGAGGATTCCGTCCTTTCCATTGAAGTGGGTTGCTATACGGTCGGATGCGTTGACCAGCCGGGCGGCCTCGCCAACAAACACGATCAACTTTGACGGCTTCATAACAATGAGTTTGTAGTGCTTTTGGGGGATTGACTCTGCATATAAATAGAATAATAAATCCATCACGTGATAATGTATGGATGTGGTGACGCGATAATGTGGTTTCCGGGCCCATAAAGGGTGTTCCGGGTGTTAAGGGACATTAATAAAAAGCGATATCATTTCGGGTCGAAATGTTTAACCATTTAAGAACCATGGGACATACATATGTGTCCCATAATTTCAAAAATTATTTTATAAATTATCGAATAAAAATAATTTATAAATTATTTTTTTTGTATGTTATTAAAATATAAAAATCCTAATATTAGCAAAAACTAAAAAAAAAACAAAAATATAGCAAATTATTGTTTAACCGCCCTACTTATGGGTTATTGTTCAAAAAGAAGGCTTTTTTAATTGGTTTCATTATTAACAATAATTATTTACAATCTACCAGGAAACTTTTTACAAAATAGACCTATTTATACCCTTTTTGTATTGAGTCGTAGGAATAATCTGTCTCACCACGTACGCTTTGTGGGGTTACGGTTTATTTTTTTATGTTTTTTGTGTTTTTAAAAAATATATAGCATATGACCACCGATCTCTGGTCACTTTAAATAAATAAATAAAATGTTCATCGCATTTTTTTTTATTTTTTTTTTGTTTTAGTACGTACTGGTGAAAGTTAAATAAAAAATTGACAAATTTTGGAAAAGTTGTAACTTTGCACCTTTACGGACCACAGTGACACTTAAGTGCTCGCAATTTATACAAAATCTAATGAACCAATTTTCACAAAACTCGACATATGTTATTACAACGTCCTTTGTTTGAAATGAAATGAAATGTTTAATCTGGAGAGGGGGGAGGAAGGAGATGATGTTAAAAATGTATTGCATGCTAGATTTGTAAAGGCTCATGTAAATGAAATGGACCATAGACAAATACTTTTTTTTTCGAAGGATTTCCCCCTGTGGTATTATTTGGTTGCTGTAGGTTCTATCTAAATATCTAAAACCAATCCTAAGAAAAACATAATTAAAACACATCTACACAGTTAGTCCTTATATCCTGAGCTAGAACAGTAAAGTCTGGCCATGTAGTCATGGCAGAAGGGGCGTGAAAATTCACTACTGAAATGATGAGAGTTCGAATAGAGACGTTACGAAATAAATTTGAGTATTTAGTTTTATTCAGAATGTTAAAAGATGGGGCTAGTCTCGTACAGGAAGGTCGTCTGAAATCATTGCGGCTCTTAGTGAAAATGTAAAACCATTGTCCAGCCACCTCCATTCAACATTGCACAAAACAGTATGCAACAGAATGAAAATTATGCAACGGTATGAACTGTAGTATGTATGTAACGATATGCAACAGTATGAATTGTAGGCCTGCATAATGATATTCACGCTTACAATATTTAATTGGAGCATCTAAAGTTAGATATCATGGCAAGTTGCAGAATGGAAGAAAGCCTTAATAATAGTAACAAGCTGCCCTCTGGCATAGTGGTTAGGTCGGCCCGGCTACACGGCCCGGTGGCATAGTGGTTAGGTCGCATGATCTTACATTGTAAGGTCCCGGGTTAGATTCCCGGCTGGGTCACCATTTTCCGTTGGGATCAAATTAATGGAATTGCATATTCAATTCTGTCGATCGAATTCAATAACAAGACACATACTTACAGACATGTTACACGCACACATACATATAACACGTCATAGTAGGGTTGGTTGTAAGAGATTGTCATATGACAATAAACCCACCCATTGTGACATTTTCACAATAAAGAGTATAAACAAACAAACAAACAAGACCCTCTCCAGCTTCGCATAGGAATAGTTTTAACGTTATTATTTGGAATGAGGCTACTATATCGAATAAAATGTTGGTCAAATTTCTGGCCAAAATTATGAGTAATCTATTTGAGTACCACCAAATTTATTGGTTAGCTTAATGAGGTATTTTTATCTTAACATTGGCAATATTCCAAACACTTCATCGATTTCCTGGTGGAGCTTTTATGAAACTTTTCTGTATATTACATTGGGGGTGTTACCTCTTGATGACAACAGTAAAGATATTTCTTTTTCATATAACCGAACAGAATACCAGTCAGCTCGCGGTGAAGCAATATCTTTTATTTACCAATATCAGGATCCCTAGATACATGCGTTTTTTCTCAGTTAGGTATGCACTGAGCCAATGTATATAAATTTAATTAGTTTCTCCGGCCCGATTTATAATAATGTTGCAGCACTTCTGCTGTAAATTATATTGTTCGTAATAATAAATAAATTTAAAAAATAATAATTTTGCCGTAACACGCCAAAGCTCCACGAAAAATCTATAAATACATTTTACTACTAGTAAGCCTATCTATTACTTTAATATTTAAAAAAATAAAAGTTGATTGAATGATTGATTGAGATTTCCATGAAAGAAACATTAAAAATACGCCGTTCTCGCTGATATAGGCTTGAAATGGCCAGTACAAAGTGCATCGATGAGTAGGCTTTCAACGCGAAAAGCACCTCAACCGATGATAACTACATACTGTAATGGACATAATCCACATTGGGTATTCAAGCTACCAAAGAGGATGATTTTTGTTTTATTAAAAGTTATTTTAAAGAAGTCGTGGTTTTGAATATCGCGGCACATTCCAAAAGTACAACCGAAATATGCACCAGTCGATTTAGACATATTGATTGTAGGAAGAAATTTAAAAAAAATGTATTTCATCGCTTTAAAATTATGAAAGTGTAAAAGTCGCACGCATGGCCATTTTCTATCAGGTAAATTAACTTAACTCGTTACTGTTCAGTCCGTGACAGATATCTATATCCTTTACATTTTTAACGTTTCCTAAAAGATGGCCTTAATGCAAACTAAAATAGAATATGTCTAGCAAGTCTTGAGTTTATCGTGATTAAAAAGTTGGACAGAATGTCGAAAAACCACACGCACGGCTGCTTAACTCTGTTGAACACTCAACTTGTTTAACCTCCTTTATAGAAATGTATATTGATAGTATTACAGATACATTTTCCTTGAAAGTACAGTGGTTCTTGAGGTTAGTGCGATCAAACAAACAGACATACAGATGCTTCCTGGGATGTTTGTTTTATTATTTTTGTTAGGATTTGATACTTCAGTGAGCATTTCGTAATATCGGTTATGGTTGCCATACTTTTTATAACAGTATATTTACAATGTGTCTATGTCTATAATATTTAGATATTATACCACAATCTATAATATACTGTCTACAGTTCAGTAATCAAGAGTCACACATGATTCAACTTTGTGAATGCGTGGAATTTCCGAACGACAGAAGTAACACACAAATTTATAATCGAGTATCCGATCAATACTTCCGTATACCATAACCGATATTTCGCATATTTCGATAGTAGGTACGTTTGGTGTCGGCCGCAATATTCAAAGCCACGACTTTTTTTAAATAACTTTTAATCAAACGATTTTCAAACAAAAATCATTCTCTTTGTTAACTTGGGTACCCAATGTGGATAAGGTCCATTACAGTATGTAGTTATCATTGGTTGAGGTGCTTTTTTCGTTGAAATCCCACTCAGCGATGCACTAAGTTCTGGCCATTTCAAGCCTATGTCGGCGAGAACGGTGTATTATTAATGTTCCTTTCATGGAAATCTCAATCAATCATTCAATTAACTTTTATTTTTAAAAATAATAAAGTAATAGGTAGGCTTACTGGTAGTAAAATGTATTTATAGATTTTTCGTGGGGCTTTCGCGTGTCACGGCAAAATTATATTTTTTTAAATTTATTTATTATTACGAACAATATAATTTACAGCAGAAGTGCTGCAACATTATTATATTTCCAATAAAAAATATTTCAAATAATGTACATTTCCAATTACACACAAAAATATTATCTACTGTATTAAAAAATCTAAGAAAAAAAATAACATAAAGATTCAGAAATTTAGTAAAAAACAAATATTAAAAACTAGAAAAGACAAAAATAGAAATAACAAAAAAACACAAAAAATCAGTAATTTAGTAAAAAATATAAAAAAAGCTATATATAGGAAAACAGAAAGCACCCAAAGACAGTTCTAGAGTGAGAAACTTCATTAACAAACACTGAAAAACAACATGAATAACATCATCAAAATATGAAAATCGGAATTAAAAATTTAAATAATAATAAAAGAAAAATAATCTAAAAATTTTAAAATTTCAATAATTAAATTAGGTATAAATAATCAAAATAAAATTAAAGCATTAGGTCATAACATAAAGTATAGATTATAAAATCTATACCTAATTTCAGAAAATAAAGTATAGATTAATCGATTTACTTGATGCGGTAAAACGATCACCCCACGACTAATGGATTCATTAAATCGGTAGTCTTGCAGCTCAAATTGTGCCGACGGCGAACAACTGTTTAATTAATTACACCTATTAATGAAACCGCTTGTCAAATCAGATATTATCAAGTATGCTAAATGGAGTCACTCCGCCGCTCGAACCGCCTTCTCCCCTTTAATGGATGTAAAACATCTCCGAGATGCAGGAGGGCGCGGAAGGTGCGGAAGGTGCGAAGGGTGTGTCGAAGAGGGGCAACCTCGACGGAGGAGGCTGCCTCCGATTAATATTCTTCCCTCACTTAATTAAATTCTCGAGCCGTTGTCTGATTGTCCATGTCGGGCGTTCGGCGTCGCCGCGCGTCGCGTCGACACGAGGCGCTCGCGAAATCCTTTCGCATGCTTAGAGCGATGCCATAATTCTCGCATTCCCAACGTGCGATGGATGCATATAGTTAAGGTGTTCGCCCAACTATCTAATCTCTTAAAATCGTCGAAAAAGATCGTTCGTACGTTCGTTCGTTTGTTAACGTGTCCGGGCCAGGTTAGGACACGTCTCTTCAAAAATAAGCGGCCTGAAAGGCCTTGTCGTGGACCTCTTGTTGGTCCTGACATGTGTTGGGGCAGTTAACAGCTGCGGGCAGGATCGGGGGTAGTCTTCATCTTGCAGCGTTCCACGGTTGCATATTATTTTTTCTGTGTAGCCATAGCGAACAAGATTGGCTCGGCATCTTGTCACACCTACCCTCAGTCTGTTCAGACTGTGTGGTATAAGGGAAATGAAACCCCGGTGTTATCTCTACCTTTACATCGTCGTTAAAACAATATAATTAAATTTAAGTTTATGAAATTAGAAAATAATATCAAACAACGTTAATTATATACCAGTAATAATATTTATAACATATAGAAATCAATAAAATGACTACCAGATGCTACTGGTAGTCTACTGGTCTTCTTACACTCATAAGTAATTTTCAAAACGCTAGCGCCTGGACTCTGGTTTGCATTCATATATAATTTGCAATTTGCGGATATGCAATACTTGCTCAAGAATCTCTTTAAAATTCTATTGCAATAGGAGCTCTGTAATATCCCACTATAAAGGACATCGGTATGACACCACGAATAAAACCTATTACGTTCAACCGATCATATACGACCAATATACAGGCGACTAGACGGCCCGGTTAGGTCGCCTGATCTTACATTGAAAGGTCCCGGGTTAGATTCCCGGCTAGGTCACCATTTTCCGTTAGGATCAAATTACCGGAATTGCATTTTCAATTCTGTCGATCGAATGCAATAACAAGCCACACACTTACACACTTGTTACACGCAGACATACATATAATACGTCATAGTAGGGTTGGTTGTAAGAGATTGTCATATGAAAATAAACACTCCCATTGTGACATTTCACAATAAAGAGTATAAACAAACAAACTAGTCTTTACATAGGACTTAATCTGTATATTAAATTGCTTGAGCATATAAAGGCGATTGAAACAACGATATTTCAAGAGATCCATCTGGGTGTATCTGCTTAAAATCAACATTCTAAATACTCTGAAAATAACATCGTACTTATAAATAGGATAGAAAACGAATTTACCGCGTGAAATTTGTAGGACCCGACGTTTCGGTGACGTTGCAGCCGCCGTTGTCTAGGGTAGATTGAAGAACTGTCGTAGTATGACAGCTCTTCAGTCTACCCTAGACAATGGCGGCTGCAACGTCACCGAAACGTCGGGTCCTACAAATTTCACGCGGTAAATTCGTTTTCTATCCTATTTATAATGTCAAACAACCGCGATAGTCTTCGATTTTAAACATCGCACTTATCACTGTCATTTAACCCTTTAAAGCACATGGGAGCACAAGTGTCCCATAAATTCAAAAATCATTTTATAAATTATCGAATACGAATATACGACTGTTATTGAGACATCAACTTATTAACATAAGCAAAACAACTAAATTATTGTTTAATTAATTATATGTCTAGATACCGTATTTTTTCTGAAAATTTTATTGTGTCAATGAAAGAATCTTAGCATATTATTATATCTGCCTTGTATTGCAGGGTCGGGCTAGCGCTAACTAAAATATTAAATCAGTGCTATCTCCGGAGTTCTCGCGTAATTTCTAAAGAACAAAATATATGAATACTATTCAGTATCCAGGCAGTAAAGGGCAACAGTGTCATATTCATTATTTATAAATAAAGAAAGTATTAATTAAAGATATTTAATCTGTTAAGTCATAAATTAACCGAAATAGAAGTCTCCATTTAAATGACCTGCAAAAAAGTCTCACAAAATGACGACACTAGATGGCACTGCAATCTATTTAGGAAGCGGAAAGACTTACGAATTATTGAGAATTTCGAAGACTCTATAAGGCATAAGTAAACAATTAAATATATTAAAAGGGAGAAAAAATACGACTGCCTTTACAACAATCTAACGTACTGTATTTAAAAACAAACAAAAATCTAAAAACTACTGTATTTATAAATATTTTTTTTCGGTTAAGAAATATTATGACACAGGATGATATAACGGTTCCAACAAGTTATAGTGGAATCAAGAAACGGAAAACATACATAAATTAACCCTGAACACATTACACTCCTTTTTTGTTGGGCGGTCGTGTAAAAATAAACAAACTTGAAGAAATCATATGCCAAACAAAGTAGACATCGTATGCCAAATGGCCGTGAAAAGATCAATGCACTCCCACTATTAGTAGGAATGCAATATGGGAGTGGAATTTCATATTCGCCGGAGAACGGGCTCAATAGGCTGGAAAAATCGGCTAAAAGCGAGAGAGAGAGGCAGAGAAATAAGGGAGAATGGGAGCGGGATAGAAACCTTCTGGATTTACAATTCATCACCCGCAGTGACAGTGCGACAGCGAGACAGAACGCGTAGGCACTCGAGCGAAAAAGTGCTGCGAACCTATTCTACAAATTTATAGATATATGTCTAGATATCGGGAGGGTTTTGCGGCAAAGTAGTGATCAATATATCGGCTTAAGGTTTAGGATTGCCAAGAAGCATTGGCCAATTATCCTGCTGACCAAAGCCCGATATTGGAGAAGGAACTATAGAAAGAGGGATCTACAACGGGCGAACCCATCACCTCAGGGAGTTTTAACGAAATTTGATCGTTCTGTTTTCTGTGAGGTGAGCGCAGAAGACTTAGGACAAAACAGTCCACCGTCAAGCTCCGCCACATGCCCGCAAGAGACCAACGCCTTATTCGCGAGATAGCCAGGTATGTTACCCAACGGGCTGACACTTGCGCCCTTACTTCCAGTTGTAACCACAGATTACTCCGGTCTCCCGACTGGTTACGAGTTCGAGGTCGCTTGTGCGGTCCTCTCCCTTACGTAGCGGTAAAACGATGTCAACCGAATCTATCGCAGACCACGGCATCCTTTGCCCGGCTGTTCACCCGAAATCGGGTAGCGGATGGTCATTTCCAGAGCATTCGCCATAAGGTCAACAAATACCCCCGCTCTATAGGAGACAGTACTGTTTCCAGACTCTCCCGACTGTTAGAATGCACAATCGATTAACTTACGCCGCACGGTGCGCAAACCGTCCAGGAGCGCCAGAAGATTGACTCCAGGGGGAAACTAGCCCTCAGGCCAGAGTTCTACCCGGGCTCGCACTTCATGCGTGGAGGCCGCCGGATGGGTGTTGACCCGGGGCGGACCGTGCGTTTGTGGGGCCCTCGGCTAACTATTACTTGGGGGCCTGCCTAATTAATCAACTAATTGCCATTTTGTCAAAAAACTTCTTTTGATTATTAATTATGTCTAGGTCACTAGGTACACAATATAGAAAAGAAAAAGGAAAATACAATATTTTATTTGTTTAATATGACAGACAAACACAACTGAAAGACATTTAACTTTTCACTAAAAATAGACAAATCGATTAGCGTAAGACAACGTTGCTACTAAACAACATTAATACTAATGCTATTGCTACTAAACAACATTTAACTAAACAACATAAATACTAATTGTAATAATATCTTAATTAGTAGCTTAATTAAGCAAGTATTGGTATTAATTGTATAGCTAGTTAATATAAGTAAAATTTAAACAAACATTCTTTACTAGTCACCTATTGACAAGGCACTAGTCTCGGTAGGAACTCGGTTCATAATATTGTCCATTGTTTTCAATGGATGCTGGGGCCCTTTATATCCACGGGGCCCTGGGCTGCAGCCCAAAAAGCCATTATATAGATCCACCCCTGGTGTTGCCCGTGAAAGTGACTGACACCGAACAAATGTGTCTTCGTGGCCAACTCAACAAGGGCCCATTAGCTTCCATCAAAGCCCATTAGGGCCCATTGACTCTCCATTAGAAAGAGGGATCTATTAAAATAAGCATCACTAATAAAGTAGGAATATACGTCTTCTAGTCTTCGCCGATAACAAGAAATCCACAAAAATATTCAAAACTAGCAAGGAAAAAATCAGGGTAATATCCAAAATTTCGTGAGAGTTGTATTTTTTTTATTTAAAATACTTTATTCACATTTTTTGTATATTTAGCCTCATATTTATCGATGTTATAAAGTAAGTCGAAAAAAAAATAACATACAAATGTAGCAAATACTCAGTGCCCACCTAACTAAGGCCATACTGTACCGTAGGTAGCGAACGGTTTCGTGTAGCTTGGGCTATAATATCCATTTTGTTCTCGTATCGGATCAACTAACGATTCAGCTGTTATTCAAAAGTGACCTCGTGTGTAAGGCTACCCCGGGTAAAACTCTCGCGTTTCAGGCCTCAAAGCTGGTGGATCGGTTTTTCCGGATAGGATTGCCCACCGGCGTTACTGGACGGTTTGCGCACCGTTCGGCGACGCCAATCGGCTGTGCATTCTGACTAATTGCTGAAGGTGTCTGGAGACTATAGAAATATACTACCCCTAAGCAGTGGCGGTGTATATTGACCTGTCGTCAACTATTCTTGAAATGACCATTAGGCTACCTGATCCTAAATTCAGAGTCGGACTAGGTATGCAATTAGTGCTCCTTGATAGATTCAAACTGATTCACCGCTGAACATACGGCAGGTAGAGGTCGCACAAGTGACTTCGGACCCGTGACCAGTCGGGAGGTTGGAGGTATCCTGATGGTTAATTCCAGGCGGAGTTTTTATTCCAAAACTGGTAGTCAGGGGGCAAAGCTACTCGCTGGTTACCTTTCCCGGTGCCTCACCATGACGCGTTGGTAGGTTTGTACCATCCTAAAGTCTTCTACGCTCATCCCACGGCTGGAAGAACGATCATATATAGTTATACCATCCTGGGGTGACGGGTTCGCCTGATGTAGTCGACACTGCCCAACTGTCTCGTATCTAGTTTGGTAAGAATAAATAATTGGAGTACGCAATGTATAATTTGATATTATAGCTATCTTAATTTAACGCAAATTAAAATTAAATTATGAAAAACATCAATCATACTGTGATGCCACCTGTAATATCTAAATACTATTTTATAAAAACTTAGTAAAAATTTAGTAGAAAAGGTTTTTAGTTTAATATACAGAAATTGCATGAAATAATTATCTGTAGTACGAAAGATGGATTGAAAAACTGTTGTTTGTACAAACTTTTATTCACCTTGCAATGTATGTTAGTTGGGACGTATATTTGTTTAGGTTAAATCTTGCAAAGTGAATTATAACCATTTCCTCTTATCCAATAAAGTTGAAATTTACACGTTGGTTTAGTTCCCATGACAATGCATTTTTATAAGCATGACCTGATCGGCTCCCGACTAGGCTACTATTCCATGTTCAACATCACATACACACAATTTTGTATACGCATTCAATTATGATAGCCCGTTCTAAATTTCAACATGACGTGGCTGCTGCACGCAGGGTCGGCTCCCGACGAGAGGACTCCTCAACGGTCAACAGCACAAAAAACGAAATTTTGTATACGCGTCCAATTGTGATAGACCGTTCTAAGCTTCGCCGTGACAGGGCTGCTGCACCTAGGGTTGGCTTCCAACGAGGGAACTCCTCAACGATCAATAGCACAGAAATGAAATTTTGTATACGCATTCAATTATGATTCATTCACGGCTCGGTTGGTTCGTGACAGAGCATTTTAATAAAAGCATGTTTTTAAAAATGTGTTTTTGCTTATAACTTATTATGTAAATAAAGAGAACAAAAAAATTGTGTGTTGATACCAAATAGTACCTACAGATCAATACAGTGGCTTAGATGTATTTTCGAGATACCACCCCGGATGTTGACGTCACAGCGCGCAGCGTAACGCTAATGACGCGTCGGTGGGTACATAGACGCGCTAGATGCCACGACATGTCGCGACATTTCGCGAAATTTCGCGACACATGCTCGCGAACAGAACTACGTCTTCCGGATTCGTGTTTGGCTTTCCCATTGTGCAATTCATCCGTGAGTAATACGGGCAAACAATGGAACCGTGTGTTTTCCCCTTATATATTGTAATGCAAAATTCAATAATGGGAAGAGATTTGAGGAGAGAGAGCGTGTCGATCATTTGCTATTGAATATGTGCCTTTTGTTGTCTTGTTTCTCGTATTTGATAAGACCAATAAAAATACGAAATAGTAAAACAAGATGCACCCAGTAAAGGTCGAACAAACCGTTTCCACTGTAACGGAGCTACGTACTCGCAATTATTACTATCAGCAGGTAATCAGACCCAGGAATCGGCGCATGGTGCAGTGCGCTGAAGTGGGAGCTGGTCGATGATAACAACCACTTAAATAAAACACAGTATTAATGCAGTTTAGTATTAATGCAGTTATTCGAACATTTTAACTCAAAACCCGGAAGACAGTTAAGATTTACGATATTTTAAGTAATTAAATATCAAAGTACGATTAAAAATGCGCGTTTTTCGATGACTACGCATTTTCGACAAAAAGTATCGCGAAACGAACATTTCTACCAGTTAACACCAGTTTTACCATAAAATAACGAAAATTACATAACAATGAACATGAATTTGGCATACAATCCGGATAAACAATTGTGTGTGTATGTGTGTCTCCACGATAGCGCCCAACGGCTTCATAATAGAATAGAATAACTTTATTGTGCTATGAAAACAATACTTAATGAATATTAAACTGGTTTTATAAAAAAAGACAATATATCCACAAATCGCGGATTATCGCTATAGCGACATATTACAGTAAACCATTTGATAAACTAAATCTTTATTATCACCGTACAGTGCAGTGCACATAGAAGTGATAAAGGTAAATTTAAAATAAACTTATACAAATATATGTCAAAAACTTATGCTAAAGTTGCCCAGGGAAGGATAAAGGAGAGGACAGGGTGAGGTATTTGGTTAGTGGCTGTGTAAAAATAAATGTTTCTTCAACAACTTTTTGAAAGGGTGCAACGAAGGTGCATGCCTGATAGCGTGATGGAGCTGATTCCATAAATGAGCAGAATGGACCGTAAAAGAGTGTTTACTATTGATCATGGCAAGAGTTTAAAAGCTTGTGGTTGAAATTGGTTCATTTGAAATCGGGGCGCGCTAGTCGTACCTCAGTCTCAAAATATCCAACTTGGAGACTTGGAATTCGGTACTCAGATAAGTCGTTCGGTCGAAGCCATATTGTGAAATTTCGGTTGGAATATTTCTTGTACAAGCAACACACATATTTTAAAAATTAAAAAAAATAAAAATATTTAGAAAATAGCCATTTTAGTACCACGGAAATACTACAAAAATACTAAAAATATGCTACATTTGCGATCGTATGACACAATCACTATTGGGGGGAAGTTGGCGGAAAAGAGAAGGTGAGTTGGCGGAGGTGGGGGTAAGGGAGGGAAGGGGGTTTGGGTTGGCGCGCCCGGAAGGGGGAGGTGGAAGTGTTTGTTTGCTTGCCGGGAAAGTCTTGGAGTGATACAAGCTATTTTTTAAATTGCTATCATTTCTCTGGACTAAATATGTCGATCTGGCAACGCTGCCAGTCGTAATAGCTTTAAAATGGCTTCCGAACGGCTATCAAATTTCGCCCTCTTGAGGTTAAATCGACGAACTTTAAACATCTGTGCCTCGTTTATTAATAGAGTTCAGAATATATAATTAGAGGTACATGTATACACAATAATTTACAGAATCGGATTCGGTGTGATAAATATAGTCGGGTGACGTTAAAACATAAATGTAGACTTAAGACGTTAAAACACAAACAATGCAGACTAATCCCTTGAACTTCATATATACGTATACCTCTAAAATGCAACCATTTTGACGGCACCAAGAGGAGCATTCCTTATAAGGTGCAGCATTCAGGGCAAGGCCCGAATCTCGGCAATGCGAGGAGTAGGAAGATAGGTGTAGGAGTAGAAGAATATGCGACATGATCCAACTCAGAATCTGTAGCTATGATCTACGACTTAATACATTCACTGCGCATAAAACACATCACGGAAGACCGGCCAGGGGCGGACGAGACACGGATGCGAGCTCCGCAACGAAAACGGACACCAGAAAAACGAATGCACCAGATTAGTGATATTCCACGGTGACGCACCACAACCGCTGATCTGAGCATTGCAACGCGTTTGGATGCTTGCGACAATAAAATAAAATAAAAGAGGAAGAGGAAATAGGCCAGCACGCGATCCACGAGCGTCTGGACTCGTAGTATATAAGAACATTAGAAATATAATACAATGAGTTATTTTTAAGAAAGCTGCCAACTATACAGATTAATTCTAATCACTTAAAAAAATGTATATTCATTTAATCTAGGTTCTAAATACAGTAAACTACTTCAAACGCAAAGGGCATGATCGACGAATGAACACATCCACAAAGATTTACGAGAGTTCAAAGAAAACAAAACCAGAGAACTGACTAAGCAAATGGAAGAACACATGGATAGAGCATCTACTCAATCCTATCTCTTTGCCTATGACTAGTTATTATTGGACACTACGTTGGCTGATTTTATCATAGTATTTGATTTATAAATTATAGTGTAATTGTTGACTAAGTTAAAAAATGGATCAGGTAATATATCGATTTCCTTCACTCAAACAACCAACGAATTTATCTTGTTTACTTAGGAGCCGCCTTTGTATTAAATACTATAAAATAATATCCGATACCATTAGCACAGCCGTAGGCTATTATACCCTCATTAAATTCAGATGTAGCCCGCTAATTGACTTTTTTATCCGTTACAATTTTGCGGGCTTTGAGTGGAATCGAGCCCACCTTACTCCTCCCCGTCCTCCACCCCAGCCAAGCCCCACCGCCTCTAAGTATTCGTAATGACTCGGGCCTTGGCGAAGTTTTCTTTGAGGCGTGGCGCCAAATCTTTAAGTAAGTCAATTTCGGATTAGGGTGGGCGGAGATAGAATACGCTAACAAAGCATAGAATCCAATTTGAAATCTTAAACGAAACGCTCTAATGCTATTATGCTATTAAGGTATTGTTGGTAGATTAAGCTTACCTGCCGCAAATTCGAAGACAATGAACTGTGCTGAGGCGTGTGAGTGGTTGGACTATCGCACCGTTTCGCATTGTTTTGTTTTACACGTTAACGTAATGGCATCGCACAATGATTTAAAACATTCGCATTCATAATTTATTCGAAATAGGTAAGCTTTTGATGCATGCCGCCAGCTTTAAATAATCGGTTGCGTCACCACAAGACTTTCCCGGTAAGTAGCCAAGGACTTATTTCATCTAAATATTAATTTCATAATAAAATAAATGAACGCCCTCTATCGGCCAGCGGACGAAACCGATTGGCTTCTATTGCGACACCTCAGGCGACACGGTTCGTTTCTCGGCTAAAATCGGGCGGCTCAGCATTAATATTAGATTACCATATATGGCGGAATTTAAATATTATTAGTGCAGCTTGTATATAAGATATTCCAACCAAATTTCACAATGTGATTGTGAAATTTTATCTATATGACAATTGAGTACAAAATGTCATGTTTTAATTTCCAATATTTCGAGGATGATATATGACTAATGATATATGCACCAGCTTGTGGACCAATTTCAATCACAATCTTTTTAACTCTTTGTCACTAGGAATTGCCGGAAATTACATTTTCATAGACAAAACATATGAAATACGACCTTCGCGAGTTAATTTGAGACACCAATATAGGTTAGAAAGAAACGTCAAAAACATTTGACGTTTGACAGTTCTTCTTCTTCGCGTTTACGAAGACTACGAGACTTAGCGTATTACGCCAGATAATATTCATGGAACAGTCAAAAAAAATTTCAAGTATATTAAATTACGAAATAAAACAAATAAAAACATTAGAAACTCAGAAAATTATAATATGCTACACTAATAAAATAATAATATCCGGAATTATTCCGCGTATTAAGTTCATTTAATAATTTATTATTAGGAACCATCTCTATGGTTATTTCAGAGAGATGTAATAGGGGGAAGAGGAAGTAGGCATTTTTAATTTGCGTGGGGACGCCCAACGAAAAGAGAAAAACCCCACAAATTTCAGGTAAGTGTAATTTTGTAATAATGCAATTAGCAAAAAAACATAAACTTTATACTTTTTAAAATTTTAAGTAATAAGAATATGCCTTTTACTTGATGAAGAATTATTATTAAAAACGCTAATCACATGAAAAAACCCTCTAAAAGGTTTTTCTCAACTTTTGTAGGAGTGATAACAAGATTGTTAACAGATGTTATTGCCAGAAATGTCTTCTGTTTTGTTAATAAACTTCTGATTTTAAAACAAGTCTCCTAATTCTTCAAATTTCAATTTTTTGATTAAAATACGCCATATCTTGCTATAATTTCCAGAACCACCTTTATTGATACATTAATATAGTAAATTTTATTATACGATATTTCGTATAATAAGATTTCTTTGGTAATAATTCAATACCCTCCCTTTTGGCGGCGTCATTGATATTAGTTTAAAAGTATCTGTGTATATACCGTATTATATATGCTGTATAAATACGCCGCCATGAGAGCAGACAGCGAAGCCACGCGAGAACATTCTACAGCATTAAGACTTTATTGTCGAAAAATAAAATCTAATCTTACGGCATACGCCATAAAAGCAGAAAGAGCATTCGCAGGAAGCAGGAGCCACGTTTCTAGAGGTAGGCGATACACGTGACGGCCGCGAGGATGCGAAGCCAAACACGCTCCCTACGTGCTTCAGACGAACAGACTACGCCAATTCCGCGGCAGCTCTGCGATAAATACAACCGGTGATTTACGAATACTACTAACTACTCATGTATGTACATGTGAGTACATGTGACGAAATACATAGAAAACATTGCGGTTAGGTAGCGAACGGTTTCGTGCAGCTTGAGCCACAAGAACCGTTTTGTTCTCGGATCGGCTCAACTCACGATTCAGCTCCTATTCAGAAGCCTCCTCGTGCAGAAGGCTACCCCGGGAAAGACTCTCGCGTCTCAGGCCTCAAAGCTGGTGGACTGGTTTATCCTGGTGGGATTGCATCCCGGCGCTACTGGACGTTTTGTGCACCGTTCGGCGACTACAATCGGATGTGCACTCTGACTAATTACTGAAGGAGTCTGAAGACTATGGTAATATACTGTCTCCTAAGCAGCGGGGGTGGATGCTGACCTGTTGTGATGGCAGCTCTTGAAATGACCTTGGTCCACTCGATCCCGTGTGGCATTTTGGGCAAAGAACGCCCAAGTCCGCGATAAATTCAAATTGAATTACTGCTGTAATACAACAGGTAGAGACCGCGTTAGCGACTTAGGACCCGTAACTAGTCGGAAGGATGGATGTATTCTAAAGGTTAATTCTAGACGGAGATATCCTACCAAAACTGGTTGTTAGGGGGTGAGGCTGCCCGCTAAGTACCTTTCCCGGTGCCTTGCCGTAAGGCGTTGAACTCTAACGGGCTGTTAGCGACAGAAGATTATCTTATCTCTAAGTCTTCTACGGTCATCCCACGGCTGAAAGAACGATCCCATATCGTTATACCAGCCTGAGGTGACGGGTTCTTCAGTTGCAGTTAACACCGCCCTACTGTGGTTACAGAGATGAAAAATTGTATTGGCGTTCCTGGAGCAGAGGTGGTTAGAGTAGGAACAAGCGGAAAGAAGAGTTTGGTTTGGCTATGTTTGGCTATTGATTATATAAGGTATTAGATTGCTCTATGCCCTACTACATTTTCCCAGCTAGGATTTGATTATGAAACGCAACATATAGATGGCAAGCTAAGGTCCAAACATTGATTAATCTTCTCTCACGGAGCCCAAATGATGGCGTTCTAAACAAGCCGCTTTGGTATCCTATCTCAAATTAATAATATAATATCAAAGGTATTTCTAAATCACAGCACCTATTATTTAATTATTTTTTACATAACGACGTCAATTTTTAATTTGGTATACAGGTTTCAAAGCGTAATAATTACGCACTTTAAAGTTAAAATAGAGTAATAGATGGCATTTTAATGTTTCCGTTTTTTTGTGTTATGTAATTAGCCTATAGAAATAGCGATAAATGGCACTAACCCATTATTTCACCAATGAAATATTAAGGTTTTTTAAAATCCAGCAGCCTTTCATAAAAATAAAAAATATTGTCTATGCAATTTTACAGATGGCCAAATAAATTGCTATTAGTAACGTCAAGCAATGCTATCAGCGCCACATGCAAGCTGCTGGCGTAGAAAAGTTGCCAAATATATCATAGCATTGAGCGATCTAACAACCTATATAATCAATTGATTGACGATAATACCAGAAACACCCCGAAGTGAAGATGCTAGCGCTATCGTATTTTTTTTAATCTGAAAATCTTGTCAAATCTTGAAACATCAATTAAAACCACACTTCCTCGTATCCAATGAAGTTGAAATATTACATGTTGGTTCAATTCCGATGACAATGCATTCTTATGGCTGCTTCACCCAAGGTTGGCTTCCAACGAGTGGAGTCATCAATGGTCAACAGCACAGACACGAAATTTTATATAGCAGTCTATTACGATAGCCCATTCTAAGTTCTACCATGTCATGGCTACTGCACTTAGGGTTGTCTCCCGACAAGAGGAGTCCTCAACGGTTAACAGCACAGAAACGAAATTTTGTATACGTCCTCAATTATGATACCTAGTTCTAAATTTCACCATAACATGGCTGCTGCAACCAGGGTTGCCTCCCAACGAGGGGACTCATCAAAGGTCAACAGCACAGAAACAAAATTTTGTAAACACTTTCAATTAAGATATCCCGTTTTAACTTTCATTGCGATAGGGTTGCTACTCTCAGGGTCGGCTTCCAACGAGAGGACTCTTCAACGGTCAACAGCACAAACAGAAAATTCTGTATAGCATTCAATTATGACAGATTTTTCAAAGTTCCACTATGACATTGCTGCTGCACCTAGGGTTGGCCCGAGACAGAGCATGTTATTTAAAGCCTGTTTATAAAAATGTGTGTATATTGTTAACTTATTTTTAAAATGGTGTAGGTTTTGTAAATGTGCGCTATCGCCTGCATTCACTCGGCGGGATCATCTCGTGGGACCGGGGCTATACAATGTTCAATTTCGTTACGACAAATCGAAAGCGGTTTAAGTTTCTGAGCTAGTCTCAGTCCCATCCGCGATACAGAGCGGTTTTCATTGAAATACCTAAATTTGATTTCAACCTGAATACGTTTAGTTACGTCTCGCTTTCTCGGCTGATTTATCAAGGTGTCGCCGTGTGATAAGTTTGAGTAAACTATACATATACAATGGGTACAATTGCGTTTCTATTGAGTAAAAATAAGGTCGCTTTAAAAATAAGTAGGATTAGTGCGTGTATTAAAATAATAGCTATCGCGTTTCTGTCAGATTTATCACACGTAACAAAATCTGCGACTTCGTTCTGTGTCTATAGTAATGTACTAAAAAGCTGGCAAAACAGGTTTTTCGAAACGCCAAAATCGGCGCTCTGAATCCATTTTTCGCGCGCGGCTAGCTAGCAGGTTTGTTTGGCATTTCTTTTGATCCGAATGATATCTGATGTGGCGGTGTTCTAACCACCTTCTCGTACTAAAAGACAGCATATAATTTACAGGTTATGACGGAAGACGAATTTTCTTCGAAATCGTAAAGTATAATACACTAAAGTACGTACTGTTGCCGTTATTCATTCGATCTCCTTTGTAATATCCCAACATACGGGAACATTTCAGCAGTAACAGCAAAACCGGCAAATCGTACATAAAAACACAAGCGTCACTCACTAAGTCGCACCGAAAACGCGCGTTTTAAAATTGTCACGATCAAGTCGGTTTTTATTCGGATAACTGTCAAATTTTGAGAAATGGAATAGCGTTTCTGCGAGAATGAAATAAATTTAATACAAACTGCATTAAACACGGTAGCACCAAAATCTGACACATAAATCGCAATACCAATGTGACCTAAATTTTTTATTACGAATTTTGTAATAAATTTAACGCATTTCTTGACTTTACTTTAAACTACCGAAGGAACGCAATTGTACCCAATAGATAACTTTGATAGGTATACATCATACATACATACAATGGTTAGGTACTGTTTTTTTTGTCTTATTCCTAATTTTGGCTTCCACTGAAAACCTGGTCTGTGCCAAAATTCTTTTTTGACGTGACAACGTCTTATAATTCGATGGAGCCGGCTGCACGCACGAAAAAACATGACTCATGCGGCGTTACCTCGCTCTGAGGCGTTCCATTTATTATATTTATTATTCAATATAAATGCTGCCATCTACCGGTTGCGACAAGAATTATTTACTAACCTCAGTCTAAAATAGTACGAATGAAAATCACTAGATTGATTTAAATTCTTGACATAAGTTTATATGTATTCTTGATATACGGAATATTATTACTGAACGGACAATTTTCTTGTGGGTACAACGAAGTGCAACAACGTAAGCAACTTTGATTTTAAAAAAAAAGTATGAAAAGCTACAATTACGATGCGCTATCTAGCGGTTGGTAAAATGTCGCTGATATTGTTTATTTACGACGTATTACCTACCGCTAGATGGCGCAGCGTGCTCAAACGCTTCTCAAACCGTTATTTAACAGTTTGAGATTTCAAACTTTCAAATTAAAAAAAAACAATAAACTTTAAACAATAAACAATTATACAATTATACTGCTATACAATAATACATTTACATGTTGTAGTCAAATCGGTGAGTATAAAAGCATATATTTTTGGGTGTTTGTAATAAACAATATCAGAATTTTAAATGAAACTGCTTTAAATGCAACCATTCCATCAGTATTTTCTTATGACGTTGTCACGTTCAACTATCGTCAGTAAACCGACTTTACAGACAACTGATTTTTTTTAGACTAACTAAGACTGCGTTGTCTGCGAGGTTCGACCGTTGTTGACCCCATCCGCCATACATTTAATCCCTCTGCGCAGTCCGACTGCAACGACACCGCCATACAAATATTAGCGTTATATATAATTAGAATGTAACTGAGAAGTATCTATAAATATCTAGCTTTAATATATATTTCTTTAATTCTTTCAAGATACTATTTGTGAGATATAGAAGCCAAAACATTGATTTTTGATATTCTCTGTAACTTTAAAACTACTAAACGGATTAAGAAAAGGTTTCTGCTTTTAAATAGATCAATGTCCTGGAAGAAAACTGAAACATACTACATTGTTACACAGACTGTTTCTTAATTAAAATATCACTTTGACTTCTCTCTCGAAGATAACTATAGATTGAAACCCCTACTAGACCATGATAAAAAAAGAAATGTTAATATTGATTAGCCCTTGCGTTTGTTTGCGTTCGATTATGCGATGTTCGAATTAGGCTACGTTAATTTTAAATTGCTTATACACAAACTTGACATACCAACATGGTAATGTTCTTACTAGAGTTGCGAAAGCAAAAGATCCCAGAGTTCTTATTGATCTCTGAGCACATCACTGATTTGATTTAGGTTTCGTCATTCGTAACATAACATTTTCACAACCTGCGGGTTTCGCATATATTTTAAAAACGATTTCAACTATATGTAAATCACATAAAACGGGATAAATAATCTAAAATGTTTTTTATAGTTTTTTATGATTTCTGGTCTTTTACTTTCCTGACGACCTATCGGAAAGGAAAGTATTGTGATCGCGCTAAAAAAAAATTTTGAGATGAAGATGGGAATATATATTTTGAGACTCCCTGAGACGATTGAGACTATTTCCAGACCGATCTCTGTCTGTATGTATGTCTGTATGTCTGTATGTCTGTATGTCTGTATGTATGTATTCTTCCACGATAGCGCCCAGACGCTTAATCGGATTGAGCTGAAATTTGGTATATAAGCTTCTGTTAACCGTCGGAGGAACCCATTAGTTTTTGGAGTCCCTACGCCCTACGGTTGTGGTACCTCCAATACAAATTTGGGGTTCCCGGCGAAAAAATTGTTTCCGCGATAGCGCCCAGACGCTTAATCTGTCTAAGTTAAAATTTGGCATAGAAGCTTCTGTTAACCATCGGAAGAACCTATTAGTTTTTGGGGTACTTACGACCAACGTTTGGGGTACCTGCCATACAAATTTGGGGTACTAGAGTAAAAAATGTCGCTGTTTTTTCGCACCTCCCCGGATACTAGTCAGGAAAGTCTTGGGGTGACACAACCGATTTTTTTTCTATGTATGGGGTGTTATAATTCTCTTAATTTGAGCATAGATATGCATATCATAGTCATGTTTTTAAGCTGATCCGCTGCATAATTTATTACCCTTGAATGCTACCGAATGACTGGCTCTTTGTTCTGGAAAATAATAATCGAGCACGGTCTCATAATTTATTTTCGGAGCCACGCTCGCGAACTAACCTAAATCTGTGACGTCTGCAACGATCCTCACGGCTTATAACCTGGCCGACTCTCAGCCTCAAGTTTCACGGCACGTAAGTGTCGCCATGTTTGACAGCTTCATATCAAGATAAATTTACTTTTTGGTATAGAAAATTCATCAAACGTATGTCTATCAAATACATAACTGCGTAAAACGCTTCAATAAAAATAAATAAATCGTCGAATGTATATTTTTCCAAATAGTATTAAAGTGCCCTACAATATAGAATTAGAATATAACATATTTTTGTTTTACATTAATTTGGAAATCCGTTTTTTGGTCAGCGAATGTGTTAAAAAACAAGTGACGGACGAAAGTTTGGGTTAATTTGGAATCAGTATTTTTACTGAGAAGCGAAGCCGCGGACAGAAGCTAGTAATGAACGAGGTCGAGTATACATTTCTGTGAGCGTCTCATCTTAGTTGCGATGGAAATCCGGCCTCGCAGGCCGGTCAAACGTGCGCTGCCGCTGTTTCTACGGGAATGCTGTGTGTAAATGGGCTTCGACCAAACCAAATGTATGCAGACGTGTCAATTAGGGAAGGCCTTCGGCCTTATCCCACGAGACGCCCCCTCGTCAGCAGTGTTAACCGATTTTCGGGAACTTTGTCTATATATGTAGTATGTAACCTACCTAATGCCGAGCTGACGTCAACGCACTATTACTACCTGTTTAATTAATCCGGCGACGAACGAAGGACCACGGGGAGCAATATTTACAAGTCAATTGAGGAGTAAATAAGGTTAACACGTTAGGGCGAGGAAAGTGCTAACCAACATTCGAGGCGGAAGGCACGTTCTTACTTAAGGCTTATTTCTCTACTTGTGTGTCTACTATTTCGGCTGTCCTAGAAGTGAGCAACGGCTCTGTGATCGTGAAATCCACATTATTTGAAATCACAAAACAGTTGAAATAAGCATTATTTCAACTGTTTAATATTATTTAGTGTTTTAGTGAGTGATTTTTCAAAATCTTCTTGTTCGCTATTTTTATGAGAAAGTGTATTATTAGAAAGATTGAAGCATTTAGGTACACTTATTAGGTCAACATTTTTCAATAGAAATGGTTATTCTTGAAGTTATTAGGAGGTAAATGTTTCACTAATGTTCCCGAAGCCAGCAGCAAAGACCAACTAGAATGGCTGAAGGGACGAACTATGTAATTCCTCACGTACATACAACCTTTGCCCAAAGACAGTTGTATTTCATCGCCCCAAAAATTTTTAATACTTTAGAAGAGTCAGTAAAAAATGTTCAAAATATACAACAATTTAAGATAAAAGTAAAAAAATGGCTCCTTTACGAAGTAGGTCGTACAAAGACTGAAAATGAATTGCTTCATACAATAATTTAAAATATGTGTGTGTGTGTGTATTATTATATATGTATGTATATATGTTTGTATGTGTATATGTGTATATATGTATGTTACTAACCCTTTATTATATATATATTTGTATTAATATGTTTACTATTTTATGCCATTTTATTTCTTAATTTTCTTTTTTTCAGTTATTTTCTTATATTTTATTTCTTTATTCATTATCTTAGTGTTAGTATTGAAAGTAGTCTATTAGTCAGTACTACTCAAACGTCACTACTACTCCAAAAACAAAGGCTATATATTTCGTATGCCCAGATACAGGCTGTTCGGTCTAGTTGGGCATTCGTCTAGAATGATCGTATGGGATGTATTTTCTTATTACTTATATAAATAATTACAAATAATTACAAATTACTTTGCGATTATACTCTTGTGCTAGATTAAAGCGGGCCTATATTGTATTTTTATTTTGTCGTCAAACCTCTAAAATAAGAATATTACGGTACTGTACTCGTATATGAACAGGACTAGTATCTTGTCGCCACTCTGACAATAAAATAATAGCTGCTATATTACTTGCACATAGGGGAAGGGGGCCTAAAGCAGGCACCCTAGTGTATTAAGTCATTTAAAAAATTGGCGTGCTGTCCTACCGCGTGGGAAGGCTTCGCTTCCTTGTCATTTTTCTGTGCAAAAAAATATTTTGATCGGTTTTTTTAACAACATTTCGAGGTATTTCTTACTTCTGTTTACTCCTTTTTTTGTATTTTATGTTATTATTTCAACCGTTATTGAGTGTTTATCTGGTAGTGAGTTGGTTGTACTTATTTTTACTTGTCTCAAACTTTCGAGGTTAGTTCTTGATGGGAACTAGTTAGTGTCTAAAAACACGTGCCCACTTTACCCCCCCCCCCCCCCCTTTGAGCAAAGCGGACATTCGTGGGAGTTGGAGTTTGGTAATTTGCCTCATATTTTTTTGTTTTTAGCGTTTTGGAATTTTCTACCAGACATTATTCAAAAGCCTCAAATCAAGGTTCTCAAGATTAGAAATCAGTTTATGTATGTTTTTTCTAAGAAAAATATTATTACCTTTCTCTGAAGGTGCCCGCTTTGGGCCCCTTCTCCTACACTTTTATTTTAGATGACTCATTAAAACACAGCCAATAAACGACACATGAGGTAACACGTCAAATATAGTATACAGAGAAATGTTATTAAACATTCACTGTATAATCGACCAATTTTCTAGAATAATAAATCACCAAATATGATAACAAATAAATTTGTGCGAATTCCCTAATTAGAGTAGGCAGTTAGAAATTCGAAACAACATTTTGTTTGATATTGTAACCTTATCCAAATAAATAATTTTAAAACTTTTCCCTTTTGAAGCCGGAAGGGCAGCTTGTATCTATAAAATATGCAAAGATAACGACTTAGCCGCGACCTGTTCTCGGGAGATATAGCTGTCATAAATTACTAATAGGATCATTTTCCTCAATTTTCCAAGTGGAACTAGGGAGAATCTTAATGGCAAAAGATGAGGTTTATAGCAGCTAGATATCCAAGGCATGTGATTGAATTGTAGCGTCCGTAGCCGCGTTGACACCGGTTCTCCTCCTTGATACCAAAGTTAAGAGGCCGTGCCGGCCGTGGCGGCCAAAAGCTCTATGAAGCATATTTTTGTGGCTTGGTTGTGAGAACACGAAAAACATGCATTTCAATACAATTATGCCGGATTTTAAAATCCCGGTCCTTAAGCTATCATTTCGCCAAAACGAAATTGGTAAATTATTTTCATAATAATTGTAAATTATCATTAATCTGTTACTGTTTTCGAAAAAAAAAAACGAGCGTGATTTGTCTTCAGTTTTTGAAAAACCTAGAGATGATTCTCAATAATAAAAAATACTACTTACACCAGCGTATGGTCTTTTTGCATAGTACAAGGACAGTTTTTGGAACTTCCAAACAAAAAATATAAGAAAAAAATGTTTGAAATTACGTAATTTCCAGAAATGTTATGGCCAAACAATATTTTTTGTCTATTTATTAAAGGTACTTTTGAGTGATATAAAAAAACACAGTAATCTTAAGTTATTTTATTATTGTAATCTAATTTTTACTTTATAAAAATCGTCATTCGTAATTGGCCACTGCCAACGGTGGGACGTATTCCCTTGTCGCCGCGGTATACCTATACATCTTTATGTATATATTGAAAGCGCGCGGGCACGTGGAATTGCAAAAATATCTAAGTTTTTAGTCGGAAGGGAGCCTTAAGCAGCGTTGGGCGCGGTCAATACTTGGATGGGTGACCGCCTGAGATTTTGACTGCTTGATGCTATAAATTTCGACCTAGAAGATGTTGCCGATAGGCAATAAGGCGGGTTCCACGAAAAGGCATCAGCATTGTGAATAAAAACAAGAAAAAATAATAAAATAAAATTAAAATTATACGTAATTACAAGCACGTACAATGTACATACCTCCTGTGTAACTACTAAAGAGCAGAAGGAATCCTTCATATATATGTATAACAGAATAAAAAGAATATTTCTTAAATAATCTTCATACGATTTAATAATTCTATTTCATGTAGAATCGTTGAAAATAGTAGAAAAATATTTAGTTTACATACTTCTATGATGGATCCCTTGCCCGACCGATTTGTCAACCGATTGAAAACTCACTCTGAAACAAAAACAAAAAAACTGCGTTAGTCAATAAATAAAACATTTAATACACAAAAAGTAACGAAATCCAGGAAATATCGAGCAAATGCTTGAAATCTCGCAACGAATAACAATAGAACGAATTGCAAATAAAAAAATACAGCAACTGAGCACTTTCCGCTTACAGATTTTTAAATATGAAACATACTAGTTAGGAAAACGAAGCTTGCTTTATTTTTAAAATAGTGGTTTTAAAGCTAGGGATTATTAAGTTTATTAATCTAGAAAGAAATAAAAATTAATATGACTTATGCAGTTTAAAAATATAAATAATGTTCATATACTTTCTCTCCTCTATCATGCACTCTCCCAATCAACGCTATCTTATCTTCACGAGCTTTTTGAACCATTAAGTTCCCACGGTATCATACTTCGGTCAGCCTCTGCCAGTTTACTAAAATTCCGGGTCATAATACTGATTTATATCCCTATTCTTTGTGTGTCCATGGTGCAACACTCCGGAACGATATACCGGAAAATATACGAAATTTGCCTTATTTACCATTATTTAAGACTCACCTCAACGATTACTACCTTTCTAAGAAGTAACCCTTTCTCTCCTCTCCTAGTTTCCTCTCCTTAGGCATTCTTAATTTTAAATACATTTACTGGTCTGTATTTTATGCAGACGAACGTATCTATATTATGCAGACGATGAATCTTTATTTCCACAATGCCAATGTGCCATTGTAATTAGGTTAGTTGTATAAGCTCGCCTTATTGTATCATAAAGTGCAAATAGAGAGTATATTATTATTATTTTTACTAAATATTAGACTATCTTGCTAACTCTTCTGGTAATTTAAAAACATATCCAATTGTCAAACAAACATACATATCTCCCTTTCTATATTTATTACTTTGCACTATAATACAGCCTGCGCACTTGACTGCTTCCGAACAGTGAACTCTGAGAAGATTAAAGAATTCACTAGAATCTACAATGCAGTCGCTATGGATGAACACGGCTAGAAGGATATATATATATTTATTACTTTTCCGGGTACCAACCGACCAAGATGGAATGTTTGTGAACGTGCAATTTTTTTTTTTTTGGGATGAAGACTGAAATACCTTTGTTGAGCCTCTCCGAGGCTATTAGGACGATTTCCACATTAAAGTATGTCTTTGTGTCTTTGTAGGTGTCTGTGTGGTTGTGTATGTACTCCTCCACTATAGCGCCCAAACGCTTAATCCGATTAAGATTAAAGTTGGTATGTAGGCATCATTTGGTCATGGCAAGAGTTGAAAAGGGTTGAAGTTGAAATCGGTCTACAAATACAAATATCATCCTCAAAATATTGAACTAACAGACTTGAAATTTGGTACACAGATGCCATGTTGCCGTTAGCACATTGTAAAATATGGTGAGAATATCTTATATACAAGCTTTATAATATTCTATTTACTAGCTACAATACTATTTTAATTCCGCCATACATTTTATTCAAATATTAAATCCGAGACGCCCGAGGGCAGCCAAGAAACGAGCCGCGCCGCTCGCGCCGCCGAGGTTATGTAAACGGAATCCAATCGGATTTGTCCACCGGCCGAGGTAGGGCGATCATCGATTTTATTTATAAAATAAATATTCAGATGAAATCAGTCCTTGGCTACTTGCCAGAACACACATGCGATTTTTTTTATCAGTCACTTCTAAAACATTTTATACATTACAGTGTTGAGAACATATAGACGCCTAGAAGATGTCGACAAGGCGGCAGGATAAATTATTCAGTGCACCAACATTTACAGTGATGGAAAGAGACAATCCTAGCGCCTGATAACAAGAAAAAATAAAAGTGGATCAACAGAAGAAAATTAGAATGGGCACACAAAAATAGAACTTGCAACACTAGAACTAGCATAGAAAAAAGTCAGATTAATTTAATTATATATTTAGAATAAATAATGAGGTATCGTTAAAAAAACCGACTTCATTTGACGAACCGAAACACTCACTATTGGATTCGACGAAGGCTCGAAAATAGACTCGTTAAAACAATAACGAGCAATAAAAATCTGTGTAATAGAAAAGTGAACATATTGATATATTTTTAAGTACTTACCATCTTCTTTTATATATAAAAATGAATCGCTGTGCTTTAGTCTCGCAAGATCTCGAAAATGACTAGACCGATTTGAATTATTATTTTTTTGCTTTGTTTGCCTTTATTCAGGGATAGTTTAAAAAAAATATTTAGGAAAAATTAAAAGAAACAACTAAAAATAGAAAAAATCGAAATTGGTCAAAAAGTCAAAAAGTCAAAAAAGTCAAAAAAGTCGCAAACGTCGAAAAAGTCGAAAAAGTTGGATAAGTCGAAAAATGCAAAAAGTCGAAAAAGTCGGAAAAGTTGAAAAAGTCGAAAAAGTCGAAAAATTCAAACCGTACATGATTCGGCCATATTATAGATTTCAATGAATTGGATTTGGAAGGACGGTTAGGATCAATAAACGCATTTGATGAAGAGTTACAATCAAATCAATTTTAGGTGGTACGAAGTTCACCAGGTAAAAGTAATAAAAAAAACTTAACAAAACAAAAAAAATATATAAAAAGAAATGCTAAATGATCCACTAATTAATTCCTACATAATTAGGGAATAATACTGTTTCAATAGTCAACTAAACAACTAAAACGCCTGAATTGTATATTTTAAAAAATCATATCAATATTGTAAAATAGCATTTCATGCCCTAAACGATTTAAATCTAATATACAAATAATATTCAAACTACAAACGATTCAGCACAGCTGTATAACTCGTCCAACGTATAGAAAGCATGTGTGGATGCCAATGTTCTTTTTATAAAACTCTCGAATAATTTTAACTCGAGAAGTCTAGTTTGGAGAGGGAGGCAGTAAAAAAGTTTAAAACTAACGTAATTAAATATTTTTTTGTGTCTGTGTTAGATGCACTCTGGGAAGGGCAATATTTAACCGGTGGCATGGGTGTGGTGTGGTGATCATCATTTAGTTCACGCTTCCTGACGTTGGTTCTCGCATAAATTACGCACCGAAGAATATATTCAGCTACCATAGTTAATATTTTATATTATTTTAAGTACGGAACGCAGTGAGTATTTCGCGCTAGTCCCGCGAGGGCTCTTACTGTCTGCTTTTGGAGTATAAATATTCGAGAGCTATCAGTGGAGTTTCCCCATAGAAGTATAAAACAATACATTATATTTAGGTACTTGAAGTTTTAAAAATATTATATGCTAGTTTATATTTTAATTTCTGCCTGCGGTCTGAGAGACCAACTCGACACCACTCAATTTTAAGAAACTTCCTTTAAAATGGTCCAACTGCATCTATTATTTAAATATATATTTACCATACAAATACAATAATTTTGAATTTCTTTTATAGATCAGCAACTTCATAGGTTAAAGCTTAATATATTACTAAGTACAATAGGATATAGCTTCGTGCATGCTTCAGGAAACACCCGTCGCACCCCTAGGTTCTATCTTAGTCCGCATTATACAATGTATGAGGAGTTTCCGACATACACGATTACATCAGCCGACCCTCACAGTATGCGCTGAGGGCTTATAAATATTTATAGATGTACGCCGACTGAAGAATTTGTTTCTGTAAATATTACAGGCGGGAAAAGGGCGTTTCGGAAATTCGAGCACTGTGCCTGTTGAAATGTTGAGGAATAAGTGGGTTATTGTTGGATTGGAATTCGCGAGAATATTACCCATATTTATTATTAGGTCCTGTAAATATGCCGCCTTTCCTTGTCAACATAATTAAAATATAACAGCAGAACAAAAGAAGGTGTATGTGATTGTTTGATACCATACATAGACGTCCTCCGCTACGCACATCCCACTGCTGCCACCTGCTCATTACATTACTAAGACAGTGTAATGACCCCAACATACTAGAATAGACCGCAGGAGTACGAAGTGAGAGTACGACTATGAGAGAATGCGATAGAGGAATAGAAAGACATAGCTGCTATCGGCCCCCTCTATTCTTGTCTAGTCGCGCACGTGCGTTTATCATTCTTTAATTGAGTATAATGTTTAATTACGAATCATGTCCCGTGCATGCGCGACTATATAAGGATAGAGGGGGCCCATTTGAAGCTTTCTCTTTCTATTCCATCGATTTCTCAGACTGGTTGGATTCGATTTCTCAGACTGTTCAAGTATGGCTATGGTAATGACTATTAGTCATATATGTTGTAAGAAGGGATGTTAAATACACGATGAGTCAGTAAAATTGGCGGAACTCGAAACTACAGTGAAAAAATATATTTAACGTAATGTTTGTAAATGTAATAAATGTGTTTGTAAATGTATTAAATATTTGTAAATGTAATTAATTAAAAAAATATTTAACGAGTTTACCGGTATACCTACTGAATTCACCTAAAATAGAAATTACTCGAAAATATAATTATTTCACCTCGATGATTCACCTATATAATAATTAGATGATTCTAAATATATTATGTCAATATTATGGCAAAATATTATCATTGTGAAATTGTATGATGATCCCATTTTTACGATAGGCGGTCATATAAAATTTGTACTATTTCCCGAATAATTATCATAATTTCCTACTGGTACATACTTTACATGAAATCATCATTCCATACGGTAAGCCTTTTTCGGTTTAATACTAGAACGGCGGATGTTGATTAACCCACTAGAACAACGGAGGTCCCAAATTTGGGACAATCATGTTTATCCATTTTCGACGGCGTCATCGGCGTCGGCCATATTCTGATTTAGATAACGATGGCACTTGAATTTCCTACGATTCCGTCGTAATATCTCGTGCATTCCAGGGACAAATGATAGCATAATTTATGGCTTTGTTCTTCGAGCATAGCATAACTTCTTCAGCAAGGGCGAGGAAGTGGTTGCTTCATGAAATTTTCCTCTAGGTGACGCACTTGTACAAAATCCACGACTCACGCGTCGCTAGGTCCAGGATGTAACAGAACGTGTGAACCTTTTACAAGGGGGGTTCACGGAGTACTTTCTAAGAGAGCATTGACCTTTGGTGGGTTCTCTAGTGACCTCATAGCAGCTAGTCGCATTTTACCGGGGGGTAGGCAATTGGGGATAGAACCGTAAATTGCCAAATAACTTAAGTTACAGGGTATATTATTATATCATATATTTTGTTATAAATTAATATAGATTTGTTATAAATTAATTATAGAAAAAGGAGACTTCATCGCAGGGCCATGCGTCACAAATTTGGGACATCGGTCGTTATAGGGTAACATGACTATATATTCTAAACTATTTGAGCAACAAATATTTGCTTTCGCCTTAAAGTTACTTTCGACAAATGTTTAAAAGTCATAAATGTAGGGAACGTTTCGATAAAATTTATTAGTCGAAATCACGATACGCAATTTTAAATGACCCACTTCTGGGACGTCCGTCGTTCTAGTGTAAATTAATTCACTGCATTTTATATTATAATGAAAACTTTTATCACTATTGTTTCAATATCGGGGTCGCTGTTGCTAATTTAATCACAGGGTTTAAAAAAACTCAATTATGATGGAATCGACATTGTATTTTTTATTTTGATATTAAGGTTCACTTGCGAGGCAGAAAATCGACCAATATCGGGATTAGCCAATATAGGATTGAGTTCAAAATACATTTTATTTTACAAATACATTATTGGCCCAGACTGAACGAACTAGTGTTACAATAGATTCGTTCTCACTACGTGGACGTGTTTGAAAATTAACGGTAAATGCCTGCGAGTGACGCTATGGTATAATTACAATTAACGCATATATAGTTGCACTTTTTTTGTACCTAACTTGGATTGATATAATTTCCTAATACTATTAGTGTTGAGTTAGAACACATCAATCTAATCAACTCTAAAATCTGCCTATCTTAGTAAATCTGATTGATTTGGAATACCTCATACAAAACAATGGCATAACATTTTT